>OY821517.1:149629545-150202345 GCA_963682025.1 Cordilura impudica
AAAACGTTGGCGTGTGGGAACAACTGCTCGAAAAAGATCGGAAATTTTGCAAAAAAGTGGAAAAAAAAATTTTTTTTTTCAACTTTTTATTGCTTTTGCGGTTATATTAAAAAAAATTTTTGGTCGAATTTTGAGGTGTGCTGGGCGGATTATTGTGACACATGATGTAAAACTTTAGCGCACAAAATTTAAGCCAAATCGGACAATGCTTTCTGGCGGCGCATTCAAATATGAGTTTATATACAAAAATTAAAAAAAAATAATATTTTTCACAAAAATTTTTATATTAATAATTACGCTTCAATTAAATAGATTAATGAGGCATAATCTAGAGTAAATTATCTTTCCATTAAAACAACAAAATTTATTATCGGTTATAACGGGTGATTTTTTAAGAGCTTGATAACTTTTTTTAAAAAAAAAACGCATAAAATTTGCAAAATCTCATCGGTTCTTTATTTGAAACGTTAGATTGGTCCATGACATTTACTTTTTGAAGATAATTTCATTTAAATGTTGACCGCGGCTGCGTCTTACGTGGTCCATTCGGAAAGTCCAATTTTGGGCAACTTTTTCGAGCATTTCGGCCGGAATAGCCCGAATTTCTTCGGAAATGTTGTCTTCCAAAGCTGGAATAATTGCTGGCTTATTTCTGTAGACTTTAGACTTGACGTAGCCCCACAAAAAATAGTCTAAAGGCGTCAAATCGCATGATCTTGGTGGCCAACTTACCGGTCCATTTCTTGAGATGAATTGTTCTCCGAAGTTTTCCCTCAAAATGGCCATAGAATCGCGAGCTGTGTGGCATGTAGCGCCATCTTGTTGAAACCACATGTCAACCAAGATCAGTTCTTCCATTTTTGGCAACAAAAAGTTTGTTAGCATCGAACGATAGCGATCGCCATTCACCGTAACGTTGCGTCCAACAGCATCTTTGAAAAAATACGGTCCAATGATTCCACCAGCGTACAAACCACACCAAACAGTGCATTTTTCGGGATGCATGGGCAGTTCTTGAACGGCTTCTGGTTGCTCTTCACTCCAAATACGGCAATTTTGCTTATTTACGAAGCCATTCAACCAGAAATGAGCCTCATCGCTGAACAAAATTTGTCGATAAAAAAGCGGATTTTCTGCCAACTTTTCTAGGGCCCATTCACTGAAAATTAGACGTTGTGGCAGATCGTTCGGCTTCAGTTCTTGCACGAGCTGTATTTTATACGGTTTTACACCAAGATCTTTGCGTAAAATCTTCCATGTGGTCGAATAACACAAACCCAATTGCTGCGAACGGCGACGAATCGACATTTCACGGTCTTCAGCAACACTCTCAGAAACAGACGCAATATTCTCTTCTGTACGCACTGTACGCATTCGTGTGGTTGGTTTAATGTCCAATAAAGTAAACTGAGTGCGAAACTTGGTCACAATCGCATTAATTGTTTGCTCACTTGGTCGATTATGTAGACCATAAATCGGACGTAAAGCGCGAAACACATTTCGAACCGAACACTGATTTTGGTAATAAAATTCAATGATTTGCAAGCGTTGCTCGTTAGTAAGTCTATTCATGATGAAATGTCAAAGCATACTGAGCATCTTTCTCTTTGACACCATGTCTGAAATCCCACGTGATCTGTCAAATACTAATGCATGAAAATCCTAACCTCAAAAAAATCACCCGTTATAACAGCCAAGTTATATCAAGTTCCCCAGGAAATAAATGCGTCGCAGACCACTTGATTATGAAAATCGAGCTCACATTTTTAAGGACACTGAAGTAATTTACAGCAACAATATTTTTGCATTCTCTTGATCCCAAAATGATCTTATCTAAAGGATTTTGCATCTCGTCTATTGTATGCCGTCCTAAATTAATGTACGTACCATCGTACTTTTTAGCACTATTTCAAAATTTCCAATTTTATTTTTAAAAAATTTTGTTTTAAGAAATATTCCGAAATCAACGATTGGACTTTATGGTCTTATTAACAAAATATATCTGATTAAAAATGCCAAATATTGTAGGTTTGCTGCTCATAATTTGGCGAGGGCAATTTTTTATCTCAGCGGATTTGAAGAAAAATGTGATTCTTCATCCTTTTTCAACTTTTAGGCTACATCTTTTTGGTGTTTTCATATTTGTAATTTCTTTTATCAAATCACTAGATGCAACCCGGTGTGCTTCGCTGCACCATCCCCCTCCCCCCCTCCTTCCGAATGGTTATGAAAGGGCTCACGCAAAGTCCCAAGGCTCTCACTAATACAGTAATTCAGATATATCACATTTAATATTAAGTTTGTGGGGGGGTACCATGCGCATTTGTCTAATCCCGCCCATTTTTTTGTCTGATTACTCACGTTAATAACAGATGACCTGAGACAAATTTACAAAGCTTTCTCTCTCATAGTACTTAATAATATAGATTATTTGTATAAATTTTTTATTTCAATGCTTGCTGATGCTGATATACAATGTTTTTTGTTTTTTCATTCGGTACAACAATTATCAGATTTTTCGGCGTTCCTCCCCTGGAGCAAGGTACATGTAGCTGCCCATCAGAAGAAGATGGATTATCCTTATTAGACCTGGCAACACATAACTATTGGCCTTGAACTTAGAATATCATTCGGCAATTTTTCTTTTTAGCGATTTTTGATTTTGCCCATTTTTGATTTTGAAGATTTTTGTTTTTTGGGCGATTTTAATTTTTCGCGATTTTTGGGTTTGGCGATTTTTGATTTTGGCGCTATATTTTCTACGACAAATCACATTGATAACTAATGAACTTGTCAAAAGGCTGTTGCTTTCGTAGTGCTTCATATTTTTTACATAGGAGGTGCCACGCCCACTGCTCGGATCACGCCCATTTTTTCTGTAACTAATCAGATGATTTACTTGTCGGCTCACACAAAGTTCCAAGACTCTCACTATCACAGTACTCCAGATATATGGCATTTTATATTAACTTTGTATGGCAGGTGCCACGCCTATTGGTCCTATACTGCCCATTTTTTCTCCCACTACTCACATTAATAATGGGTGATATCAAACAAATTTGAAAAGCTCTCTCTATCACAGTACTCGAGATATATAGTATTGAATTATTACTTGTATGGGAGGTACCACGCCCACTTGTCCGATCCCGCCTATTTCCGGCGTAGCTACTAATATTAACAGTAGATGACCTCACACAAATTTACAAAGATCTCCCTATCATAGTACTCAATATATGTATATGATATTAAAAATTTACTTTGTGTGTGAGGTGCCACGCCCACCGAAAACATTAAAAAAATTATAGCCTATAGCACTTCCCATATCCGCAGTAAGACTCTGTGAAAACTTCAGGAAGATCAGATGAGTAGTTACGGAGATTACCCCCTACAAACAAACAAACACACATTACCTCTTTATTATATTTGTATAGATATACTACTTGATATAAGTTCTGAATCTATTAAATTAATGCTAAATTGAAACACTGTAATTTGTCCCCCTTTAAGGTCAAAAGTAAAATTTGAGGATATTTAATTTTTTTTTAACAAAATATGGAAATTATATATATTTGTGGAAGGATTTCCATAAAACTTATTGCTAATATTTTTGTAATTCCAAAAAATAATATTCTGGATCTATTTTCTGAAGTTAACCCGTTGGGCACTCAAAATCTGTCCTAGTTTTAATTTTTTTTCAGAATTATTATATTCACATAAAGTTATATCGTGGGCTTATATTCAAAAAGTGCTATCTACATTCTCTGATATAAGTGTCGAATATAATATTAATTTTGATATCATACATGATTAGTATGACTATTTCTTAATATATATTTTAGCAAATCGATAGATAAATACTTTCAGATATTATTAATAGATTAATTTAACACGCTCTCTTTAAAACAGTTATTGATGCAGATAGCACTTTTTGAATATGAGCCCTCGATATACAAATTTGTTTATGCTGTATTAAATTCAAAAACTAAATAATCTAAATATTTTTATAAAATAACGAATAAATTTGTGGAATTTTAAATTAAATTTGTTTTATTTAAACAAAAATCATAATAAATAGATTTTCATATAGAGGCAATTTGACATCAAGAGCATCCCATGGGTTAATTTCAGAAAATAAATCCAGAATATTATTTTTTGGAATTATCAAAATACTATCAAGAAATTTTATCGAAATTCTTTCACAAATATATATTATTTCGATATTTTGTTTTAAAAAAATATAAATGTCCTTAAATTTGACTTTTGTCGTTAAAGGCGGACAATTTATAGTGTTGCAATTTAACCTTAATTTGTTGGGTTGAGAACTTGTATCAAGTGGTATAATATTTTTTATAATATGAAAAATCACATTTTTCTTCAAATCCGCTGAAATAAAAAAGCCGCCGTCGCACAGTGGTCGAAATACCTAATCTAGCGGCAACTTTAGCGCAATTTTAAAATCCAGAATTCGGAAAATTTTTATTTTTTTTTTTTTTTTAATTTAAATCCTAACGGACTTTTTTCAGTTTTCCTTTTTGTTTTGTTCCTTATATTCGTACAGCTGTGAGCATTCAAACTTAACACATGTTTCAACAAGTCAATAACTATTTTTGAGATTTTTTCAAGTGCAATTTTGTTGACAGCAAAAAATTAAATATTTAATTTTTTAATAATATTTGCGATTTCATTTTAATTAAAAGGTATGTATTAAATAAAAAAAAAAAATAGTTTGTGATCTGTGATTGTTTGTTTTAGTGCTTAACAGTGGTAAAAGAAAATGTCCATTGTGAAAGTGTTTTTAGATATTAAATTCAATTTTGTATGGAATAAAAGTAGGGTGGATTCGACCGGATTCGATTAACTGTTTCCATAGTTTGTTTAAATAGGTTGTAATGTATGCCAGGTTCAAAAATAGGCTTATACTTTTTGTAAGTTTTAATTTTTTTCGTTTTTAAGATACAATGGCAGAATCTAAACAAACCCTTTTTGTAATATGGCATAGTGAACCAGTGGCAACAAAAAAATTTTTAATGGTTTAAAATCATGTATTTTCCAATATCATTGATCGCTCGAAATATAGCGAAGAATAATACCAACAAATTCAAAAACAATTAAGAAATTTTATTAGCAAACTTGTACAAAAGTGGAAAGAGAGTCAAAGAATTTTGGCAGTGTTCGAAAAGCGAAATAAAATGTGGTTGGATGAAGACATTATTTTCCCTAAGCCAGCCGTTGCCCAACGTAAAGAGAAACCTTTTTCAGAGTGCAAAGCACGACTCAAAAAAAAAAAATTGTTTCAATCGCCAATGAAACGCCGAACCAAGAGCTAATGGTAGCGGCGAGCGTGAGCCTTTACAAGGCTGGGGAAAGAAGCGCTTCACAGGTTGCTTAAAAGTTATGCTCAGAATCTGAAATAGCTCCAAAAATGCTTAAATCTGTAAACTCTGAACCAAAAACCCCTATTCCGTATTCACCTGAGGAAGCTTTAGCTCTTTATACTGATGGTGGATTCTCAAAAAGGTCACACAAACTGATGCAATCTGGCGCCAAAGAACGAAAGTGCAATATTTATCCAAGCTACGATATTTTGGCTAAAACTAAAACAGAGTGTTACCCCAGTGACATACACGTAACTGAACGTTCAGCTGAAGTTGGTTTGCGAAGTCTCGTAGACCATACAGTTGCACGTATAATACAAGGCTTTTCAAAAGCTTTTGAGGATCTCATGACTGTAGGCAATAATAACTATTGCATAAAAGCAATATTTAAATGGGGCTGTGACGGTAGCAGTGGGCACTCTACTTACCGTCAACGTTTCAGTGTTTCTGATACTGGAACAATTGATGAGCATTTAATTGCTGTATGTATTGTTCCATTACAAATTTAAAAAGGACCTGCAATACTATGGCAAAATAATCGGCCTTCTTCAACTCGGTTCTGCAGACCCATTAAAATGATATTTGAAAAAGAGTCAGCGGATTTAGTTAGAGCTGAGATAGAAAATGTAAATAGAAAAATTGCACAAATTCTGCCGACAAAATTGAGTTTTTTTTTGAAGTAACACACGAATTTCATTTGACCATGATCGATGGAAATGTGTTTAATACCATAGCGGAGTCATCATCTCTGGCACAATGGCATGTGGTAATGCAGTTAATGTAGAGGCTGTTCGCTTATATGCCTGGGAAACAGCAAAAATATTTGTTTCCGAATACCTTTGGTTTTATATACCTCCATCTGTACATAAAATTTAAATACATGGAGCAGATATTATTGAAAAAGTTTCACTACCAATAGGAATGATGTCAGAAGAAGCACTTGAGGCAAGAAATAAAGATTTTCGCAGTTATAGGCTGAACCACACGCGAAAAGACTCGAGATTGCATACAATGGAAGACTTAATTCACGCTCTAGTGGTTTCGTCGGATCCTTTTATTACATCGAAATCTAAAAGCACCTCGAAATACGCCAAAAAAAACACATCAAAATAGATGATGAGGTCAAGCAGCTTCTTTTATATATAAATGACCTACCTGACAGCCTTAATTGTGAAAGCTCCGACTCTGAATAGTTTCTTTTTTTATTTATTTTCTTGTAAACTGTAAAAAAATACGAAGCAGAAACCTTTTTTTTTTTTAATTTACTTGTGTAATGATATTTTAAATTTTTTTATATTTTACATATGGGTAAAAATTTATGTATGGAATTGCTCATATACTTAAAAAAAAACAAACAAATTTTAAAATGTTATGAATGGGTTATATTTAAATATATATAAATTGAAAAAAAAAAATCATTCATAATTTTTTATGTTTTTGAAGTTATTAACAAAGCGCCGCTAGATTGGGTATTTCGGCCACTGTGCGTCGCCAAACTAAGAACTGGGGCCAAATCACCGCACTCGTTATCGAAATTTTTCGATCGAAATTATTTTATTATTTCCCAAAATAAAATGGTAAGAATAATTTTTCTTTCTCACAGATGAAGAATTATGGACTCTGATTAAGAAGAGAAGCGAATCGTGGTCGAGCGTTTGTCCGTCTTCTTCAAATATTAAACCAAAATATGGAATTTCGATTGATTTTACTCGATATCGAATGCGGTGATTTGACCCAAGATACCTACAATATTTGGCATTTTTAATCAAATATATTTTGGTAATAAGACCATGAAGTCCAATCGTTGAATTCTAAAACTTTTTTCAACAAAATTTTTGAAAAACTAAAATTGGAGATTTTAAATAGTGCTAAAAAATACGTTCCCTTTTGACATTAATTAAGAATGGCGTAACAACAGACGATATGCAAAATAATTTACATAAGATCATTTCGGAATCAGGAGAATGCAAAAATATTGTTGTTGTAAATTATTTTAATGCTTTAAAACATGTGAGCTCGATTTTCTTAATCAAGAGGTCTGCTGCGCATTTATTGTCCGCCGGGAAGGTACACTACTTTGTTTGTTTATAATTTTTGATTAAATGAAAGAGAATGGATCTTATATTGATAAATGGTTTATTTATTGTCGTCAATTGTGTATGGAATACAATATCAGATAAACATTTCACGCGGTATTTCGTTAACTTTATCACGAATATTTTGTTTGAGTTGCTCAAGCGTTTCTAGTTTGTTTGCATAAAACTTGCTTTACAGATATTCCCACAAAAAGAAGTCCAGAGCAGTCAAATCAGGAGACCGTGGAGGCCAATCAACATCACCATTTCTTGAAATAACTTGTTGTGGAAAGAGGTCTCGCAGTAATTCCATTGTAATCCTGGCTGTATGTGATGCGGCACCGTCTTGTTGATACCACATGTTAAAAAAGCCCAAAGCATGCAGTTGTGGTGTTAAAAAGTTTCGAATCATATCACAATATCACTCCCCATTCACAGTTACCATTACGCCATTTTCATTTTCAAAGAAGTAAGATCCAATTATTCGTCCTGACCAAATTGCACACCAGATTGTCACTTTTAATGGATGCAAAGGTGACTGATGAATAATTTTAGGGTTTTTCATTGCCCAGAACTGACTATTCTGTTTATTCACATATCCATTCAAATGAAAATGTGCCTCGTCATTCATTATGATTTTTTCAGGAAAATCGGGGTTGTCATGGGCCAGCTGTAACATCCTATTGACATAAGTACGGCAGCGTAAATGGTCTTGTGGAAGAAGCTCCTGTGTCAACTGAATCTTAAATGGAAACAAATGCAAGTCCTTGCGCAAAATTGTGGCCAAAGCTGTTCTTTGAAGACCAAGCTCCTGAGCACGGCGTCGAATTGAGGTTGGCGGATTGTTTTGAATACTTTCTTGGAATGTTTTCAGCCGCTCTTGCTGCACTTTGTGGTCCATACTTAGGCCTATCACCTACAGACCCTCTTTCTTCGAAATCATTCACTACACGATAAATATTGCGTTTTGTTGGCACGTTGTCTCTCCCAAAAATTTCACGTTACTTTCTCATCGTCAGAGTAATCGTTGATTGATTTTGATAAAATGTTTTAACGATTAAAACACGTTGGTTTATCGAATATTTTTCCATAATAAATTTGCCACGTGTCTACTTCACGACTGCCAAATATAAACTTTCAAGACTAATGTATACCAAAATGGGGGCAAACAGTGGACACCCTGTATAACTTGACTGTTTTTCAACCGCTAATAGATTTTGTTATTTTATTAGAAAAATAATTTGTCCTAGATTATGGTTTATAAATTAATATCGAATTTTTTGTATAAAACAATTTTTTTTTTTTTAATAATTTTTACAAATAAATTCATATTAGAATTTTGAACTCAATGCACATCCAGAAATCATTGTCCGATTTCGCTCACTAAAGTTCTAGATCCAGCGTCATAATAACCCGACACGCACGTCTTGAAATTAAAAAAAAAAAAAAATGGCTGTCACCCTAATATTCATATCTAGATTACTCATAAAAAATTTTAATCATTCCGACCAAAATTGTGGCGTCGGTATAGCACTACTCGACTGATTTGATCACTTTCTATACAAATGTGTGAAAATATGTTCTTATTTCAAGTTTGATGATATTTTCCAGAAAATTTTCCACAATGACGTAACAAAAATTATATTCATTAGAGCTGCGTATGAAAACTGAACACCTCCTTCAAGCTTCAACCCATTACGCCAAATTTTAGCTGAAAGAAACTACTACTGGAAAAAAAAATATATTTTTTTTTCACTGCCCGTTATTGACCATATTCGCAGATGACTTATACAAAGGATTAAGTAATTCCGATTAAGATTGTGCTCTGGGTGAACAACTACTCGAAAAAGATCAGCCACTTTCTATACAAATGTGTGAAAATTTTCTCTCATTTCAAGTTTGATGTAACTTAAACAAAATCCATCACGACTTGCTGAAATTTTGCACTATTTGTAGTTGCAAATTTATCGAGATAAACTTCTTAAAATTTCAAAGTATTTCAACAATTATTGCGCTGTTGGTGAACTACTACTCGAAAAACTCGACCACTTTCCATACAAATATATGAAAAAATTCACTCCATGCCAGTTTGACATCAATTTAGGGAAAATATTTAAGGCGCATATGGTAAAAGTTTATGTTTTTAAAAGTTGAAAATACGAGTACATTGCGTTCACTAAACCTCAAAATAATCTGGCCAAAGAAAATTGTGGCTCAGACGAACAATTATTTGAAAAAGATCAGACTCTTCCCATACAAGAGTGTGAAAATTTGCTTTTATTTCATATTTGAGATAATTTTGCAGAATATTTTTCAAAATTACTTAACCGAAACTTACTTTTTTACAAAATTTACAAAATATATAAATTTTTAAATCAAGAAAATTTTTTAACTATATAAAAAAAGTGTAAGTTATTGTTAGTGTAATGAAAAAGTACTTTAAATCAACCAATTTTAGTAAAAATTTCTTCTAAATAGCCTTGATTTTCATCTTCTAGAAGTTGATTAGCTTTCCATTTTTGACGAATGTTGGACATATATGGATCTGAAGTGCACAACAAAATAGTGATAAGGTCTTCATTAGTACAACATCTGGATATTTTCCTTGGGTTGTGCTCGCGAAAGAATCTGTAGTCTTTGTTCCTTTTTTCTTGCGCTTCTTCAGATAGATCTCCTATTGGTAGCATATTGTTTTGAATTATTTGTTCCCCATGGTACAAAATTTTATGAACTGTGGATCGCATATATATTTCCAAGAGTATTTTTGATTATAAAGTATAGCTGTTTTATTGGCGTACTCTTCAAATTTTTTTTTAATCCATGACCTACACCTGTGATAGATGCTGCAGTTCCCGGATCGGAAAAAAATCTCCTTGCAGTATTTCCATCATTTGTGTTTCCTTCCCCTTGTTTTGGTTTGTCGATTACGAGGCCTAGCTGTAGATATTTTTGTTAAATTTATTTTTTTTTTGCTTTCTTTTTTCTTCATTTTCTTTGTTTTTTCTCAGTGTTTCGCCTAACGGATCAAATTTTAAATCATAACCCAATTTAAGAATATGCTCCATGAAACGTATTCTAGCATGAAGAGGGTACATTCCAAATTCGTAGGCTTCCTTAAAACTATCGTCTTCTGGTGGGGGTTGGCTTAATTGACTTTGATGTCTTTTGGCATATAATGCAGCTTGACGTTGACTTTGTTCCGGTTAAAGCTTGTGCAACTTTTCCATCAATCATTATGAGACACATTTTGAAATGTACTTCAATGCCTTGGTCATCAAATTTAAATATTACTGGAAAAATCCCACAATTCTTTTCATTGGTTCACTTCCGCAATGTAGGAATGCTTTTCAAAATCCTCTTTGTGCGCCTTGGGCTCGCTCCTACTATTTTTTCAATTATTTCAATTTTATTTTTTTAATTTGGGTTGGTTGGATTTGGTGCAAAAATGAATCCTTAATAATTCTTTGAGAAATTTCTTCATTGACATTCTCCAGCTTGCGCCTTCGAGATCTTTCATTACATCCATCAATTGGTTTTGCTGGTCGACCCTTATTTCCACTTTCGTTGGCAGTTGTAGATGCACTCTCAAAAATAAGTTTCTTTATTAACCAGTCTTGGTAACGTTTGTACATCTTTACCTTGCTATGAGAGCATTCAATGTACCGTCTTTTCAAATTCGATGCAAAATTAGTAATTTTTCCTTTGTGCATTTCAATGTCTTCTAGGTTACAATTCTTAAAGAAGTCGTTGCTCACTATGTGCAAAATTACATCGTCTACATCATTTCGTTGAAAATAAATATCTGCCAGATCTCTGTAACAGTATTTAGCCATTGCACAAATTGTAATGAATAATAATTGTGGAAACATTATTATAAATACTCTTTCTTGCAATTATGTAAAATAAAATTTTTTATCTTTTATTACAACTTTTAGAAGCATAAAAACCCACACCTAACCCCTTTTAAAAGGTGAAGCATACCTGCTCATATCTTTACCATTTACCTGTTATATAAATTGTTTCCCATTTTGTCAGGTATTTAAACTATATAACTCTAATTCAGACTATTAATGTTTTTGAAAGATACCTATGTAAATGCACCTGTAACAATTAAGCGTATTATATCTCAACCCTTTTTTATAAGTACATAACAACTCCTGACAACTCTACCGACACGCAAAAAAATACACCGCGGTGCACCGGTACGACCAACTTTTGTATTCATAACACTCAGACGGACGGACGGACATAGTTTAATCGACTCAGAAAGTGTTTTTGAGTCGATCCGTATAATAAAAGATGGATAAAGGTCCAATATTTTTGGCAGTTACAAACATCACCTCAAATTTAATATATCCTAACCACATAGTGGACAACCTTGGGTCAGAAAAATTGTTCTGGTGCACACGGGCGGAAACTGTCGGATATAATGGAGTATAGGAGTATAGGGGAGCGTTCGGACTATAGAAGAGTGCAAGATTTTTTTCTGACTGCTTTTGACTGGCAGGAGTTATGCTCTATTAAGTAGGCGATTTTCGGAAAATTTTGACCTTTTTTAAAACTTTTTTTTTAAATTTCAGAATGACTCAGGTATTTTATATTTTTAACATTAATAGTATGGAAGCCAGGAAATTATACAAAATTTATTTCACTTCAAAATCTTTTAAATAAAAAAGTTACAATGATTCAAACATAAAAATTTACAAAGAAATTTTTAATTTTAGCAAAATACTGAGAAAGCCCATTTTCGAAGACCCTCTTCGCTGTGATATAGTTGAGATAGAGTCGCAATTTTTTTTACTAGTATTTACTTTCAAATGAATAACATAACTTTAACATCGGTAACAAAAAAAAATAATTAATTTTTGGCCACTTCTCAAAATATGGTCCACAAAGAATGCCAACGTTATGCCGCGAACATGTACGGAATGGAGGTGGTAATATTAATTAAACTTAGATTTTAGATAGAGTGTAGTTTCAAAAAAATATTTATGTTAATAGTAAAGGTTACTAATAGGAAATATATATTTTAAATTTGAAGAGTTTTCATTGAAGAATAAAGGACAAATTTAAAGAGGAGTGGTGGCAAATACATTTGGATGGTAGGTGCATAACAATATTCTGTGAAAAAATAAAAATATAAAATATACAATCGATACAAAATGTTAGAGGTTAATACTAAGTTACCATTCATTTATGCTGATAGTTTTGAATTTGAATATCAAATAATAATACTTACTGAAACCTGGCTCCACAAAGGTATCCACAACTCTGAAATTTTATGCCCTAAGTATCAAAGTTTTAGACGCAACAGAAGTGATGGAAATCGTAAAGGGGGAGGAGTTTTAAATTGCCGTATTAAACACTTTCTCAGCTGATAAAGTATTCTTGAATGAGCTTCTTGGCACTGAAATTATTTGTGTTGTATTGACATTACAAAATAAGCTGTTATATCCCTCCAAAGTCTTCCGGTGATATCTATGAGGGGCACAAAAGAGCTGTTGATTTGATTATAAAGAAATTAAAACCATCCGATTCTTTCATGTTATTTGGTGACCAGCATTCCTTCAATATCTTGGCAGTCTGAACCTGATATCAATCATTTAGTTCCAGTATTTTCATCAGAACCAAATGCTGATTTTATCAATGGATTGTCTTCGAGTTGTATTTTTCAAATAAACAATGTCGTTGATACCCTCGGTAATTTATTGGATTTAATTTTTGTTAGTGAACCAACTGACGAACGACGCACAGTGGTCAATTTCGCAAGATAGCGGTCAAAACTCTATAACTTTCGACCGGATTGGTATACGCAATTGATTTTGTTCAATAGGAGGGACTTTAAGCTTCAATTTGCGTGTTCAAACGTAAAAATCGACTGATAGGAACGTAAGTAATTTTTAAGTTAAAAATGCATTTTAATTTTTTGTTGAGTTTTCATGTAAAAGTTGAATATTTTGACATTTTAAATAGGTATTTTTTTTTATAAATTCTTATTTTCTTCAATCGTATTTTACAACCAATACTTATTTATTATTCCTAAACTTAATTTTGGTCAGAAAATGCCAACATTTGGCCGCTAACATTTATTTAGTCTCAATATTCACAGGGCCAAAGGTTGGTTTTTTTGGAAGAAAGCTAATTCTTGTGAGAATTAAACTGAAAAATAACACTGAAATTCTCAACAATATCAATACCATTTGGATATATTATATACAGAACACAACATCGATAAAATTTTAAGTAAACTTTTACTATTGATTTAAAGTGCACATATATTTTATTTAAATGTATTAATAAAAATTTATACTAAAATTAGAAACAAATTATAATCTTTAAACTAGTATTAATTAAACAATATTAGTCAAAATTTCTTCCAAATAGCTTTGATTTTCATTTTGCAGTAGTTGTTTAGCTTCTTCATCTAACTCTAATGAGGTTGATTTCCATTTTTGTCGAATACTGGACATATATGGGTCTGATGTGCACAACAAAATATTAATAAGATCTTCATTAGTACAATATCTGAAAATTTTTCTTGTATTGTGCTCGCGAAAGAATCTGTAGTCTTTGTTCCTTTTTTTCTTGGGCTTCTTCTGAGAGATCTCCAATTGGAAGCATATTGTGCTGAATTATTTGTTCCCCATGGAACAAAATTTTGTGAACTGCGGTTGGCATATGTCTCCAAGAATATTTCTGGTTATAAAGGGTTGCTATCTCATTAGAATACTGACCAAATTTTTTTGCATCTATCTTTTTGCTACATGCTATAACTTGTAATATCTTTTTTTTTTTTGCTTTCTTTTTTTCCAAATTTTCTTTGTTGTTTCTCACTGTTTCGCCTAACAGGCCAAATTCCAAATCGTATTCCAATTTAAGAATATGCTCCATAAACGAATTCTAGCATGAAGAGGTGACATTCGAAATTCATAAGCTTCATTAAAACTATCGTCTTGTGTTGGTGGTTGGCTCAATTGACTTGATGTTTTTTGGCATATGGTGCAGCTTGACGATGACTTTGTTTTGGTTAAAGCTTGTGCAACCTTTCCATCAATCATTGTGAGACACATTTTAAAATTTACTTCAATGTCTTGGTCATCAAATTTAAATGTTACTGGTTGAAGTTCTTTAATTTGATCATTTATTTTTCGAACTTCTTCATCTATGACATCTTGAGTCTCCTTTTTGTAAGCAAACTTTATTGGTCTACAAAATTTTGTTGACGAGGGAATTTCATTCTTCCATACATCTATCTCTGCAGCTCTACTAGTTGACGGCTCTGAACCAATATAAGTTTTTGTTAAACGTAATGGCACGAAAGAAATCATGAATAAATTGACATCTGATGAATTTTCCGCATTACATTGTTTGTATTGTTTCTGGCCAGAGGACTCATCACATCCCCATTTAGAAATTAAAGTCATGCTGCAATTTTTAAACTTCTTTAAATAGTCAGCATCAAATGTCTTAAATAATCGTTCTGCAGTGTGTTCAAGAAGATCCTGCAATTTTATTTCTGCTGAATTTTAAGTTACACTAATAGCAGTTGGTGAAGGTAAGCAATCTTTTTTGGCAGAAACTATATCTCGATATGATGGAAAAATTCTACAATTTTTTTCATTGGTTCGCTTCCGCAATTCTGTATATTGGTTTTTAGTCATCTTCAAATCCAAAAATAGTGCAAATGTTTCTTCTGGAGTAAATTTATTTTCTTCAGTTGGTGTCGGCATACTTTCTAAAATCCTTTTTGTGCGTCTGGGGCTTGCTTCCACTATTTTTTCAATGATAGCAATTTTACCCTTTTTAGTTTTCGATGGTTGAATTTGATGCAGAAATGAATCCTTTATGATGCTACAAGAAACTTCTTCATTGATATGTTTAAGCTTGCGTCTTCGTGATCTTTCACTACAATTATCAATTGGCTTTGCTGGTCGACCACCTTTTCCAGTTTCTGTGGTAGTTACTGATGGCTTTTTAAAAATAAGTTTATTTCTTAGCCATTCTTGGTTGCGTGAGTAAAACAATTTCTTGTTTCTGGAACATTGATTGTACCGTTTTCTTAAAGTATTTAAAAAGTTTTTTATTTTTAAGCTATGAATTTTAATTTCTTGTTTGTCGCATATTTTGAAGAATGGATTATTCATTATATGTAAAATAATGTCGTTTTCATCTTTCCGTTCAAAATATATATCAGATAGAACACTATAACTGAATTTAGCCATTGTTTAAACAATAATGAAGAAAAAAAAATGAATGCATGGATTAATATACTATTGCTCGAAGTTTCAACATGATCTTTTTACCTCTTTGAAACATAATATAAGAGGTAGTTGGTTTTACCAGTTATTTCCATTGGTTTTAAATTTATTTGCAATTTTCACGTATTTAAGTTGTGTAATATTAGATGGCAATAAAATCTTTTTTACCTTTTCCAAATGAATTGCCAGATACCACATAATTTGAGAGTTCTATTGTCATTTTTGTCAAAATTTTGATACACCCTTCTATGTGGACTAGGTCCAAATATGGGCCAACTTCTCCTAATTTCAACAGAATTATTTTTTGGGTCAATAAGAACTCTTGTACAAGATTTCATGAAAATATATGTATAATAGCCACTTTCACATACAAATAACTTCTCAAAAAATATGACGTGCATTTGTACCGAATATCTTACCTTGGGTCAGAAAAATTGCTGTAGCGCAAAAAGTGCAGTCCCGATGCATGGACATGTATATATAGGAATGTAGGGGAGAGTTAGGACTACAAAATAGTAAATTTGTGTTTTGACTTGACTCACAGGAGTTGTGCTTTATGAAGTAGGAAATTTCTGAGAAATTTGTCCTTTTTAAAAAAAAAAATTTAAATTGTTCTGAAAATAGTAGAGCTTCAATTTTTTTAACAGTAATAGGAAATAAGTTAAGTTACAACACAAAACTTATTTCGTCCAAAAATCTTGAAAAACAAAAAAGTTATGATCATTTAAACTTTAAGAATTAACTAAAAATATCATAAATTTACTAAATTCTGAAAAAGCCCATTTTGGACCACCTTGTTCTCAGTGAAATAGTTGAAATAGAGTTCTAATTTTTTGGCTCCCGAGGTTAACTACTGTCTACTTTCATATGAGTCTAATAACTTTAAAATCGGAGAACAAAAACCAAAAGGAGTTTTGGCCGCTATCTCAAAATATTGACCACAGTGCGACGCACAGTGGCGCCATTTGAGTTTTTTCGTTGCAAAAATCATATCTTTTGAACCGAATAACGTAATTGAACAGTTTAAACAGCGTATGATAGATAACTGTTCAGCCTATGAAATGAGCGTTTGGAATGGGTGCTACGCTTTGTAGGGGCCTACTTATGGGTTATCAAAGTTAAAATTTGTAGAAAAATCAATTTTATGGTAACTAAAAAAAATTATTTTTACATTTTTAGATTGTTTTTATTTTTTTTCTTTAGGGTTTTATGTTTTAAATTATTACCCAACAAATTAAAAAAAAATTACTTCTTTTTTAAATTTATTTTTTCAATTTTCTGTAAAATATTCATCACAATTCGTAAGAGAAGGTATATCTAAAAGACTAATCATTTCTAAACTATAATTATTTTCTAACTCTATTCGTGACTTCACATGCCGCAGAGAAGAAATAAGTGGATCGGAAGATGCTGCCAACATGTTGAAGAGGTCCTGATTTTACCTTACCCTTGATGCTATGAATGTGTTCTGCAATCTATATTTTTTATAAAATTTGTTAAGAGAGTCCTGTGCTTCTTCAGAAAGCTCTCCAATTGGCAAAGACTGGTACTCAATTATATCTTTGCCATGCGCCAAAATTTTTTGGTCGGTCGGGGTCAACTTCTTCTGTGGATACATTTCTGCTAAAAGAGATGCAGTTTTCGATGCATATTCTCAATATTTTGTAGAATTGACATTTTTTTTGCAGTTTCAAACATTCAAGATCGTTCCCAATCCTTTCACGATTTGATTGTCAATTCCAGTGATTTTAGTTACTGCCTCATCATTTTCAAAAAATCTCCTAGAAGTGTTTCCATCATCTGAGTTACCGTATCCGTGCTTGGGACAGTCTACTTTTAGTCCAACTTGTTTAAAAAAAGCATCCTGTATTTGCTTCTTTCTGATCTTTTCCTTATCCTTTATTGATGTATTTTCATCGAAGTTTTCCTCCTCTTGTGGTAGGGTATACGTCAGTTTTAGCAAGAACTTCATACACCTTATCCTTGCGTGCAATGGTGTCGTTCCATATTCGTAATTCTCCTCGTTTGTAGAATCGTTTAAATTACCAAAGTTCTTCTGACTCTTTTTGCAAATCGGGCATGACAATGTTGAGGTTGTTCCTGTCAGTTCGTTTACGACTTTTCCATCAACCGTAGTCAGGTGGAACTCGTAATTGCATTCAATATATTTTCCTTCTCCAATTTGCAGCTTTGTAGGCTTAATCTTGCTTATTTGTTCTTCAGTGTCCTTCACCGTGGTCCTTATGAGTTCTGCCGATTCCCTTGCAAACTGAAACATTATTGGTTGGCAATAATGCACTGATGACGGAAGTGGATTTTTCCAGTGTAGCAAAATATCAGATTTTAGCCGCAAAGGAACAACAGATACCATAAACATATTTCCGTCCGGTATTGTAGAGTCATCGGAAGATATCCTTTGCTTATAAACGCTTTGTCCGGATGATCCATCGCAGCCCCATTTGCTGATCAATGACAGTTTCTCAGGAAGAATTTTCACCTCATTTTCAGGAAGACTCTCCAACAACCGTTTTGCTGTATGGCCCATGAGATTCTGCAGATTGGCTTTCACAGGGACTTCCGTAAACTCCGTATGCAGTGGTCGTGAATTTATTTTGGCTTTCGTAACATACTTGTTTCCTGGTAAAACGTCAGCAGCGTGTCGCATCAAGGATGCCCGTAGCATCTCATATTTTTCTTTGAAAAGTTGTAAGTCCATAAACAAGGCCAAGGCTTCTTCGGAACCATACTTTTTAATGTGTGCGTTTGTGGGCGTGGGAATGCTTTCCTTAATCCTTTTTAGTCGCAGTGGGCTTGCATCAGCAACAGATTTTGTATTCTGCGACCTAACTCTTTCACTATCCTTTGTATATTTAATAGACAGCGCGTCCGATAAATGCTTCGTGGTCAAGTCATTGGTGGCATCGGCAAATTTTCTCTTTCTTGTGAAAATTGAACAATCCTCAATACTTTTTTTCTCCTCTGGTTGATGTGGTGGGTTTATCTACTGCCAATATATCAAGGATGGTGTCTTCATTAAGCCAGTCCTCGTATTTGGAGTTGAAGTTCTGAATGGTTCGATTAGATTTCACCCATTTTGCCTTAACATTTGCATATATCAGATAAAAGTTATTTTTTATAATTTCGCTTCTCTCAATATTTCCGTATAGGCTATCAAGTTCTTCTAAAGCAGCTTCCGTGAAAAACTTTGGTGTGGTTGACCTTCTTAACAGTTCAAATAATTTTAAATTATTTAACGCCATGGTTTCAGTACTTGTTGCGCCAACTTTTAGTCGTAGTCTAATCCAGGCATTATGCTTATTTTGCTAAATATATTGGCTAAAAATTTTCCTGTTCCCTGCATACATATGGATTTAGGTTAAATTATGCAATTTTGGTATTATGCTCGTGTCTAAATAAGATTTGTGCCTACCTGGAGGGACCATAAGTCTATATTGTTCTTGACCATTTGTACTCCAAAGTAATTTTTAAGTGAGGTGCGTACCTGCGAATTTCAATGAGTAGTTTTTTGTGCATCCTGTGTCTGTAACAGAATATTGGGAGTAGACTTTGGCAGAGGCTCACAGGTAGACAACCGATTTAAAATGCAATTTTCAAACTATTAGATCAAACTACTGTCAGTCAAAACATGTAAGGAATGCACGCCATACAATTTCTGCAACCATGTCTTTTTAAACTTTTTTACCTCTAGAAGCAAAACGGGCACGTACGGGCAGACAAAGCCTTTTGAATTATGTAAAGAAATAATGAAAGAACATGTTTTGCAAATATGGCAAATATAGAAAAATACGTATTTTTTTTATTTTCCGTCAAAGTTGAAAAATAGTGAAAAAACGGATAGTTTTTTAATAGTGATTTACCAGGAGAAACGCAATGCAAACAGTTATTTTTTTTTTATCATTATACATTTAATAAATACATCAATCAACACAAACAAAAAATAAGGCGATTCGTTACCTATTTTTCGTGATATTACACCTGAAATCGCAACAAATTGACTAAAAATTGTGTGTTTTTTTGAAAACCGAAAGTCGGTCAACTTTGAACGGTTATATCTTCTAAACTAAATGTGATATTATTAAGAGTAGCATATTTGAAATCGTTTAAAAGTTTCCTATAACATGGGTTTATTCAAAACTTCGTCGGCACACATGAAAATTTTGATTTTTGCAACCTCATTTGCTCTACGGGCGCCACTGTGCGACGCCTATCTCAAATCCAGAAGATCGATATCATCCAACAATATTAATCAACTATTATTGTTCAGTTCCTGTCTGCAGTAAAGTTCGTACTCAAAATAAAATACTTTGTTTTAAGGAAACAAACTTTAATGCTCTTACTTCTGCAAATTAACTGGACTGATATTTTCGCGCGTCACAATGATAACTTAGACATGATGCTAAAGTCATTCTATCAATTACTAGAAGTGTGTTTTTAAGATCCATGCCTAAATCATATCCAGTGAAATCAACTGGCCCTCCTTGGAATACGAATTTTTTTCCTCATCTTAAAAACAAGAAAAACAAAATGTTTTTATTTACACTATTTAATAATGATATTCCTTCAGCTATTGAATTCTCTAAACCTCTGATGTATGCCG
This sequence comes from Cordilura impudica, assembly GCA_963682025.1. Classification (NCBI taxonomy): domain Eukaryota; kingdom Metazoa; phylum Arthropoda; class Insecta; order Diptera; family Scathophagidae; genus Cordilura; species Cordilura impudica. The sequence goes on from OY821517.1 coordinate 149,649,872, forward strand.
ATGATGTTAAAATATTCTACTCATTTAACAATATCGACGAACAATCTCGTTTACAGTTAGATATAAATTATTTCACAACATGGTGTAAAATAAACTTATTGGACCTTAATATAAAAAATTTAAATATATGGAGTTAACAAGGTCTTTTCCCATTAACGGCTTGTATATGATGAACAACGAACGTGATCCAAACATGTAATGATCTGGTGTACTTAGATTTACCAGTCGAAAGAGATTTCTGATCAATATACAACAAAAGAACTTTTTACTACACTAGTAAGACCTATTCTAGAATATGGATCTGTAGTTTGGGATCCTTTTTACACTGCACATGCATTTCTTAATATTTTGCCTTCGCGGACTTGACTGGGATCCAAATATTCAATTACCCTCTTATAGAAGCCGTCTCGCTCTTATTAAGCTTCCTACGCTTACAAGTCGAAGAAATATGTTAAATGCAACCTCTCTGTTCAATGTAATTGATGGTAATTTAAACTTCCAATTACTCCTCAGCAGAATCAATATAAATACTTCACAGCGCACAAATTATGCTAACTCTGATCCATTTCGTCGAGTCTGTGTCGAATTTAACCAACCTTACATTATCATTGACTTTCAAAAAAGTCTAGATTTGATCAAAAGGGATATAATACTTTATTTAAACAATCTATATAAAGGGTGATTTTTAGCTATTATCTTTTTGGAAACACTAATTTAAACAGCTGACGCACGTTTCATGTTTTGTTTCATTGTCAAACATCTTCAGTTTGGTCTATAATTTAACCATGAATCGTCTTACAAACGAACAACGCTTGCAAGTTATTGAATTTTATTATCAAAATGCGTGCTCTGTTAAGAAAGTTCATCGCGCGCTTCTTCCATTTTATGGTCAGTTTAATCGACCCACTGAAGCGGCTATTCGGGCTATTGTGACTAAATTTCGCACGAAATTTACATTGTTGGACATTAAACCACCAACACGCTTACGTAGAGTGCGAACTGAAGAAAATATCGCAGCTGTATCGGCCAGTGTTAATGGTGACCATTAATTATCGATTCGTCGCCGTTCGCAGCAATTGGGCCTCTGTTACTCAACAACGTGGAACATTTTGCGGAAGGATTTAGGTGTGAAGCCTTTCAGAATACAGCTGGTGCAAGAATTGAAGCCGAACGACCTACCGAAACGTAGAATTTTTGGTGAATGGGCTCTTGAAAAGTTGGCCGAAGATCCACTTTTTTACCGAAAAATTGTGTTCAGCGACGAAGCTCATTTTTGGTTCAATGGGTACGTAAATAAGCAGAATTGTCGATTTTGGAGTGAATATCAGCCAGAAGCATTGGAAGAGCTACCAATGCATCCAGAAAAAGTCACAGTTTGGTGCGGCTTATGGGCTGGTGGCATCATTGGACCGTACTTCTTCAAAGATGATGCGAATCGTAACGTAACTGTGAATGGTGAGCGCTACCGAGAGATGATATCCAACTTTTTTTTGCCCAAAATGCAAGAGCTTGACTTGCATGACATGTGGATTCAACAAGACGGTGCCACATGCCACACAACACGCGCAACAATGGACTTATTGAGAGGCGAGTTCGGTGAACATTTTATTTCACGTTCGGGACCGGTCAATTAGCCGCCTAGATCGTGCGATTTAACGCCTTTAGACTATTTTTTGTGGGGCTATGTTAAAGCTCATGTCTAAACAGATAATCCCGTTTCAATTGACGCATTGGAAGACAACATTGAAGCATTTATTCGTGAGATACTGGCCGAAATGTTGGAAAGAGTATGCCAAAATTGGACTAAGCGGATGGACCATTTGAGGCGCAGTCATGGTCAACATTTGCATGAAATAATCTTCAAACATTAAATTATATGGACCGTACTATCGATTCAAATAAAGATTTCATGCATTTTTCTGAATTTTATGTGTGTTTTTTTTGGAAAACTTTCCTATAGCTCTTAAAAAATCACCCTTTATATAAAATTCATTTTCTGTTTGTTTGTTTGTTTTTTTGTTTAACCGCTATACAAATTTTTATTTTTCAACCGATTTCTCTAAAATTTGGTTTACGCGGGAATAACTTCACAAATTTAAAAAAGGTCCCCAAAAGAAATGAACAAATTCCCCATTTTTTTAACGAAATAAAAAATTAACTTACTCCCCAAATTCATTCTTAAATTTTTACTTATTTTTATTTAATGAATTTTGTTAAATATTTATTTTAGTGAAAACTTGCATACTGCTCTCAATATATGTCCTATAATAGATTTGAAAATGAATATTCTTTTCGATAGCATCATTTCGGTGCGCGGAAGCTACGCACACGCGGAACATAGCTTAGCTAGAATATCGGAATGATATGAAAAATATACTTTGACAATTAAAATAAGTTGGCAACAACAGCGTGGCAGCACAGGTGTGGCTGCCAAACGCGCGGAAGCGGCGCGTGGACGTGACGCGCTCGCGGACTACAGCTCAGCTAAAATATCGCAATGATCTGAAAAATATATTTTGGCGATTAAAACAAGTTAACTGACGCGGAAGCGACTCGCTCCCGGAACACAGCTCAGTGAAAAATCTTATGATAAATTGTATCTACGTTACGCAGTTGCTTAAAACAACCTTGCGGCACAATTTTAAACATCGCATTAGTTTTTTATTTTTGAAACTTCTTTCAATTTGACTTCTCTGCCTAATGATGATCACTTATTGAATGAAGTAACTCAATTTTTAAAATTTCTGATTCCTTTAATCTGCAAACGACTCCGTTATATTTGATGTTTATAAATAAGCTTGAAAAAAAAAAATTAAAGCCGTTTCGCAGATTATCTTTGAAGCATTTTTGCTGAAGCATCTTATAAAAAAGTTCTAAATTGAAAAATCAAAACTCTTGAATTGAAATAAAAAACAAATTTACTGCCCATACAAATTTTTGGGGAGAAAGTTCATTTTATTGGGGAATTCGTTCATTGGGGACTAGTACTCAGCGCATGGTTAGCAGAGAGAACCATTTTTCAAGTCAAATGTCTTTTTATCCAGGGCAAGACCGGGTAAAAACAGCGAGTATGTAATAAATTTTTAGTTTTTCTGTAGCCAATATTAAATTAATTTTGTTTTAAATTTAATTCTGTATTTCTTTACAAATGTTTTTAATGTTAAATAGTCTGTATGGATTATATTGCCATAGACTACTAAATATGTTTTAACAATTCTTTCATATAATTTTTTTTTCAGATTAAGTAAAGTAATTATTAATACAATTGCATGTACAATTTCTTTTCGAAACAAGCCTTAGTTGTTGTCATTTTCAAATGCAAAAAAAAAAAAAAACAAGTAAGACAATTACAGTCGGTCTGGACCTACTGAACGATATTTTATACATGTGTTTAGAGACCCTTTCTCTTAGATCCAGCTAATTGAATATAGAAAATAAGCATAAACCAAATACGAGTGGCATCTTATCTTATATATTAAAAGAATTTATGAATAAACTTTGCATTCAAGATTTTTTTTTCCATATTTTTCTTCTCTCAAACCTCTAAAACTAGAGCTCTAATTAACATAGGCTGTTGACATAGGCCTAAGAACACTCAGTGGATCAAGCTCCTTCTTTTGAGCTATTAACTGCTTAAATTCGTTGGGTTTGAGGAAATTTATGCGTGGAGAATCAACTTTACTTTTACTGTACGTTAACTTATCTTGGCATATTTTGGCATTACTGTACATTATCTTCTCTTGGCAAATTTTGGTATTATATTATAAAAATTAATATAATATAATATAATGCTGCGGAGCAGCAGGGGTCCTCTAGTTGTTATTAATTTCTTTTGCCTTCGGATATGAAAACGTTCATAACGAATGCTATATTTATATGGGGACTAGGTCGAAAAATGGACCGAACATATACAAACAAAATTTGAGTAAGATCTGTCCACTGTCCACGAAAATCGGCTTTATATGGGGGTTATGACTAATAATTTTACTGTAGGGTTTATTCTTGGATAACTGATTAATATATATAATCTACGTGTTAGCAAACCGAAAATGACCGAGATCTATGTGATAATTTGGATATTATGGCAATTTGAGTCGTTATCATAAAGGTCATTTATATGGGGACTAGCTCTGAACATTAACTGACTTTTACCAATTTCAAAAATGCTCACCCCATGAAGAAGCTTATATACTAAATTTTATCAAAATATGTTCACATTTGCGCGTTGTAATTTGATTACAAGATTTACATGGATACATAGACGGACGGACAGACGGGCTGAGGTACGGACGGATACCAGTGTAATATAAGACGACTCGTCGTTCAATATTTTTGATAGTTATAAACATCAGCACAAAGTTATTATAGCCTGACCACAAAGTTGTATAGAGTGTAAAAGTACTCACTACTACTCGTGTAGCTTGGAAAATGTACACATGCACTCTTATTCAATATCACTGTGGAACAAATTCAGGTTAGCAAAAGTTAGGTCGATTCTGAGAGTGAGAGGTGAAAATAGAGGCCGTATCGTGGCGTTTGTTTATGTTAGTACGAATTTTTTTTTTAATCGACCTTCGAACTTTGCAGTTAAATGCCGATTTTCAGCATATTGTTTATATGGCTTTTTGGCTATAACTCGTCGACTAATTGATAGTTTTTCAATCTGTAAAAGCCGAATTATTGTTAGAGACCTGTGCAACGACCAAAATTTAAAAAAAAATTGATTTAGAGAATTTTTGTGGTGCTTATGAAGCAAAATGTTGGAAAAATTATTTTTTTTTCATGCTTTTTGAAAATATTTTCCACAAAAGTAAGCCTTTTTTGCTTTCTGTTTGATCTTTAATATGCTTCTCAGTTTCTTCAATAAATTTCATTTCAAAAGAAAATAGTCATAGTCGAAATATTGTTTATAGGCTTCCAAAAAAAAAAAAAAAATCACTCGCATTGCCACATTTTTCATTGCAAAAATGGTCCATTTTACATTTTGGTACCGACATTTTGAATACAATATATATTATAACGGGTGATTTTTTTGAGGTTAGGATTTTCATGCATTAGTATTTGACAGATCACGTGGGATTTCAGACATGGTGTCAAAGAGAAAGATGCTCAGTATGCTTTGACATTTCATCATGAATAGACTTACTAACGAGCAACGCTTGCAAATCATTGAATTTTATTACCAAAATCAGTGTTCGGTTCGAAATGTGTTTCGCGCTTTACGTCCGATTTATGGTCTACATAATCGACCAAGTGAGCAAACAATTAATGCGATTGTGACCAAGTTTCGCACTCAGTTTACTTTATTGGACATTAAACCAACCACACGAATGCGTACAGTGCGTACAGAAGAGAATATTGCGTCTGTTTCTGAGAGTGTTACTGAAGACCGTGAAATGTCGATTCGTCGCCGTTCGCAGCAATTGGGTTTGTGTTATTCGACCACATGGAAGATTTTACGAAAAGATCTTGGTGTAAAACCGTATAAAATACAGCTCGTGCAAGAACTGAAGCCGAACGATCTGCCACAACGTCTAATTTTCAGTGAATGGGCCCTAGAAAAGTTGGCAGAAAATCCGCTTTTTTATCGACAAATTTTGTTCAGCGATGAGGCTCATTTCTGGTTGAATGGCTTCGTAAATAAGCAAAATTGCCGTATTTGGAGTGAAGAGCAACCAGAAGCCGTTCAAGAACTGCCCATGCATCCCGAAAAATGCACTGTTTGGTGTGGTTTGTACGCTGGTGGAATCATTGGACCGTATTTTTTCAAAGATGCTGTTGGACGCAACGTTACGGTGAATGGCGATCGCTATCGTTCGATGCTAACAAACTTTTTGTTGCCAAAAATGGAAGAACTGAACTTGGTTGACATGTGGTTTCAACAAGATGGCGCTACATGCCACACAGCTCGCGATTCTATGGCCATTTTGAGGGAAAACTGCGGAGAACAATTCATCTCAAGAAATGGACCGGTAAGTTGGCCACCAAGATCATGCGATTTGACGCCTTTAGACTATTTTTTGTGGGGCTACGTCAAGTCTAAAGTCTACAGAAATAAGCCAGCAACTATTCCAGCTTTGGAAGACAACATTTCCGAAGAAATTCGGGCTATTCCGGCCGAAATGCTCGAAAAAGTTGCCCAAAATTGGACTTTCCGAATGGACCACCTAAGACGCAGCCGCGGTCAACATTTAAATGAAATTATCTTCAAAAAGTAAATGTCATGGACCAATCTAACGTTTCAAATAAAGAACCGATGAGATTTTGCAAATTTTATGCGTTTTTTTTTAAAAAAAAGTTATCAAGCTCTTAAAAAATCACCCGTTACAATGTTTTTTTTCTTATTTTTATGAAACCGATGCACTTAACTTAAATCACTCACAAAATGAAATAAATTCCGAAAAAATTAATAGCGAATTTTATCACGACCGAGCGAAAATTAAAAGACTTCGGCCGAGTTTCGAGTCTTAACTGAATCTTCATTTTTGAAATTAGTTCGCTGTACGAAATAAAAAAAAATCAGTACCTGTGCGGTGGTTGAAAACAAAAAAGTTGTTTTACTAATTCCTAATTCTTGGAACTTCTCTTTTTAATTACTTCTACCTAAATCGCTATTTATTTAATGGTTTTGGGATTTTTAACGCAAATTATCGCCTAAGACCATTTTCTTTTCAAACGAAATTGATTGAAGAAACTGAAAAGCATATTATAGATCAACCAGAAAGCAAAAACGACTTAGTTTTGTGGAAAATATTTTCAAAAAGCATGAAAAAAAATTTTTTTTCCAACATTTTGTTTCATAAGCTCCACAAGAATTTTCTAAATCAACTTTTTTAAAAATTTTGGTAGTTGCACAGGTCTCTAGTAAAAATTTGGATTTTACAGATTGAAAAAATATCAATTAGTCGACGAGTTATAGCCAAAAAACCATATAAACAATATGCTGAAAATCGGCTTTTGACTAAAAAGTTCGAAGGTCGATTAAAAAAAAAAAAATTCGAACTAACATAACCAAACGCTGCGATACGGGTCTTCTAATTTAGCCTCTATTTTCACCCTCACTCTCAGAATAGACCTGACTTTTGCTAACCTGAATTTGTTCCACAGTGCATTTATACCCTATACCACTTGTGGTTTGGGTATAATGACTTTGTGCTGCTGTGTATAACTACCAAAAATACTTGACCTAGCCATCTTTTATTATACCGATCGACTCAGAATCACTTTCTGAGAATCACTTTCTGAGTCGATTTAGCGATGTCCGTCCGTCCGTCCGTCTGTGTGTCCATGTAAACCTTGTAATCAAACTACAGGTCGCAACTATAAATATGTTTTGATGAAATTTGGTACATAAGCTTTTGTCGATCATAGGATAACGCTGTTGAAATTGGTCAAATTTGGTCCATGTTTAGACATAGTCCCCATACAAATGACCCCTATGAGGTCGACATAAATTGCCATAAGATCCAAATTAACATATAGATCTCAGTCAAATTGGGTTTGTATGTGTTTATTATATTCATTAATCAGTAGTCCAAATAAAATACCTATAGGACAATTCTTAGTCATAGGCCCCATAAAGACCTGCTTTTCTATCTTCACTTAAATCTATCAAAAAACAAAAATTTACACAGATATTTCTCAAATTTGAGATGTATATATTTTTTAAAAATATAAGTGACTTTAGCAAATTTGGTCAGGATCGGTCCGTTTTTCGACCTTTTCCCCATATAAATATAGCATCTGATATGAGCATTTTCATATCTGCAGCCAAAAAAATTAATAACAAACCACTCAAATTTGATTTATGCTTATTATCTATATCCAATTACTTGGACTTAAGAGATAGAGTTTCAAACGCATGGTATAGGGTATCGTCTAGTCGGTCTAGACCGACTATAATTTTCTAACTTGTTAGCTTTTGTGTTTGTGTGTTTAAAATTTCATCATCAGAAATGTTTATCGTCATAAATTTTAACATTTATTTATTATTTTGCCGCACGTCATTGATAATTAAAAATAAATCAATTTTCAAAATAAATTTCCCAACCAAAAAGCTAAACGCATATCAACGCATAAACTCGTACTCCCAATCATACATACTAATACTCATTTGTATAAGCGAAAAAAAAGGGAACACGCAATGTTTTGTTTGGCTGATAAGTGCGTGTGTTTTAGTTTGTCGATTATGCAATACATAAAGAGTTTTGTTTTGCCACGGGCGCCCGCGTGTGTGTGTGTGTGCTTCCAATTTGTAGTTTTGCATATGTACGAATAAATTTTTGGTAAGTTCGAGTATCGATGAAATACTTCAGATACATGTGCCAGATTCTAATCGTTGATTGGGTATTTAAAAACCATTTAGTTAACAGATGATATATTAGTGGCTAGTTAAATTTATTGGCAGCTTATGAAAAGAATATTTGTTTAGTAATTTCGTTGAATTATTTTCATTAATTATTTATTTTCTTCTTTTTTTGTTACAAATATACATATACCATTGTTATAAAAATGTAATAATTTTCCTTAAAAATTTATTTTATTTAACAAGAATTTTGAATTATTTATTTTTTCCATTAACCATTGTTTGGTTATCCAACATTTATTTATAATTATGATTCTGCTTCTTCCTAAGCATTACAAGTTTATAGCTGAAAAGAGTATTTATACAGAAGACGTTCCAAAAAAGAGTAAAGAAGAAAGTACGCAAAAAAAAATATATATACAATATATATTTTAATTACTTTAAGTGATTACATTCGTTAATTACGAAAAATTGTGGTCATTGAAGCAAAAAATCTTTCGAAAACAATTTTTTGTAATCAAAATATATGGGTGGTGGTACGAAGCAGACAACAAAAGATTCTGACACACACCAACACACACTGGCATGATAACGTTAACATGCATCTGAAATGTAGACACATAGAATACAATAACGTAACCCAAAGGAATTAAAAGGAACTCATATAAAAAGTGAAAAGAAGTCTTATACAGAAATTTAAAACAAAGAATATAACCAAAAATTAATTAAAGAAAGTGTAAAAGAACATTTTTGAAGGCCTAATGTGTGTTACATAATATTTAGTTTTTTTGAAGGGTTTTTTTTTGCGTGATTGCTCATCAACTCCCATCCCAAACCCTTGGACCCAGAAGCTTGAAATTTGAAATGTAGGTTCCCCTCTTGGCGTAAAGATTCACTAATAACGGGCTTTGGAAATACCTACACTAAAGGGGTAAAAGCGGACAAAAAGGGGAAAACGATAAGAAATGAATTTAGGAATATAAAATTTGGGAAACTATTATTGGCCCAGGATAAAGTTTTTCGATATTCTGCAATTTAAGGGGCAAAAATGGCCAAAAAGTGTAAAAAATATACCTTTCTGTGTTCTATTAACATGCTAATATATACTAGAATATTTCAACGCTCGAAATTCGAGTCACTTTCAAGGCAGCTTTATTTTTTTACTTAGCCAATTCACAGACCAACACTTTTATATGGTTTATTATTATTGTGAATGAAGATAAACTCATTAATAAACACACTAAGTAGCAAATTTTAATGCAATTTACTCAAAATAAAGAAAAAAAAAGTTTAAAAATCTGTAAATCTGCAAAACGGCTAAAAAGAAATACCTCTCAAATAATATTCGTTTGGTCAAAATCGGGATAAAACAGTAGAACAAAACATCGATCACAAGAAATCGCTCAGCATATTAATATTATACTAGCAGATTCCAGCCCTCGAAATTCGTGTGCAAATTCTAAGAAATTTTATTTTTTCATTAATAAAGACCCTAAAGGTATGCTAATCAGTTATAGCCAATTCACAAATCAACACAAACATAAATTAATTTTTATAACAAATTCATCAAATTTTAATAAACACGCACACAGCATTGTATAATTTTATGTATGTCTTAGTAGCAACTTTAAAGGCCGTTTACTCCATAAAAAAAAATTTATAATTTAAAAATCTGTAAATCTGGTGGACAGCTAAAAAGAAATACCTTTGAAATGAGGCATGCGTGGTTTAAATAGGATTAAAATTGACACAGTAGCATCGGTAACAAAAAATCTTCTTTCCTAATAATATTACAAATATACATATATGAATATTGATACACAGACCCCACCCAAAAGGTAGGCATCAGTCAAGGCTGAATTTATTGCTAACTCTAACGTCTAGAGGAGGAAAAACGGCCAAAAAGGGTAAAATTTGTATACTTGGTATCTTCTAAACAAAAGAATATAAAATAAAGGGTCCGCCAAATAACTTTTTTTTTTTTGAAAATGGTGTAAAAAAAACTACTGAGTATTATCTCAAATTTCTTCTTTTATTTGAAAGAACAATCCTTCCGGTTAATAATGGAAAATAATTTCATTCAAACGGCTGCCTCGGGTGGCCATGCAGTACCCTACACGATCGGTCCAATTTTTAAGCACATTATCGATTGTGTGCAGCTGTATTTAACCAATGGCTTCACGAATATTGTCCTTTAAAGCGTCAATTGTCTCTGGCTTGTTGGCGTAACACTTGTCTTTGAGGGCACCCCACAAATAATAGTTCAACGGTGTCAAATAGCAGCTCCGAGGGGGCCAAACTACATCAGCTCTGCGGCTGATAATGCGATCTTCAAAAACAGGGCGCAAAACATCGAGTGTAGCTTCGGCTGTGTGGCACGTACCGCCGCACAGTGGCGCACGTAGAGCAAACGAGGTTGCAAAAATCAAAATTTTCATGTGCGCCGACGAAGTTTTGAATAAACTTTTCAGCGATTTCAAATATGCTACTCTTAATTAAATCACATTTTTAGTTTAGAAGATATAACCGTTCGAAGTTGACCGGCTTTCGGTTTTCAAAGAAACACACAATTTTTAGTCAATTTGTTGCGATTTCAGGTGTAATATCACGAAAAATAGGTAACGAATCGCCTTATTTTTTGTTTGTGTTGATTGATGTTTTTATTAAATATATAATGATAAAAAAAAATTAACTGTTTGCTTTGTGTTTTTCTTGATAAATCACTATTTAAAAACTATCCGTTTTTTTCACTATTTTTCAACTTTGACGGAAAATAAAAAAAAATTATATTTTTCTATATTTGCCATATTTGCAAAACATGTTCTTTGATTATTTCTTTACATAATTCAAAAGGTTTTATCTGCCCGTACATGCCCGTTTGGCTTACATGTTTTGACTGACAGTAGTTTGATCTAATAGTTTGAAAATTGCATTTTAAGTCGGTTGTCTACCTGTGAGCCTCTGCCAAAGCCTACTCCCAATATTCTGTTACAGAAACAGGATGCACAAAAAACTACTCATTGAAATTTGCAAGTACGCACCTCACTTAAAAATTACTTTGGAGTACAAATGGTCAAGAACAATATTGACTTATGGTCCCTCCAGGTAGGCACAAATCTTATTTATACACGAGCACAATATCAAAATTGCATAATTCAACCTAAATCCATATGTATGCAGGGAACAGGTAAATTTTATATTGCAAAATAAGCATAATGCCTGGATTAGTCTACGGCTGAAAGTTGGCGCAACAAGTACTGAAACCATGGCGTTAAACAATTTAAAATTATTTGAACTGTTTAGAAGGTCAACCACACCAAAGTTTTTCACGGAAGCTGCTTTAGAAGAACTTGATAGCTTATACGGAAATATTTAGAGAAGCGAAATTATAAAAAATAATTTTCATCTGATATATGCAAATATTAAGGCAAAATGGGTGAAATCTAATCGAACCATTCAGAACTTCAACTCCAAATACGAGTACTGGCTTAATGAAGACACCATCCTGGATATATTGGCAGTAGATAAACCCACCACATCAACCAGAGGAGCATAAGGTAGGCCAAAAAAAGTATTGAGGAGTGTTCAATTTTTACAAGAAAGAGGAAACTTGCCGTTGCCAACAATGACTTGACCACGAAGCATTTATCGGACGCGCTGTCTATTAAATATACAAAGGATAGTGAAAGAGTTAGGTCGCATATTACAAAATCTGTTGCTGATGCAAGCCCACTGCGACTAAAAAGGATTAAAGAAAGCATTCCCACGCCCACAAACGCACGCATTAAAAAGTATGATTCCGAAGAAGCCTTGGCCTTGTTTATGGACTTACAACTTTCCAAAGAAAAATATGAGATACTACGGGCATCCTTTATGCGACACGGGGCTGACGTTTTACCAGGATACAAGCTTATTACGCAAGCCAAAATGAATTCACGACCACTGCATACGGAGTTTACGGAAGTCTCTGTGAAAGCCAATCTGCAGGATCTCATGGGCCATACAGCAAAACGGTTGTTGGAGGGTCTTCCTGAAAATGAGGTGAACATTCTTCCTGAGAAACTGATATTGATCAGCAAATGGGGCTGCGATGGATCATCCGGACAAAGCGTTTATAAGCAAAGGATATCTTCCGATGACGCTACAATATCGGACGGAAATATATTTATGGCATCTGTTGTTCCTTTGCGGCTAAAATCTGAAGTTTCCCTATACTGGAAAAATCCACGTCCGTCATCAGTGCATTATTGCCGACCAATAATGTTTCAGTTTGCAAGGGAATCAGCAGAACTCATAACGACCACGGTGAAGGACATTGAAGAACAAATAAGCAAGATTAAGCCTACAAAGCTGCAAATTGGAGAAGGCAAATATATTGAATACAATTACGAGTTCTACCTGGCCATGGTTGACGGAAATGTCGTAAACGAACTAACAGGAACAACCTCAACATTTTCATGCCCGATTTGCAAAAAGGGCCAGAAGAACTTTGGTAATTTAAACGATTCTACAAACGAGGAGAATTACGAATATGGAATGTCACCATTGCACGCAAGGATAAGGTGTATGGAGTTCTTGCTAAAACTGGCGTATACCCTACCACAAGAAGAGGAAAACTTCAATGAAAATACATCAATAAAGAATAAGGAAAAGATCAGAAAGAAGCAAATACAGGATGCTTTGGACTAAAAGTAGACTGTCCCAATCACGGATACGGTAATTCAAACGATGAAAACACTTCTAGAAGATTTTTTGAAAATGATGAGGCAGTAACTAGAATCACTGGAGTTGACAATCAAATCGTGAAAAGATTGGGAACGGTCTTGAATGTTTTAAACTGCAAAGAAAATGTCAGTTCTACAAAATATGGAGAATATGCATCGAAAACTGCATCTCTTTTAGCAGAAATGTATCCACAGAAGAAGTTGACCCCGACCGTCCATAAAATATTGGCGCATGGCAAAGATATAATTGAGTGCCAGTCTTTGCCAATTGGAGAGCTTTCTGAAGGAGCACAGGAGTCTCTTAACAAATTTTATAACAAATATAGATTGCAGAACACATTCAAAGCAACAAGGGTAAGGCAAAATGAGGACCTCTTCCACATGTTGGCAGCATCTTCCGATCCACTTATTTCTTCCCTGCGGCATGTGAAGTCACGAATAAGGTGAGAAAATAATTATAGTTTAGAAATGATTAGTCTTTTAAATATACATTCTCTTACGAATTGTGATGAATATTTTACAGAAAATTTAAAAAATAAATTTAAAAAAGAAGTAATATTTTTTTAATTTCTTGGGTAATAATTTAAAACATAAAACCCTAAAGAAAAAAAATAAAAACAATCTAAAAATGTTAAAATAAATTTTTTTAGTTACCATAAAATTGATTTTTATACAAATTTTAACTTTGATAAGCCATAAGTTGGCCCCTACAAAGCGTAGCACCCTTTCCAAACGCTCATTTCATAGGCTGAACAGTTATCTATCATATATCGGTTCAAAAGATAAGATTTTTGCAACGAAAAAACTCAAATGGCGCCACTGTGCGCCGTCTCAAAATATAGCCCATACTGCGCCGACCAATGCATATTAAAACAAGTAAGTAAATTATAGTCGGTCTGGACCGACTATACTATACCCTATACCATGCGTTTAGAAACCCTATCTCTTATGCCCAACTAACTGGACATTGAAAATAAGCAAAAACCAAATTTGAGTGGGATTTTTATTAATTTTTTTGGCTGCAGATATGAAAAAGTTCATATCGGATGCTATATCTATAAAGGCACTAGGTCCAAAAATGGACCGATCCTGATCATGTTTGGTAAAGTCTCTTGTATTTTGCAAAAATATATACAAACAAAATTTGAGAGGAACCAGTGCAATATTTTTGTTTTTTAATAGATTTAAGTGAAGATCGGGAAGCAGCTCTATATGGGGTCAAAGGTATCATTTTTGGACTACTCATTACTGGATGTAATGAACGCAGACAAACCCAATTTGAGTAAGATCTATATGACAATTTGGATCTTATGGCAATTTATGTCGATTTCATAGGGGTAATTTGTATGGGGGCTAGGTCTGAACATGGACCGATTCTCACCATTTTCAATAGCGTTCATCCCACGACCGATAAAAGCTTATGTACCAAATTTCATCAAAATATATTCATATTTGCGACCTGCAGTTTGATTACAAGCTTTACATGGACACACAGACGGACGGACGGACGGACATTGTTAAATCAACTCAGAAAGTGATTCTGATTCGATCGGTATAATTAAAGATGGGTCTAGGTCAAATATTTTTGGTTGTTACAAACAGCAGCACAAAGTCATTATACCCAAACCACATAGTGGTATAGGGTATAAAAATTAAGCATCGGCTTATTGAACATATTTCTGCGCCTTAGGATAATGGCATCAACAGCTCCTCAAAACATATATACACGATAATGTCGTTGCTGATTCATCTTTATAAACTTACAACGTGTGTTACAAGCTTCAGTGTCAAAGATCAACTAAGAATTCACCTATTTTTTTTTTTTTTTTTTGGATTAACGTTTACAAAATTAAATCAATCAACATTTTATAGACGTTTGTACATTCGTGTGTTCGCAGTAGACGGGCAAAATGTATTTTGTATCTTGGCACAGTAATAGTTAAGGTATCATAAAAGCTTTTATATCTAGTTTATCAAACTGAAAACGCTTAAAAATGTTTTGTTATATATTAATTTTGGTATTTACGATAGTATAATTTACTCAGAAGTTTTAACATTTATAAACCGATACTTAAGAAAACTTACTTAGAAAACTGCTAAATTTCATTAAAGAGTTAATTAATATATTCTACCACCTTACCACTAAATAACGTATATTTTGTTTTAAAAAAATGTAAATTTCCTTAAATTTGACTTTTGACATTAAAGAGGGACAGTTTATAGTGTCTCAATTTAACCTTAGTTTTCAAGATTGAGAAATTATATCAAGTAGTATAAAAGATATCTGAAATATGAAAACACCAAAAAGATGTAGCCTTGAAGTTGCAAAAGTACGAAAAATCACATTTTTCTTCAAATCCGCTGAAATAAAAACGCTGCCCTCGCCAAATTTAGAACAGCATAGCTACAATATTTGGCACTTTTAATAACATGTATCTTGTTAATAAGACGTCGAAGTCAAATGGTTGATTTCGGAAAATTTCTTGAACAAAATTTTTGAAAAAGTAAAATTTGAGATTTTGAAATAGTGCTAAAAAAATACATAACTTTTTGACATAATTTTATAATGACTTAACAATAGGTGAGATGCAAAAATTTTGTTTTAAGTTATTTCGATGTCTTCAAAAAATGTGAGCTCGATTTTCTTAATGAAGTGGTCTGCGGCACATTTATTGCCTGGGGAAGTTGATATAACTTGGCTGTTTTTCAACCGATAATAAATTTTGTTGTTTTATTAGAAAGATAATTTACTCTTGATTATAGCTTATTAGTTAATTTAATTGAAACTCAATTACTAATATCAAAATTTTTGAGAAAAATGATATTCTTTTGATAATTTTTACATATAAATGCATATTTGAACTTTGAACTCAATGCGCTTCCAGAAAGCATTGTCCGATTTGGCTAAAATTTTGCGCACCAAAGTTTTATATCAAGTGTCACATTAATCCGATCCGCACACTTCAAAATTCGACTAACAATTTTTTTTCATACAAACCGTTCTCACCCTAATATATACACTAAAAAAAAACAAGTAAGAAAATTATAGTCGGTCTAGACCGACTATACGATACCCTATGCCATGCGTTTAGAAACCCTATCTCTTAGCCCAACTAACTGGACATTGAAAATAAGCAAAAACCGAATTTGAGTGGGATTTTTATTAATTTTTTTGGCTGCAGATATGGAAAAGTTCATATCGGATGCTATATCTATAAAGGAACTAGGTCCAAAAATGGACCGATCCTGATCATGTTTGAGAAGAATCAGAGCAATATTTTTGTTTTTTAATAGATTTAAGTGAAGATCGGGAAGCAGCTCTGTATGGGGTCAAAGGGAACATTTTTGGACTACTCATTAGTGGATGTAATGAACGCATACAAACCCAATTTGAGTAAGATCTATATGACAATTTGGATCTTATGGAAATTTATGTCGATTTCATATGGGTAATTTGTATGGGGGCTAGGTCTGAACATGAACCGATTGTCACCAATTTCAATAACGTTCATCCCATGGCCGATAGAAGCTTATATACCAAATTCCATCAAAATATATTCTTATTTGCGACCTGCAGTTTGATTACAAGCTTTACATGGACACACAGACGGACGGACGGACGGACGGACTCAGAAAGTGATTCTGATTCGATCGGTATAATTAAAGAAGGGTCTAGGTCAAATATTTTTGGTTGTTACAAACAGCAGCACAAAGTCATTATACCCAAACCACATAGTGGTATAGGGTATAAAAAGAATACAATTTTTTTTAATGCCGCGATATCTAGTTGTTCTCAAATTGACAACATTTGAATTTTTATTATGTAGAAGGAAAAATCCCTACACATGGTTGGCACAATCAAAAAATATTATGAATAATCCATTATTAATAACTGTTATGACTCACACAATCTAATTTTTATATAATATCAATTGCCCTTACCATTTTACGGTAATATGGATTATAAAGGGTCCGCCAAATAACTTTTTTTTTTTTTTTTTTGAAAATGCTATAAAAAAAAAAGTACTGAATATTTTTTATTTGAAAGTACTATCCCTCCGGTTAATAGTGGAAAATAGTTTCATTCAAATGGCTGCCTCGGCTGGCCATGCAGTAGCCTACACGATCGGTCCAATTTTTAAGCACAGTATCGATTGTGTGGAGCTGTATTTCACCAATGGCTTCACGAATATTGTCCTTTAAAGCGTGAATTGTCTCTGGTTTGTTGGCGTAACACTTATCTTTGAGGGCACACCACAAATAATAGTCCAACGGTGTCAAATCGCAGCTCCGAGGTGGCCAAACAACATCAGCTCTGCGGCTGATAATGCGATCTTCAAAAACAGGGCCCAAAACATCGAGTGTAGCTTCGGCTGTGTGGCACGTAACGCCGTCCTGTTGAAACCAAATGTTGCCAATATCCTCCTCTTCAATTTTTGTGAACAAAAATTCGTTCAACATGGCCCGATAACGATCGCCATTGACTGTAACGGCCACTCCTTGCTCATTTTCGAAGAAAAATGGCCCAATTATACCTCTGGACCAAAATCCGCACCAAACAGTAACTCGTTTTGGGTGTATCGGCTTTTCAATGTATGCGTGCGTGTTTTCTGTGCCCCAAATGTGCTTGTTTACAGACCCGCCAAGATCAAAATGAGCTTCATTTGAAAAGATGATTTTTTTTTGGCAAAATCGGCATCTTCTGTAAGTCGATCGCAGGCCCACTTAGCGAAACGAAAACGCATTGAATGGTCAGTTGGCTTCAACTCCTGAACCAACTGGACTTCGTATGGCCTCATACCAAGGTCTTTATGCAAAATTCGTCTCAATGATGCCTCCGAAATGTTCAATTCTCGAGAGCGACGGTGAATTGATGTTGATGGCGCTTCACGCACACTTTCTGCCACAGCAGCAATATCTCTGGTGCACGCACTGTTTTTGGCTTTTCACGCTTTGGCTTATCGATGAGGATGCCAGTTTCTTTTACTTTTTTCACAAGATAACGAACATACGGAGCTGACGGTGCTTCTCTTCTTCCAAAATCCGTACGAAATTTTCGCACACAGTCTGCAACATTACCATGATTTTCAAAGTAATGTCGCAATATTTCCCAGCATTGCTCAAGCGTATGCACAACCATATTCGTTCAGCGGAAGGATAAAACTAATTATCTGTCAAATCAGACGTGAGCTAAGTGTTACCATTCACGAAATAAGCACTAGTGGAAAAAAAAACGTTAGATGGCGTACCCTTTATAATTCGGTTATCACAATAGAATAATGTGGCGTTAGATGATACTTCCAAAATTTGATTGACAACAAATTCGGTTGAATTAACGTTCTCTGTGTAGAAAGTACAATAGAAATGTTTTGAAACCATACATCCCAATGATTCCGACTGACATGTCTTTTGACTTAAGCGCTTGAAGTTACCGATGCGGCTAGTATTCGCAATGACAATAAAAGAAATCGCAAGAACAGTCATTGACTGTTTGCAGCATTAAGCTTGAAAACCAATGCTTCTTGCATGATCAATTGTATAACGCCTATTTCTGTGTCGGGCAAAAAACATATACAAGTTTCACTCAAAATTATATTTATTTCTCTTATTTATTTTGTTTATCAAAAAAAAAAAAAAAAAAAAAATTATTGAAATTTGGACTGGACAACGTCAGTCGGGTCAGCTAGTATTAAATATAATTTGGGTTAAAAATGTATTGAAATCGTAAATTTCCTTCTTTTGCAAAATGTTTTTTAATAAAAATTTTTTAATTTATATTTAGAATTTAAAATTTTTTTCACAGGATATATTACGATTTATTACTTCATTACTATAACTATCGCTGTTTATAGGATTTATTACTTAATTACCGATTGAACGATTTAGAGAACTACTAGCTGCCCATAAAGTTATTCCTTTTGAAATAATTTTTTAAATGTAAATATAATTTTTGCACTACATTACTTGAATGTTTTAATTTAATTAATTTAATTGACGCATGCTCTTCCGTAAATTCAAAATATTGATGTTTCAATAACAGAAATAATGAGTCGTTCCATTATAGTGTTGATAATTCATACAATATAAAAAAATTTCGTTAAATAAAATACAAACTATGAAATAAATTCTTTCAGCATAAAATGTGAATTGTGAGTTTTGTGTTAAGCCGTGCATAAAATATGTCTTCTGCATATGACTATAGGGAAATCAGAGTACATTCGGAAGCAGCAATAGCAGGCTTACCATATGGCTTTGATTTAAAAAACTAATATTTTTTATATTTAAAATGAATTTCACACAATTTAGGAGCGGATATTATATTACAAATTTTGTGATATTTTTTTTTTTTTTTTTCAAAAGCTGCTCTTTAAAACTTTACAACTAGAAACTAGATTTTAAAATAAAATCATTTTGAAATAATGCATTGCATTTTGCAATTTTAGTTTCTTTAGATTTAAGTATTTTTCCCATTAAGTGATTCAAATGGCAACACTGCTCCTCTCACATTATCTTAGGGATACATACACATTCAAACATAAACAAATTTGACAATACATATACAATTTTAATGTGTAATTGTGAAATAAATGTATAAAGTGTTTGTGCTGATTTATTTACAACGTGATAGGACTTTTAATTATGATAAGAAAGTAAATTTAAATGTTCTTTAACGCTTTTATTTACGAGTAAAAGGATGAATCAAAGAAGTATTATTTAAACGTGATTTAATTAAAAATTTAATAACAATTGTAAACGAAAATATAATTAATTCTGACTGACACTATATGTAATGGATTAACTAATACATGTTAATAGTTTTTTTTATATAATTTTATTACAAAAGCTTTATAATTTTGTGATTAATTGCTTTTATTTTTGATTCATTGTCTATTAAATGTGTATTTATGTGTCTTTTTTTTTCTATATATACATTCAATTTAATAATTTCTGTAAACAATGTTTTGTTTCTGTCTTACAAATATAGGAGGCCATAATTGTTACAGTCGATAATGATAATTATCATTATACCCTATACCACTATGTGGTTTGGGTATAATGACTTTGTGCTGCTGTTTGTAACAACCAATAATATTTGACCTACACCCATCTTTAATTACACCGATCGAATCAGAATCACTATCTGATTCGATTAAACGATGTCCGTCCGTCCGTCCGTCCGTCCGTCCGTCTGTGTGTCCATGTAAAGCTTGTAAACAAACTGCAGGTCGCAAATATGAATATATTTTGATGAAATCTGGTATTTAATCTTTTATCGGCCATGGGATGAACGCTATTGAAATTGGTGAGAATCGGTTTATGTTCAGACCTAGCCCCCATACAAATGACCCCTATGAAATCGACATAAATTGCCATAAGATCCAAATTGTCATATAGATCTTACTCAAATTGGGTTTGTATGCGTTTATTACATCCATTAATGAGTAGTCTAAAAATGATCCCCGCGACAACTGTTAGTCATAGGCCCCACATAGAGCTGCTTCCCGATCTTCACTTAAATCTATCAAAAAACAAAAATATTGCACTGATTCTTCTCAAATTTTGTTTGTATATATTTTTGGAAAATACAAGAGACTTTACCAAACATGGTCAGGATCGGGCCATTTTTGGGCCTAGTCCCCATATAGGTATAGCATCAGATATGAACTTTTTCATATCTGCAGCCGAAAAAATTAATAAAAATCCCACTCAAATTTGGTTTATGCTTATTTTCTATATTCACTTAGTTGGGCCTAAGAGATAGGGTCTCTAAACGCATGGTATAGGGTATCATATAGTCGGTCTCGACCGACTATAATTTTCTTACTTGTTTTTATTATTTGGTAGAAATTAATAATAATAAAAAATTTAAATTAATAATTGTAACAAGATAATGTTGAGTAAATTAATAAATTATAAGTCGTAGAAAGCTTAAGACAAGAATATCTAATATAGATATATTGATTATTTTCAGCATTATAGGCAAGTTATGAAATAAATGGCACTAGTAAATATGCAAAAGTATTTTACTAAAAAATGCAGTATAAATAAATACTGATATGCTCTTACTGAAAGATCGTTTTTTCCCAAAACTTTTTAACTTTTCCCAGTCAAATGGTGGCTGCTGAACTTTGCTACATTAATAAATTGATATAGCTTTTCCTGTTATTTCGCCCGTGGACACCAGAACAATTTCTCTGACCCAAGGTTAAATATTTTGTGCAAAATTTATGAAAAAAGAAGTTTTCCACTATGTGATTAGGGTATAATGAGTTTGCCCTGATGTTTATAACTACCAGAAATATTGGCCCTATACCCAAATTTTATTATACGCATCGACTCAAAATCACCTTCTGAGTCGATTTAACGATGTCCGTCCGTCCGTCTGTGTGTTATTAATACAAAAGTTGGTCGTATCGGCGTATTTTCTTTTTGCGTGAGTTTATTTGTTTTTTTTTTATACTGACAGAAAAAGGAAACGGTAGAGGTAACGAGGGTTATTATATACTTATAAAAAAGGGTTGAGACTAGGGCCTGCAATACCGGTATACCGGTATACCGGAGCTATTTTTTAAAACCGAAATACCGGTATTATGACGTATAAATACCGGTATTTCGGTATTTAATTAAATATCATATATTTCAACTTTTTTAAATCTTATAAAAATCAAGTCATCTTCAAAAATCCAAAAAAATTCTTAATTCCTGAAAAGTTAAATAAAAACAAAAAATTTTAAAATGCAAATCGAAGTGTGCTAGTATTTTCTTATTTACTGCAAAGCTGAGTAAAAATATTGAGGAATCGTTGGAAAAAATTTTTAATTCCTGAAAAGTTAAATAAAAACAAAAACATTTTAAAATACAAATCGAAGTGTGCTGGTATTTTGTGGCTAGTTAGTGTTCAGTTTAATTGTTCTTTTGCTGTATTAATAAAGTTTGCGTTTTAAAAAAATATATATTGCCCAAAATATTATTTCATATTATTTATCGATATTGTTGAATGTAAGTAAATTATATTCTATATTTCAAATTTAATACAGAGGTACATTTTAATGTAAAAATTTGAGTTTTTTTTTAATTATTGGGATATATTTTTTATTTTAATAGCCTTAATATGGAATTTGAAGCAGTTAAAAAAGGCGTTACAGACAAAACTTCCGTTTGGCATTATTTTCTGAGAGATAGATCGTGAAATTTGGCAAAATGTACCAAATGCGACAATAAAATAAAAACATGCGGTGGATCAACTAGTGAGCTCATACGCATCTACGAACTGCTCATGACATCAACTTGTTGAAAAAAAGAGGATTAGATGCTGAAAATCCCGAAACTTCAACGATCTCATCTAATATATCTACTAGTGCTGTACCGCCGAAATTAAAAAAAAATATCGAGCTACTTTAAAATTGAAAACGATGATCTTCGTGTAGTATTATCAAAAATGACTGCGGTCGACGGTCTACCATTTAGTATTTTTACTAACTACTTCTATTGAATTGAGAAAATTGTTGCTGGCTCGAAAACTTGACGTCCCAAAATCTGCGAATACAATTCGAAATATTGTTTTAAGGTATGGTGTAAATATTCGCGAAGAGATGGTAAAAGATTTTTCAGATCTGAAAAAAGAAGGAAAGTTCAGTCTAACATTTGATGAGTGGACGTCTGGTAAAAATAGAAGATATTTAAATTTAAATTTACATGTACAAAACAAATTTTGGAACTTAGGTTGAATTCGTATTTTTGCGACATTTCCAGCAGAGACTTGTGTTGAACTTATTACAAAAAAATTAGAAAAATATGAACTATCTTTTGATGAAGACATCGTATGTATTACTACAGATGGCACTTCTATGATGAAAAAAGTAGGACGGATAGTAAAGTTCCATCAGCAGCTTTGTTATGCCCATGGTATTCAATTGGCGGTGCTAGATGTTTTGTACTACAAGAATAATAAAAAAAATTCAACAAATTTGGAATCTGAGGGACAAAGAGAAATAAATAGCGAAAGTGATGCTGAATCAGATGTTGAAGAAAACGATGTAGATGGATTTAAAATTTCTGAAAATTATGCTGATTCTATGGACTTGAAAGCAGAAATACGTCCACTTATAAATAAGGTAAGAAAAGTTGTAAATATTTTTCGACGTTCCCCCACAAAAAATGACGATATACTTCAAAAATATGTCAAAGCTGAATTTAACAAAGAAATTTCGCTGATTCTGGATACAAAAACCAGATGGAATAGCTTATTTTTTATGCTACAGCGCTTTTGGGAACTAAGAAATTGCTTTTTAAATCTTTAATAGACTTATGTTCCACTATATCATTTGAAGAGGCAGAAATGGATATTATTTCTGATATTATTTCAACATTGTTGCCAATAAAATTAGCAGTGGAATCATTGTGTCGTCGTGATGCGACTCTCCTATCTGCAGATGTTACTATTGTATTTATGATTAATAATTTAGGAACTGGACAATTAAGCGGTGAATTTAAAATTTCTTTAGCACGTAGAATTAACGAAAGGCGAACCAAATTATGAAGTCTGCTTCAATATATTCACAAAGGACAAATAAAATCAAAACATCAAGATAATGAATTGTCCTTCGAACAATTATCAAAAAAAGAGGTTGCTAATTTGATATCAACTATAGTTAAACTTTTTTCAGATTCAAATTTATATACTTCACTGTCTCATAACATATCATCATCTTCTTCAGATTTCTCGGACTTAGAAATGAACTATTCAATACAGGAAAGATTAAATTTTGCAATTAATAAAGAAAAACAAATGGACCATAAACTTATAACAAAAAAATCTTTAAATTTGGACAAAACTATTAATAAAGAAATGAATATTTTCGAAGAAAGAGGATATCGCGGACTAAATTTGCAAAAAGCATATGATTATTTAAATACTATTCCGCCAACCAGCGTCGAGGCTGAAAGAGTGTTTTCGTCATCTGGAAAAATTTATTCCAAAATCAGGTCATCTCTAAGTGATGAATCCCTGGACACACTTTGCTTTTTAAGAAGTTATTTACTATCAAAGCAAAATTGATTTTTTTATTTTTATTTTTTCCCGAATGATTACTGAGAGGAAAGAGAAATATATATATTATAATTTAAAATGAATGTTAATTTAAAGTTTATTTTTGTATTAATTCAAAAAATTATCAATTTATACAATTTGTTTTTAATTTTTTAAATAATTCACCAATACCGGTATAATACCGGTATACCGGTATTTATTGAAATTCAATACCGAATACCGGTATTGATAATTATCTCCGGTATTGCAGGCCCTAGTTGAGGTATAATGCGCTTACTTGATAGATTATATTAATGGGTAAAATCTATTTTTTCGCAGGTACATTTACATTGCTATTTTTCAAAAACCTTAATAGTCGGAACTCGAATTATATAGTCTAAATACCTGACAAAATGGGGACAAATTTAAATAACAAGTAAAGGGTGAAAAACTATTGCGACACACCCTTATGGTTTATGCCACCCAAATTTGGTTTATACGTATTTTCTACATCGAATTAGTTGGACCGAAGAGATAGGGTCTCTAAACCATGGGATAGGATATAGTATAGTCGGTCTAGAATGACTATGACTGTCTTACTTGTCCTGGTTTTGAAGTTGACCAAAAGTCAATATAAGGAATTTGAAGCGAACCAATGAAAAGAATTGTGGGATTTTTCCAGAGTATCGAGATTTAGTTTCTGCCAAAAAAGAATGCTAACCTTCACAATCTGCTATTAGTGTCACTTCAAGTTCAGCAGAAAGAAAATTGCAAGATCTTGGACATACTGCAGAACGATTGCTGAATATGCTTGATACAGATAATAAATTGGCAATATCAGCATTACTGTAATTTCTAAGTGGGGATGTGGCGGATCCTCTGTTCAGAAACAATACAAGCAATTTAATGCCAAAAATCAATGCTATTTAGAAGAAATATCTACTAAAATTATTTGTTTTAAAGTAGTTTTTCAGTACACTAACAATAATATATACTCTTTTTTATATAGTTAGCAATTTTTCTTGATTTAAAGTAATATGTAAACATTTACAATAAAAATTGACATAAAAATATTAAAAATGACAATAAAAAAAATTTTTAACCAAAGTGAAAACATACTACTTTTTCATTGAAAATGCTCTATCTTGAACTAATATCAGGTAACTTTTACATTCGCTGCTTACTATATTATATTTTAACTCGGGCTCTTTCATAACAAGCCAACATTTGGCCCTTGTGAACATTAGGGCTAAAAAGTTAACGGGGTCAAAATTTGGCATTTTTGACAAAATATAAATTACAAAATTTTTAAAAAGTATCAGTTGTAAAATTAACTAAGAAAAATAAGATATTATATAAAAAAATAATGAAAGTGTATTTTTAACCCTCCATAACTTATTTTGTTATCGGTCGATATTTGCGTTTTATAGCGGTAAGGTATAGCGGTAAGGTAATTCTGACCAATTCTTTTTATACCCTATAACACTATGTGGTTTGGGTATAATGACTTTGTGCTGCTGTTTGTAACAACCAAAAATATTTGACCTAGACCCATCTTTAATTATACCGATCGAATCAGAATCACTTTCTGAGTTGATTTAACAATGCCCGTCCGTCCGTCCGTCCGTCCGTCCGTCCGTCTGTGTGTCCACGTAAACCTTGTAATCAAACTGCAGGTCGCAAATATGAATATATTTCGATGAAATTTGGTGTATAAGCTTTTATCGGCCATGAGATGAATGCTGTTGAAATTGGTGAGAATCGGTCCATGTTTAGACCTAGCCCCCATACAAATTACCCCTATGAAATCGACATAAATTGTCATAAGATCCAAATTGTCATATAGATCTTACTCAAATTGGGTTTATATGCGTTCATTACATCCATTAATGAGTAGTCCAAAAATGATCCCTTTGGCCCCATACAGAGCTGCTTCCCGATTTTCACTTAAATCTATTAAAACACAAAAATATTGCACTGATTCTTCTCAAATTTTGTTTGTATATATTTTTGCAAAATACAAGAGACTTTACGAAACATGATCAGGATCGGTCCATTTTTGGACCCAGTCCCCATATAGATATAGCATCCGATATGAACTTTTTCATATCTGCAGCCAAAAAAATTAATAAAAATCCCACTAAAATTTGGTTTTTGCTTATTTTCTATGTCCAGTTAGTTGGGCCTAAGAGATAAGGTTTCTAAACGCATGGTATAGGGTATCGTATAGTCGGTCTAGACCGACTCTAATTTTCTTACTTGTTCTGTGTGTACGAGTGCTGTTTAAAGCACTTTAGCAACATACGGGTTAGTAATATATGGATACCGAAAAAAGTACAGGCTTGTAATACTACGCCACAATTCTGTGTGGTTTTTCATATGTGTGGTCAAATAACCAGGCCTGTTAGGGTAGAATTGCTGCAAAAATTAAATATGCTGATTTCATTTTAAGTTTTTTAGAACAATATGTTCCAATTTATAAAAAAAAATTCATAACAGGACGGATAAATAATAGTAGAATAATACTATAATAAATAATGGGTTAATATAAAAAAAAAATAAACCGAAGTAGAAATACGAACATATTTTCCTAAAAAACTTAAAAGTATAGATAAAATTCCGAATATATCCGGTTCTGAAAGGGTTAAGGAGTCAAAATATACAGCAATATAAAGATAGTTTGCCCACCTTTCACTCAGTTGTTGTAACTACCAACATTGTAAAACTAGAACTAAAAAAATGGAAAACTTCAATAGGTTCACAACGGGTTAAAGGCTTTCGCATTTTGAAATAGCCAATAAAAGACTAATGAGCAGGCGTTGCAATGATCGCGAGAGGTTAATATTTTAATTTTGAGATGTACGCGTTCAAGAACCCGTTCTGTTTTTTAAGCAGTACACGTGCAAGGACACGAACTTAAAACAAAGCTACACTCGAATCTGTGTGGTTTATGTGTGCTCGAAACAAAAAATACGTGATAGAAACATGTTCGTGTACATAACGAAATAATAAAACGAAACACACTCACAGAATACTAAAAATAATATGTGTCTGCATAGCGCTCTGACTTAGTTTCTGCAATGCAATTGATACTTTTTGAAATTTATTTAATATTATCTGAAATGCATTTGATTTCTGAAAAATAATTAATATTTCCAGAAATATGTTTGTGTTATGTATTTTTGATCAATTTGATTTACGAATAATTAGTTTTTTGTTCGGTTCGATATCGTTTACATATTTGCTAATAAGAGAAAATATAAATTTGATATGTTCTGTAATACATTTCATATATTTCGCGAAATATTTAATGTTTTCGGAAATACATTTGATAATTTCTGAAACACATTCCATACTTTCTGTAAATAGATTGGTGCATTCGATTATTTATTCTGTGTAATGCTTTCTGGAATACATTTGGAAAACGTGTAGTGGATCTCTGAATTAATTTCAGTATATTTAACTTGATATGAAAATCGTATTGTCTCCCCAATTAAGGATTTCCACTCAGAACCAGTTGCAAAAAACTGTTATCTCACCTCAATTAGTAAAAATGTTTCCTATTTTAAATTAATTTTGCAAAATAAATTTCCTTAAATGTTCCATTATATCCTTACTATTGATATGTAACAAAATTTTCGAATTTATGTAATGAAGAAAAAAAATTCCTATTGTTTAACCCAAACACATTTCAGCTTCCTTCAAAAAAGGTTGTTTAACAGCAAAATTTCGAATGTTGAAACATTTAATGTTTTTTGCAATTAGTTTTTTTTTGTGTGCCTTGTCTTCTTAACTTGTTATCGACCTTGTAATCATTTAATTGTTACCAATGTAGTCGTATATAGACAGTTTCAAGAAGAGCAACAACAATTTGTGGTGTAGCAAGTAATTGGCTAATTACTGTGCAAAGTTGGAAAATTGTGGCTTGACCGAAAAATTTAATTGAATTTGCTTGACTGAACTCATTTTTGTGCAAAAACCGGTAGAACCAACATCACTTTGACAGCCAGCCAATTGTACGGGATGTTTTAAAGGTCAATCAACCCCTTGCTAATATGCTTCGTTTTCGGAGACGTTTAGTTGGTTTTTTTTTCATTTTATTTCTAATTGCGGTTGTTGACAAACATCAATGCTAAGCATCAGTGGTCCTTTTTTATCTCTCTATTGACGATGCATCTCCCAAGCACACCACGCAGTAATGTCGTTTTGTATACCACTTCCTGTTTCCGTTTTCCACTATATGTATTTGCAACTTTTTGTGTATTTTCATTTGTTCTTTTTTATCTATGCTTTAATATTATTGTCATCATTTCATTTGCCCATCCATGATGTCTCGCAAGTGTCTCATTTCGAACGTTCACAATTTTAAAAAATACCACTTTATCTTTTATCAGAGCCCTTAGCAAATGTTGATTTGCTCTATTTGTGTTCATCTTTGCCTCTACCCATTCATATTGGGCCATAAGTTCGTAAATTTAAAAAACTAAACCAATCTAAGGTACGTTGCCATAGAATCAGCAAACCAAACTTTCAGTCAATTATATTGAGCCATGGCCGCGAAAATCACTTAAGCGGAAAAATCCAAGCTTTAACGAAAAACGCTTTTTTATTTTCGGTGCACTTTTACTAGCGTGTGCACTTAGCTAAAATGGGTTTTATTGTAAATTCGTAATAGAGTTTTATACCCTATACAACTATGCGATTTTGTCCTGTTCTTTGTAACTACCAAAAATATTTGTCCTATACCTATTTTTAATTATACGATCACGATTTAGCGATGTCCGTCAGTCCGTCCGTCCGTCCGTCTGTCTGTGTGTCCATGGAAACGTTATAGTCAAACTACAATTAGCACATATGAACATTTTTCGATAAAATTTTGTATGTAGGCTTCTATTGGTCATAGGATGAACGCTACTGAATTTGATGAAAGTCAGTTTATGTTCAGAACTAGTCCCCATACAATATCACTGTGGAACAAATTCAGGTTAGCAAAAGATAGGTCGATTCTGAGAGTGAGGGGTGAAAATAGAGGCTAAATTAGAAGACCCGTATCGCGGCGTTTGTTTATGTTAGTTCGAATTTTTTTTTGATGTGTAAACATCTATACGCGCAGGGGGTAAATTTCTATTTCACAATACAATCGCAAAAATAGCGTAACACATCGGTGTGAGCTGAAGTGTAAATCGGTGTGACTTTATCTGATTGTATTTGTGAAAAAATTATGATATGTTCTTTTCTAAACATTTTCCAATTGTTTTTCAAAAAACATCAATTGTATTTCAGAAAACATCATTTGAATTTCAGAAAACATAAATAGAATTTCAGA
This sequence comes from Cordilura impudica, assembly GCA_963682025.1. Lineage (NCBI taxonomy): Eukaryota > Metazoa > Arthropoda > Insecta > Diptera > Scathophagidae > Cordilura > Cordilura impudica. Next base: position 149,679,256 of record OY821517.1, read on the forward strand.
AAAGATCAATATAATTTCAAAAACATCATTCGAATTTCAGAAAACATCAATTGAATTTCAGAAACATCAATAGAATTTCAGAAAACATCACTTGAATTTCAGAAAACATAAATAGAATTTCAGAAAACATCAATATAATTTCAGAAAACATCATTCGAGTTTCAGAAAACATCAATTGAATTTCACAACACATCAATAGAATTTCAGAAAACATCAATTGTATTTCAGAAACTATCAATATTATTTCAGAAAACATCATTTGAATTTCAAAAAAACCTAAATAGAATTTCAGTAAACATCAATATAATTTCAGAAAACATCATTCGAATTTCAGAAAACATCAATAGAATTTCAGTAAACATCAATATAATTTCAGAAAACATCATTTGAATTTCAGAAAACGTAAATAGAATTTCAGAAAACATCAATATAATTTCAGAAAACATCATTCGAGTTTCAGAAAACATCAACTGAACTTCAGAAAACATCAATATAACTTCAGAAAACATCATTTGAATTTCAGAAAACATAAATAGAATTTCAGAAAACATCAATATAATTTCAGAAAACATCATTCGAAAACATCAATTGAATTTCAGAAAGCATCAACAGAATTTCAGAAAACCTCAATTGTATTTCAGAAACCATCAAAATAATTTCAGAAAACATCATTTGAATTTCAGAAAACGTAAATAGAATTTCAGAAAACATCAATATAATTTCAAAAACATCATTCGAGTTTCAGAAAACATCAACTGAATTTCAGAAAACATCAATAGAATTTCAGAAAACATCACTTGAATTTCAGAAAACATAAATAGAATTTCAGAAAACATCAATATAATTTCAGAAAACATCATTCGAGTTTCAGAAAACATCAATTGAATTTCAGAAAGCATCAACAGAATTTCAGAAAACCTCAATTGTATTTCAGAAACCATCAAAATAATTTCAGAAAACATCATTTGAATTTCAGAAAACATAAATAGAATTTCAGAAAACATCAATATAATATCCGAAAACATCATTTGAATTTCAGAAAACATAAATAGAATTTCAGAAAACATCAATATAATTTCAGAAAACATCATTCGTGTTTCAGAAAACATCAATTGAATTTCAGAAAGCATCAACAGAATTTCAGAAAACATCAATTGTATTTCAGAAACCATCAATATAATTTCAGAAAACATCATTCGAGTTTCAGAAAACATAAATAGAATTTCAGAAAACATCAATATAATTTCAGAAAACATCATTTGAATTTCAGAAAACATAAACAGAATTTCAGAAAAGATCAATATAATTTCAAAAACATCATTCGAGTTTCAGAAAACATCAATTGAATTTCAGAAAACATCAATAGAATTTCAGAAAACATCACTTGAATTTCAGAAAACATAAATAGAATTTCAGAAAACATCAATATAATTTCAGAAAACATCATTCGAGTTTTAGAAAACATCAATTGAATTTCAGAAAGCATCAACAGAATTTCAGAAAACCTCAATTGTATTTCAGAAACCATCAATATAATTTCAGAAGACATCATTTGAGTTTCAGAAAATATAAATAGAATTTCAGAAAACATCAATATAATTTCAGAAAACATCATTTGAATTTCAGAAAACATAAATAGAATTTCAGAAAACATCATTAGAGTTTCAGAAAACATCAATTGAATTTCAGAAAACATCATTAGAGTTTCAGAAAACATCAATTGAATTTCAGAAAACATCAATTGTATTTCAGAAAACATCATTTGAATTTCAGAAAACATAAAGAGAATTTCAGAAAACATCAATATAATTTCAGAAAACATCATTTGAATTTCAGAAAACATAAATTGAATTTCAGAAAACATAAATAGAATTCTGAAAACATCAATTGAATTTCAAAAAGCATCATTTGAATTGCTGAAAACATTAATTGTAATTCAGAAAACATTAATTGAATTTCAGAAAACATCAATTGCATTTCAGAAAACAGCAATTTGAATTTCAGAAAACAACATAATCGACTTATTTTTTGTGCACTGGAAAATATGATGTTGATGTTTTATTTAATTATAAGATGTTTACACATCTCCCTTGTGATCGGACTCACATGTTTTTTTTTTTTAATCGACCTTCGAACTTTGCAGTCAAATGCCGATTTTCAGCATTTTGTTTATATGGTTTTTTGGCTATAACTCGTCGACTAATTGATATTTTTTCAATCTGTAAAAGCCAAATTATTGCTAGAGACCTGTGCAATAATTAAAATTGTTTAAAAAATTGGTTTAGAACATTTTTGTGGTCCTTATGAAGCAAAATGTTGGAAAAATTATTTTTTTTCTTCTTGCTTTTTGAAAATATTTTCCACAAAACTAAGTCTTTTTTGCTTTCTGTTTGATCTACAATATGCTTATCAGTTTCTTCAATAAATTTCATTTGAAAAGAAAACAATCATAATACAAAACTTGCGTTTTCCAGCTTAATATTAATTTACTTCTCATTTTTTATGTACCAATGTTGTTCAGTGTTGGTTTTGAAGAAACATTGAAAAAGAAATTATAAAAATATGGAAAAGAATATATTTTTGAAATGTTAGTTATGAAAAGTTTTAAGTAAAAAAATTATATAAATTAAATTAATGATTTGGCCAGTTGCCGTTTAGCAGGCGGCTGTGGATCAACATCACTGCTCTCGCTAATATCTTGGCCATCATCAACTTTTAAACTGATTAGTGAACTATCGATGAACAAACGCCAATCATCTTTTTTATAGGTTAACCCTATTGTCTCCATTAACTTTCAATATCGTTGCAATAAGCGAAATTTTTTGCATCATTCACATTGAAGTACATTGCTAACTCTTTTTGGTGTTTTCGATATGCTGTTATTTTGGTACCTTTCGCCAGCAAATTATTTCCTCTCAAAAATGAAGCCAGTAGTTCTGATTTTTTCTGAGTCAAACAAAAATTTGAAACAATTCCATCCAATTGGTTTTGTGGGACTAGGATTGGGTCCTTTGATGTTTCATAGGATATACCTTCACCAGGGTCGTATTCTGAGAAGAAATCCATGGATGTAGCAGCGGCGCGTTGCGGCGTTTGTAGTACTGATATCTGTTTGATATCTGTCAATACTTCGGTATGTTGGTAATGGAATGAATTCTGAGTGCGGTACTGGTAATTGGACACTTGGCACTGCTACATAAGTTTTATTCCTTGCTTTCCTTCTATTCAAAGTTCCATGGTAGTTGATACATCCAACCACATCATTGGTATACCAAAAGGCATAGCCTTCTTCTTTTCACTTTTCCATTGCATAGGAGTTGAATAGCAATTAAAGCAAACTTTTTTAGGGGCATAGTTTACGTCAGTGATAAACTCTTGAGAGAAATATTGTTTATAGGCTTCCAAAAAAAATCACTCGCATTGCCACATTTTTCATCGCTTGCTATGAAACGTCCACAAACATTACCAAAATGGTCCATTTTACATTTTGGTTCCGACATTTTTAATACAATATATATTATACAATGTTTTTTTTTTTTTTGTTATTTTTATGAAACCGATGGCACTTAACTTAAATCATTCACAAAATGAAATAATTTCCAAAAAAATTAATAGCGAATTTTATCACGACCGAGCGAAAATTAAAAGACATCAGCTTCGGCTGAGTTTCGAGTCTTAACTGAATCTTCATTTTTGAAATTAATTGGCTTGTATGAAATAAAAAAAATCGCTACCTGTGCGGTGGTTGAAAACAAAAAAGTTGTTTCACTAATTCCTAATACGTGGAACTTCCCTTTTTAATTACTTCTACCTAAATCGCTATTTATTTAATGGTTTTGGGATTTTTAACGCAAATTATCGACAAAGACCATTTTCTTTTTAAATGAAATTTATTGAAGAAACTGAGAAACATATTATAGATCAAACAAAAAACAACAAAGGCTTAGTTTTGTGGAAAACATTTTCAAAAAGCATGAAAAAAATAATTTTTCCAAACTTTTGCTTGATAAGCACCACAAAAATTTTCTAAATCAATTTTTTAAAAAAAATTTTATTGTTGCCCAGGTCTCTAGCAATAATTTGGCTCTTACAGATTGAAAAGATATCAATTTGTTGACGATTTATAGCCAAAAAACCATATAAACAATATGCTGAAAATCGGCATTTGACTGCAAAGTTGGAAGGTCGATTAAAATAAAAAACTCGAACCAACATAAACAAACGCCGCGATATGGGTCTTCTAATTTAGCCTGTATTCTCAATCTAATAATCGACCTAATTTTTGCTAACCTGAATTTGTTCCAAAGTGTATCCATATTATCAAATAGATGTCGTTCAAATTGAACTTGTGTATGTGATACTAAAATAAACTCTTTAGAACAATTCTTAGTCATAGTCCCCATATGAAGCTGATTCCCGATCTTCACTTAAATCTATAAAAAAAATAAAAAATATTGCACAAATTTTTCTCAAATTTGGTTTGTACATGTTTTTGAAAAAATAAGTGGCCTTACCAAATATAATCAGGATCGGTCCATTTTTGGACTAAGTCTCCATATAAATATAGCATCCGATATGAGCTTTTCCATATCCGAAGGTAAAAAATACGAACAATGCCATTCAAATTTGCTATATGCTCATTTTCTATATCTAATTAGTTGGACCTATAAAATAGGGTCTCTAAACGCATGGTATAGGTATCCATCGTATAGTCGGTCCAGATCCACTATAATTTTCTTACTTATTTTTATTGTTATAATTTATTTTTTATTATGCAAAGAAAGGATGGATTTTCATAAGTTTTGTCAGTTAAACTTTTGAACTGCCAAAATAGTGCAGATATCAACCAAAATCTTAAACTAAACAAAATATTAAAAAGCTCACAAGTTTACCGGGTTCATAGTGCAGTTCTTTGAATTGTATGTTATGCTTATGTGTACTAACGACTTTTTTTCTTTAACTTTCATGCTGTGGTTGTGGGAATGTTAGTGTATGTGTGTTTCTGTTGTTAATCATTACAATCACTTTTTTGTATAGATGCTTACTTTCCTTTTTATTTTCTCTTGAAATAATATCATTTTTTTTTTTTGTTTTTTTTTTTTTTGTATAATTACATTCTAAGCACCATTTTCTTCTTTCATTTTTTCTCTGTAATTCTCATTTTGCCTCTAACCGGCTGACTGTTTTTACAATGACAAACATGTTTAGTTAGGTTTGGCATCGTTCAATCTAAAGATCCCTTTTTCATTAACATTTATCTAAGTGTTAATCTCTTTTGTGTGGTTGGTTTTAAATCTCTAGAAACTATAAAAAAACCCAATTGATTATATGTAGTAAATAAATTTTAAGGAGTAAAATTTTAAGTTAGGAATTTAATTATATATTTTAATATTTAAGATTAATATAAATAAAATTCACACTCGATTTAAGGAGTGTTTAGTTTGAATTTTGCACTCTTCAAAGTGAAATTAAACATTTAAGTTAAATGTTATGGGGCCATTCTTACAACTTACCTTTAAAGTAAATGTTAGTAAAAGGTAAGTTTAGCTAAAGTATGCAGTAAAGCAACCTTGAATAGTTTTTCGTTAGTACAACTTCCCAGAAAAATAAAATTATTATTTTTGATAATGTGGCAACACCAAAGGAAAAATCAGTGACTCTTGAATTCATTTGAATTGGTTTAAAAAAATACGGAATGGCATTGTACTTTTATTTATTCGTTTACGAAGAAACTAACAAGAAGTTTAAAATGTTGACGCCAGACAAGGAAATTTTACAACAAACAGCAAATAATGTGAATTTCTTCTTCTTCGTCATAGATCAGAAAATGTTTCTCACATTTAAATGCATAAACCTCACGTTAAAAGTCAAAGGCAACACTATATTCTCTGCAGCTTATCTGTGAACTTTAGCCTAAAGTCTAACGAAAAACTAAGAATATGTTCAATATGTGACCCCTATGAAATCAACATAAATTACCATAAGTTCCAAATTATCATATAGATCTCAGTCAAATTGGGTTTTTATGTATTTATTAAATCCATTAAACAGTAGTTCAAAATTACTGCCCATAGGAAAATTCTTAGTCATAGGCTCCATATAAACTTGCTTCCCGATCTTCACTTAAATCTATCAAAAAACAAAAATATTGCACAGATTTTTCTCAAATTTTGTTTGTATATATTTTTTCAAAGTATAAGTGACTTTACCAAATATGGGCAGAATCGGTCCATTTTTCGACCTAGGCCCCATATAAATATAGTATCCGATATGAACTTTTTCATATCTGCAGCGAAAAAAATTAATAAAAATGCCACTCAAATTTGGTTTATGCTTATTTTCTATATCCAGTTAGTAGGGCCTGAGAGATAGGGTGTCTAAATCGTGGTATAGTGTATCGTATAGTCGGGCTAGACCGACCATAATTTTCTTACTTGTTTTTGTAGTTAATATAATGAACTAGCTAACCCACAAACGTTGTTTAATTTCTAGTGAATATCGATCTTGAGCCTGATTTATTTCCAACTCAATGATTAAGATGATATAGATCGAAAATTGGAATTTTTTTAATAAAATACGGAGGGCATACCGTTAGCGCTAAATGTAGATTTAGCAAGAATAAATAGTTGGGTTCAACTAAAAACCAGTAATAGTGTAAAATTCGGCTATGCCGAATCTTTGATACCCTCCACCTAGGTTTTCTTGCACTATTTGTAACAAATTTAGATAAAATATTTGAAAATGTAAACAATTTGATCAATTTAATAATTTATTACAACAAATACTCTGAATTTTCAGCATTTACGTTTAACAATTTTAAAGTCAATAGTAAACAAAATATATTTTTAAATTTCGGAACTTTTTTGGAATACTTGACATTGTCTTATATTTTAAAAGCACTAGCGTTAATCAGTTTTATTTTTTCGATCTTATTACATCAGTTTGTGATTCCATTTGTAACGCATCGATAAATGGATTTGCATCTATGTGTTTAACATACGTAGATTTCTTACTTTTGTCGAATTGTAGGGATTTTTTAAAAAATTTTTTTTTTACAACTTAATATTATATACATTTCAATTTTAAACTTTAAAATTAAAAATATCTATCTTTTTTAAATCTTGTAATAACTCTATAATATGGAGAAAGTAAATACGTGGCTTCTATAATAAGAATGACAAGTAAAAAACACTTTTGTGCAGTTTACTTGTTTTGTGCATTTTTTAATACATACATAAGTACGCCATCTTTGTAGATCTCTTCGATTATATTAAATAAGTTTGTAAATAAAAAGAATATTAAAATATTATAAATGTAAACATAATTGATTTTAGACAAATGTCCGATTCGTTTTTCGATGATGCTGAAAACACCAAAGCAATACAGAAAACAAAGGTTTTACTCAAGTTAGTTGAGAGACGAGAAGCTAATGGGATGGAACAGGTCAAAGATGACGACTTTAAATACAGATGCAAGGCTTGTGAAAATATATTAAATTGCGATAAATCAGATCTAAGTATACATGCTAATAACCAATGTCTTAAAAAAAATATCTTTTAAAACCAACAACCAAAATTCTGTTTACGTTATAAGATCCCATTTGCAAGCCATTTTAATTAATTGTGTAAATCTAGCCATATAAAAGATGAATTATACAGAATAGTAAAAATATTTGTTTTTATAATAACTGTTGGTTTTTTATGTTGTTTTTATGTAATTCTAATGATATTCTTGTCTTATTTTTTATGATATTTTTTTCGTATTTATGTTATTTTTGCATTATTGAAATTGAAAATTAACAAATTAAAAATAATTTTTTTTTTGAAAATTTGAAAAAAGTAGTGTAGGGAAATATATAGAGAGAAAAAAAGTGGGTGTAGGGAAAAAAGGGATTTTTTTTCATTAGCGTAGAGATTTCTGTAAAAATCTCCTGGCATCACTGGTACCTATTTAAAAAACAATGTAAGATTTCAAACAATGCGACGTACATCTGTTTTGTTCAAAAGCTTTCATAAGACTAAATGAAATTGTTACTTATGCATGAAACACATAGACGATAGAGGCTACACAAACACACGGATACAAATGTCGCTGGCTGCAATTGTACTCGTGTAGTCAACTACTTAATTTTTTTGAAAACGACAGCCACATATAACAACAATAAAAACAGCTGTTTTTAAAAAAAAATCATTTTTATTTCAGTAGTGCCAATTATATTATTTTTTTTTTTTTACTTTCTTAAAATAGAAAAACATGTATGATTCTATACAAAATTGTCTTAAATATATTACTTATTTATAATGCATTATTATAACGTAAAAATAAATAAATAAATTTACTTATTAATAGAATTATTATAGCATATCATTTTGCGATTAATTTTTTCAACAAAATAAAATATTTCATAGCACTAATATCTTTTACATATTTTGTTATATTGTCAACACCATTTTTGTTTTGTAGCCAACAAAAATAGAAATTAGCCTAAGTTGACTACAGCAGCAAAAGTGGTCTTGTAGTCGTGTAGCTGTGTTGGTGTCAAAATAATCGTATTCATATAAACGTGTGTATTTTATTTTTGACGGGCTGTAGTCGTGTAGCCGCTGTCGTCTATGTGTTTCATGAGAGAGTTCGGCTTACTGGTGTCATTAATGATTTCGAAGATTGTTTTAACAAAAATCATCTTACTGTGTCTTCTTCGAGCACTTTTGATGATTAAAAACTGACTAATCACATGCGGTATTAGAAAAAGACTAAGAAATTATTTTTGCTTACGCTTAAAAAGTGATTTATAGAAAAATGACATTAAATATGACTCAAAAATAAGTCGAAATTAATCAGAAAAATGGATAAAAAAAGCTTCTCAAGAAGAGTCGGGGTAAGGTAATATTTCCTCCCAACAAAAGAATATTTTGTGATCAGCAAAAGAGCACATTTATGACTGTTTTAATAACACAGAGGAGTCAAAAAAGACTCCACATGATCACTTATTGCATAAAATGTTTACTGGGATTTTATTCACTATCTGTAGAAACAGTTTTTTAAGTAAAACAAATCTGCACACAATTTCAATTCTATTTCGTTTACAATGATACGATCGCTTTGTTTACTAGCTAGTAGTAAAATAAGAAAATAGTATTATAATACAGCGTAATGATGAATTGTACTTCTCAATTAGTTTATTTTTAATGTGCCATAAGAAGTTCGGTTTGTGTTAAGAAATGAATGAATACATGTTTCCCAGGGCGAAGCTTAATCATTGCACTTTGATTGAGTGGAGCCCGCGACTATTCATGATGTGGATAGCTCGTGCCTACAAATTTTTGTTGCTGAGAATGGCGTTTGTGCAAAGGGAAGCATGAACACATGTTCCCCAGGGCGAGGCTTAATCATTGCACTTTGATTGAGCTGAGCTCCGCGATTATTCCTAATGCAGAATAACTCGTGCACTAAATTCTCGGTAGTCCGGGAATGGCATTTGCCTGCGCCAAACACTAAATAATAAATTTTAAAAATGTATTATAATTAAATATTATTGACATCTATATTACATTATTATCATCTGACAAAAAAATTTTTTTTTAAACAACAATTTTTTACAGGGTAGAATTTTATGGTTTCAGTACTGCTTTAGAATCCTAAAAGTAGAACCCTTAAAATCATACTATTTTTTGCAACCCTAAAAATTGCAGTATTTTGTATAAATGAAATAATTTATATTTATATTATTTTTAATATGTGCTTATTATTGATATACATATACAGAATATATGAATGTAATTTATAGTATTTTGATATTTGCAACAGTAGTATGTATGTATCAATTTGTAATATTTTGTGATCTTAGACAAATCGCAGAATATTGATATTGATTTTATATAGTTTCTTTTATTAATTAATTAACTTAAATGTTACACCTAAAAATATTGATATTGATGAATTTTTAATTATTAACACAACGACCACAAAAACAATATGCACAGCTATGACAAAATACAAAAGTTAGGAAAACAATATAGGAAAACATCATATTTTTTTAACTTTTCAGTAATTTCTCGGCACCTCTGAAACCTATTGTCACGATTTAAAAAACAGAAACCTGCTCATGATGTCGGTGTATCATCCTCACTAACAACAAGCGCCCTAGCTATGCTATTGAGAACGTTATCGTGACAAGAACAACATAGTCAAATCATATATTTTCAAGACTTTATTTACTCCATTGTTCAATTCTCGGGACCAGATAAACCGATTTGGACGATTTTAAACAGCAAACTTTTCAGGATGTTAGTAAATCATCTTTTGTACCAATGAGCAACCTAGTTGCCCGATTGAAGCCGTCATTGTGATTTCCACAGACGGACAGACGGACAGCCGGACAGACGGACATCGCTATATCAATTCCGCTTGTTATAAGGATCACAAATATATATATTTTATGGCGTGCAAAACGTTACAAACGGAATGACAAACTTATATATACCCTCTGCACACTGGAGTGGAGGGTATAAACAAGTATATTGTTGTATGCAAAGTGCACACATATACACAAACATTTGTTTCAAACTTGTTTTATATTTTACTCTGTTATAGTGGGTTAGGTTTAATAGTAAACTCATTGCATTGGTCTCACAGCAAAGATATATGAATTACCGTTCTACCAAACATATTATTTAGTGTTTTTGGTTGCTGATGAGGGTTGATGACTCTTCCCGAAATAGCTGTAAAACCTATCATGCAGAATACAGATCAAATTTTAAAAAAAATCAGCCAATGTTTTTGTTTTATTTAAACTAAAAATATTTGATCTTGAGCCTGATTTATTTCTAACTCGAATATTATTGTTGTTAATTATGACGATATATATTAACTATATATGGGAGGTGCGACGGCCACAGGTTTGATCCCGCCCATTTTTCACATAACTTTTCATACACTTCATTCGTGAAATTACACGTTGTTTCAAGACTGTCAGATTTATAGTACTTCAGATAATTTATTTTGTATGGGAGTTGCCACACCCACTAACCTAATCCTGCCCATTTTTGGAACAATTACTCAGATTAACAACCTATTGACGCACAGAAAGTTTAAAGATTCTGGACACCATAGTATTGTAGATATATGATGATTTGTATATATCATGTACGGGAGGTGCTACGCCCACTTGCTTGATCGCACCCGACTTCTCACATTACTACCTTAAGTACTCTAGCAAAGTTTTAGGAGTCTTGCTGTTATAGAGCTCCAGGTTTATGATGTTACATTTTTTTTATATATGGGAGGTGCTACGCCCACTTCATATATTAAAAAAATATATAGCTTATTTTACTTTCCCGATATCCCGTAATAATGCCAAACCCACAAACAAATTTTCAATTATATATATGTAGATAAATACATATGTGAAAAAAATATATGAGTTGATCAACTGGCTGTAAAGGTACTTGTAACAGAGTTTTTTAACACAACATTCCATTTGCCATAATCATAAAACAAAGAATCTGGACGTTATATGATGCGGAGAAAATATAGCGATTTCCAGGTGTTCGTCTGTGGAAATTAAGATCACACACCCAATAGCTGATCTGTTATGCTTATTATACCCTCCACTCCAGTGAGCAGAGGGTATATATAAGTTTGTCATTCCGTTTGTAATAATTAGAAAAAAAATTTTGGACCCCATAAAATACATATATTTGTGATCCTTATAACTACCGGAGTTGATATAGCGATGTCCGTTTGTCCGTCTGTCCGTCTGTGGAAATCACGATGACGGCATCAATCGGCCAGCTGGGATACTCGTTGATATAAAAAATGATTCACTAACGTCCTGAAAAGTTTTCTGTTTAAAATCGTTCAAATCGGTCGATTACGGCCCGAGATTTGAATGAAGAACTAAAAAAGTCTTGAAAAAATATAATTTTCTATGTTGTTCTTGTCACGATCACGCCCTCACTAGGACAGCTAGGGTGATCATTTTTAGTAAGAGTGATTCACCAAATTCATGGGAATATTTCTATTTCAAAAATCATTAAAATCGTTGGAGCAGGTCCAGGGAAATCTCTGAAAAATTAAAAAAAATGAAAAACATGATATTTCTATATTGTTCTTGTTGTTATTCTAATTGTTGCATTGTTGTCATAGCTGGACTTTTGTGGTCATTGTGGTAATAATATAATAAAATCAAAGCCTTTGTACATTTTTTTATCAACTCTGGTAGAAAAATTTAAAAGTTTCCATTGTTTTGCCATCACTAAAAAATTTGTTATATCATTTCTGTCATTGCCACGAGCATGCCTGCAAAATTTCAGATCGATTGGGTCACGGGAAACTGGTTAAAAGCGATCCAAAATTTTTTCGACAATCAGACACTACGAGTTAATATAAAGGGAGTAAAAATTCACCAACATCTAAGCCAAATAATGCTAAAATACCTAGTTGTTAATAAAAAAAAAATACAATTGGATAATTCACATTGGGTAATGTATCGTTGTATCTGTTGCATCGTGTATCACTTTACAATAGTGTAAAATTGTTGTTGGTAATTTTCAAAATCTGATACACGATCCAACTTAATTTGCTATGTTTAGTAAATGTTGTATATTGTATCATAACATATCAGTTCCAAGTGAATGCCAGTTTTTCTGAAAAAGAAAAAACAAAAATATAGAATTTTATCAGCATAAATAATTATAAAATAAAATATGGCAAATAATGCAAATAACGCAAATACATCGATAAGTTTATTTATATAAAAATTAATGTTTATATTTTTAGTATGTATTTTCTCTTTCAATACCAACCAAAATATTTAACATTTTTTTTTTCATTATAAATTAAAAAGCAAGAGGTACGTAACTGAAACTCCAGGGTATATCTCACGGCTAAAAAGCAAACACTGACAAGTGTTTTCTCTTATACAAAATAGCAGAAGCGACGAAGCGATCTTTCCTCGTTGGATCGAAAATTACTAAAGAAAGCGTTTTACAATATGAAAATACAACTGAGTGTTCACAACAAATGATTGTATTGTGTATTTCAATACAACATACAATATACAACACCTGTTGTGAATTGCCCAAATGTAAATTTAGCAAAAAAATTTATGTATTAATTTATTTAAAGAGAAAAACACAAAAATAACGTTTGATGTTGTATTTTTTGTGTGTAATATTTACATAAAGGGTGATTTTTTAACTATTATCTTTTTGGCAACACTGGTTTAAACAGCTGACGCACGTTTCGTGTTTTGTTTCATTGTCAAACATCTTCAGTTTGGTCTATAATTTAATCATGAATCGTCTTACAAACGAACAACGCTTGCAAGTTATTGTATTTTATTATCAAAATGCATGCTCTGTCAAGAAAGTTCATCGCGCGCTTCCTCCATTTTCTGGTCAGTTTAATCGACCCACTGAAGCGGCTATTCGGGCTATTGTGACCAAATTTCGCACCAAATTTATATTGTTGGACATTAAACCACCAACACGCTTACGTAGAGTGCGAACTGAAGAAAATATAACAGCTGTATCGGCCAGGCATCATTGGACCGTACTTCTTCAAAGATGATGCGAATCGTAACGTAACTGTGAATGGTGAGCGCTACCGAGAGATGATATCGAACTTTTTTTTTGCCCAAAATGCAAGAGCTTGACTTGCATGACATGTGGATTCAACAAGACGGTGCCACATGCCACACAGCACGCGCAACAATGGACTTATTGAGAGGCGAGTTCGGTGAACATTTTATTTCACGTTCGGGACCGGTCAATTGGCCGCCTAGATCGTGCGATTTGACGCATTTAGATTATTTTTTGTGGGGCTATGTTAAAGCTCACGTCTATAAAGACAATCCCGCTTCAATTGACGCATTGGAAGACAACATTGAAGCATTTATTCGTGAGATACCGGCCGAAATGTTGGAAAGAGTATGCCAAATTTGACTAAGCGGATGGACTATTTGAGGCGCAGTCACGGTCAACATTTGCGTGAAATAATCCTCAAACATTAAATTATATGGACCGTACTATCGATTCAAATAAAGATCTCATGCATTAAAAAATCACCCTTTATAAATGCATGTTAGAAATAAATCGGTATATTATTTTATTTACATAAATTTCTGAAATATTTTGTTGTGGGGAAAATACATTTCTTTTGCATTAACAGAGCGTCACTTCATTTTGCTCAGCGTTACTATGCCACAGTAGATAGCGCCACAATTTTTTTTGTTCTAATTAGCTTTGCAATAGTTATTTCTATTTTAACATGAATGTCAATATTTTCAATTAGATATCATACAGAAGAACGTTAAGAGTATACACGGGCTGGTCTTTTATTTCATACGTTGTTTCATTATTCTTTTACAAATATGAACATAAGTTTGGTATATTAACGTTTTGTTGTCTTTACAAAATAGAGTTACTGAGTTCATCAATGAGTTTTTTGCCTTCAAAACAGTTCTACATAGTTATAAAGAATTATTATTCTGCTTTACCTACAAAATATCTGATTGCGATTACATCTAATTTTTAAAAATTGTTTATAATTAATAAAGTATTATTATTCACATAAATACAAAATTGCACTTTTTAAATTTTCCATTCAAATTTAAGAAAATATCAATTCTATAAAAACTGGAATTAAAATTTCCAATTATAAATTAGAAAATATTAATTGAATTTCAGAAAATCATATCAAAACGTCGGAAATAATAATTTTAAATTTAGAAGACATCAATTGCATCTTTAATATATAAATTTTATTCGTTAAACACAAATTGAAATTCCAAAAAAAAAAAAACAACAAATATGTTTACATTTAAAAATGTTTACATTTAAAAAAAAATATTGCCATTCAGGAGATATTAATAACTTTTCTGTACCGCGATTCAGTAACTTCTTTTAACGATAGTCGAATCGTAAAAAAAAAAATTGCAAAATTACCAGTAAAATTTTTAAACGATATTCGCTATTGTTAAAGTCAGCTGTTGTTGTTATCTAAACGACAACCATTTTTGTATTGTTTATTCAATCGATAAGAATTTAAATTTTTAGGTTGAAATGTCGTCATACATAAATAAAAATCATAAAATAGTGAAAATATTTTGCTTTTATTAAAAAACTTTTTTATATAAATAAAAAAATTATATAGCATATTCAATTCATTATTTCATTTTCAAATAAATAAACAGAAATATTAGTAAAAAAAATAAAGATATTAAACATAAACATAAAATCATCCTGTAAAACACGATGTAATTTGTTTTTTTCTATTCTTTGTGTTTTTCGCTTATTTTGACAGAGGTGCCACTAGTTTACAATTTAAATAAATAAAAAAACAGATTTGTCGACTGTCGTTAAGATGTCTGTACTTAGTGAATCACTTAATCCTTAGTGCTAATAACAATAGCTGTCGATATATTTTGCGATTGTCAGATCGTTGAATTTGAAATTTACAGAATCGCAATACAGAAAATATTAATTTAAATTCAATGAATTTAAGAAAACCTCAAATGATATTTAAGAATTGCTAACATAAAAATTGTTACATAAGTAAACGTAGTTTGATGAGAATGTTATTTTTTTTATAGAAATTTTCACAATTTTTTTATTAATTATTTTATTTTATTTAAAATGTTTGGGACTTTTGATTTTTTGCGTTTGGCATCCCTAATTTGATTATTTATTATTATAAATTTATTCTCTATATTTTCAAAATATGGCAATATTTTAAAAAAACGTTGAGAGAGCTTTTTTTCTTTTTGGTTATTATTTTGTTACGCCATCCGACCTCTATCGCAACAATGAAGAAATATTTGGCCAGTTAAAAGAAACTATACAGCCATCTTGAATTAGCACGATTTAATGCATATAGCCACCCTACACAACCATTACCTTTGCAATGGAGGTTAGGGCGAGCTATTTAATTAGCAAAAACTATATTAAACGAGAAGTTATGTCATATAACCGGAAACGCATGCATATATAAGTATATAACCTAAATGCATGGTAATCAGAAACAACGATGACCAAAAAGCAAACACCGAAATAAATCCGAAATAATAGAATAGACGAAAACCAACCCAAAGAATTTTCTTAAATAATTTGGTATTAAGTTTAACAAATTGTTTACTTTTTCCAATATTTTGTTTACATTTATTATCAATACTCAAACCGAGGTGGAGGGTATTAAAGATTTGGCACAGCCGAATTTAACACTCTTACTTGTTTTCAGCAAAAATTGTTCAATTAATCCAATAGGGTTTTCTCTATCACGTCAGGTTTTCGATGTTTTTATTCGTTTTTTACTTAAAAATCATTAGTTTATTTAAAAATCAATGAATTTTCAAAAGCGAACGGCGTTTTTTTAACGTCGTTTGTATTTTGTTGGTTCGGTTTCAGGTATTAGAGTCCAGCAATAGTCTCCCAGCATGATTTCGTTCCAAAATCCTTGATAATTTCTTTCAATTTTTTTCTAAATCTTAGTGAGCATGCTTCCCTTGTTCGTCGTTCACCGCATCTAGGTTTTCTGGGTAAAAATCTAAATGCGAATGAAGAAAATGCTTTTGGAGTGACATTTTTGCACCTAATTCGTGATAATTTTTCAATAATTCAGCAACAATATGTTTGTGGTTTTCACACTTATTGTTTCCAAGAAAACTGTCCACGATGCTTTTGAAAGATTTCCAGGCTGCATATTCTTTCTTCAATAAACATTGTGAAAAATTGTCATCATTCAATAGATTTCTGATCTGAGGGCCAACAAATATGCCATCTTTGATTTTAGCTTATGAAATTGTAAGAAAAACCGCTAACAAATATATAATGCTACACCAACTTTGTCCAGAGCGCTAACAAAGTTCTCAAAAAGGCCCAATTTTGTGTGCAGCGGCAGAAGAAGAACGTCATTTGTATCAATTTGTTTATTTGAAATGTTTCATTTTCCTGGTGAATACTCAGTTCTTTTTGGCCACTCTGTTCTGACGCAATGATGACATGTAGCTCGACTATCCCATATATGAAGGATATAATAATATTTTGTTAACTTCTTGCATACCGGTAAACGAACCAATGACCTGAAACAGAGTAATTTACATTTATTTACGATGGTCTATACTATATATACCAATAAACTTAAATCACACACGTGAAGGTCACCACAGTTCTTCCATTTATGATCGTTGTATTTAAGTAATGTCAAAATTTCAGTTATTGATTCGTAGTTTTTTATTTTTTTGTATTAATGGCATGAACAATTGGTATGGATGGTTTTTCATTCCCAATATGCTAAAGAAAGCCTTTAAACTGTACATAGAGCCATCAGTCAATAATCTCCACTCTGCTTTGTCATATGGCTGGTTCATTTTTTGAAATAAACCATCAATATCAGTACAGTATAGAATAGAGCGTTTCTTTTCAAAATATGCAGGCAATTCCAAGATTCTATCTCTATAGATTGTTACTTTTGTCCCAACTGCAAGATGTTTCGATTGCTACATGCGTGAAGCTAATAATTCTGTGTCTTTCATCGTTATACATAAATCCCGAATTAGATCATTCAGCTAAGCTTGGGTCACTAAACGGCGTTCATCATCAGCCTCATACAAACTACCACTGCTGGTGAAAGATGTTTAGGACTAAATCACTCACTGACTCGTAGCACTGGGAATGAATGCTAATGGATCATTTGATGGACTTTGAACTGGTTTGGAAACCGATGGGACATTCGCGTAAGTAATATTTTTTTTGATTTTTCATATTGAATCCAGCAACTTTTGCCAGACAGAAATAACAATCAGTTTGGTGGTTACTTGACTCTCTCCAAAGTACTGCAATTGCAAAAGTCGAAATAGATATTCTTGCCATTTGACCACTTGTATAAAACAGTTCTACAACTATTGCAAAACATTGTCGGTGTCCATGGTTTGTCCAAGTTTCTGACAGCAAAACAAAAATAATGCAAATATGCATATTTTAATGATTCTGATATTGCATATCCTTTATTTTTCAACTAAATATTCACCACACACAAAGCCAAAATAGCTTCACTCAGTTACACATGATCTCCCTGACATGCTTAAATGTTACTGTTATGAAGATTTAGAATGAATGTGGGCTTCTGTCAAATTAATAATTGTGAAATTGTAGTGCCAGAATTGGCTGTTTTACAGTATTACCAGCATGCGGTAAAAAAATTAACAAGACGTGATAGCCCAGATTTGAATTCAGCGCACCCAGATTGGTTAAAAAACATTCTTCGTTTCTGCAGTCAATATATTTTTTTTTTTAAGTTGTAGACCAGTGTAATCATTCATGCAATTAATAACTAATGATGTTAATGCACACAATGTCTAAAATATTTAGAAATACAACAACTGATAAAGTGCTTTGGGAAGTCAAGATATTAAATATAAATTATTAAAGATTCCCCATCACTATATGAAGAATCGCCTTTACAATATATAGGCATTAGGATGGCCCTTCATTATATGGAGGAAAAAAAAGTGTTCAATTTATTTTAGTGTGTTTACGGATGATTTAGTGTGCGATTCAAATTGTTTTCTGTACTGACTTACGACTTGCAATAAGTATTGCTTTTCTTTAATTTTATATCATTAATTATTAATTTTATATTTCATATTCTCTTGAACAAAATGTCTTTTATTAGCTTTGGGTCATCTGTAAGTCTCCTTATTTTATTTAGAAAAATATAGATAGTTTTTAGACATAAAATAATTATATAACAAAATTGGTTACAAGTTGTTTTAATTTATATTCGCAAGCAATAAGCAGATAATTGCACCAAATATACATCACAATGGATTATTATGATCCCAGGAGCACTGAAGGTTTAAATAAATAAATATTAACCGAATTATTTTTCTTAAATTCTAAATAGTGGTTTCATCGAGTTCAAGAGAAGAACTCGTTTTCAGTAATTTTTTATTTAAAAATATCTTCAAATCCAAAGCTGGCCTTGGCAAATAATGGGTTAGTGTTCTCGGATTTATCCCAAATTTTAGGAATGGAAGTTCCATATATTTGTTCATTATATTTAAAACATCGTGTCTAAAAATTCAACAGCACGTACAAAATATTTGAATTTTTTTTAATAAATTGTCTTTTATTTGCTTGGGGTCATATGTGACCCCAATTACAAAAGGGCTAATGGGGTCATATTATTTTTTTTCCAAACCCTAGTCTATTAGGCTAAAACATAACATTTAATAGTAGGAAAGTGAAGAATTTTTGATACAAAATATTTAGAAAGAGTACATTTACAGAATATTTTACAAAAATCCCATATTTCTCGAAATCTGCAAAAATAAAATCCTTGTCAAAAAAATTATGGGATAAGGATTTACTTAAAGATTCACACAGTTAATCTGTAGTATGTACTTAACAAAACCGTAAAGTTTTAGATCCAGTTTTTTAAATTTGGTTTAAGAAATTTTTTTAAAATTTGAAAAAGGAGTTTTAAAAATTTTATCAAAAAAATTTTCCATTTTCGGTCTCAATGCGCAGTAGGTTAGCAACGTGGTAATAAAACACCAGAATTGGGCTGGGGCATTTGCTATTTCTTGGCGGGGTTTATTGGATTTTAAAGTTTTACAGCTTCTTGAAAGGACAATTTAATACTGATCCCGAATTATATAACAACTTGTCGGAAAAATTAAACTATAGAACGAACCTTTCGTAAAATCTGAAACAAAGTCATATTTTCCCCATATAAATACACTTGAAATTTTCAATTGCGTTGAGGCATGACTAAATGTTTTTTGATTGGCCCAAAACTTTGTATTTCTCAGTTTTTTTGCTATTCACATATTTCTAGGGAGTGAGACCGAGAGTTAAAAACTTTTTTTTATTAAGGGCCACCCTAATAGGCATATTATAAAAACACCAAACGGTTTTTCTCTATAAACTGTTTTTCATAACACTATATCAATTTCTGAGCAAAGAGCGGTATGATGTGTATAACAAATTTGGCTAATGCTAGATATTATGCACACTTCGAGGAGGATTTAGGCTTTCGGAAGATAATTTTGAGGCCATTTGGTACCTTAACGTGTAGCTAGAAGTTAAAGTGTAGGAAAATTTTAGGAATCAGAAAATCGCGGAAGAAATTGAGGTACCTATCTAATGTTCGGTCACTTTATTGGTGCTGTTAGAGAACTCAAACAAACCTGAAATACATTGCATTCTATTTCAATATTAGAAAATTATTGTCGTGGCATAGCAGTTGAATCGTATATCATATAAAAAACTGTGATAACTGTAGCTTTAGTATGATGGTTGGTGGGAGTAAACATTCTGTAATATCATTAAAAATAAATATGACCCAACCAAGATAAGAAGAATTGGGGCGAGTGTTTGCGAAATATTTATCATATTTTCGCCAATGTGTGATAGGAACATTTAATAATTTACTTACGTTCTTTCTTATGTATTTAAAACACATTCTTAGTTCTTATATTTATCGTTTTGTCCTTGAGTATCGCTTCAACTTCAAAAATTTTATATCAAATAATACACACGGGCAGAAATATAATCTTCATATGTGTATTTATGCATCATTCGCTTCTTACACTATATATACATATGGGGGATTTCATGTCAAGTGCACCAACTTTTGAAACCGATGTCTTCCGATCGGGATGAAATTTGCACCAAGGTTAGTCCTATTGGATAGTAGATTAGACACAATTTTTCAACAAGATCGGTTAAGATCTCTCTGAGTTAGAGGGGATCAAAATTTGACATTTTGGCCAAACAGGTGTTTTTCTCAACCATGTAACTTATTACCTATTTTTCTTAGAAAATTTTCTCCCAAATAGTTTAGATAGCTATTTCTTCAATATTTCAGAAAAAAATACTTAAAAAAAAAAAAATGTAGACTTTTTTTTGCTAAATTAAAGCATGTTTTGCCTTTTTTTTTTTGAAAAAGGGCATTTTTTTTTTTTTTTTTTCATAAGAAAGCTTAGGATTTTTCCTTTATGAGCTTTTTGGTCGCTTAGTGGGATGGGAGTGGGATACTCTATCAAAAAAAATGTTTTGTAACTCAAGACAACGGTTTTTAAATTTTTCACATATGCACTATTTTGAATTTTTTCCTATTTGCGTCTAAAACCTTAGAAATAAAACTTATATGAGAAACTAGACAAACTAAACTTTCCGATCGTATATAACATACCTAACTAAAATTTTATACCCTCGATACTGTAATACCCAGAATATGTTAACCTCAAGAAAAAAATCGCTTTTTTTCTATAGAAATGTTGAAAAATTATTATTTTTTATTTATTTTTAATAATAATTAAATTAATGTATAATAATAATAATATTAAAAATAAAAAGATAAATAATTTATTAAAATTTAATCTTAATTGCATTAGATCCCTTTATATTAGGGCCTGCAATACCGGAGATAATTATCAATACTGGTATTCGGTATTGAATTTCAATAAATACCGGTATACCGGTATTACACCGGTGTTGGTGAATTATTTAAAAAATTAAAAACAAATTGTATAAATTGATAATTTTTTAAATTAATACAAAAATAAACTTTAAATTAACATTCATTTTAAATTATAATATATATATTTCTCTTTCCTCTCAGTAATCATTCGGCAAAAAATAAAAATAAAAAAATCAATTTTGCTTTGATAGTAAATAACTTCCTAAAAAGCAAAGTGTGTCCAGGGATTCATCACTTAGAGATAACCTGATTTTGGAACAAATTTTTCCAGATGACGAAAACACTCTTTCAGCCTCGACGCCGGTTGGCGGAATAGTATTTAAATAATCATATGTCCGCGATATCCTCCTTCTTCGAAAATAGCCATTTCTTTATTAATAGTTTTGTCCAAATTTACAGATTTTTTTGTTATAACTTTATGGTCCATTTATTTTTCTTTATTAATTGCAAAATTTAATCTTTCCTATATTGAATAGTTCATTTTCAAGTCCGAGGAATCTGAAGAAGATGATGATATGTTATGAGACGGTGAAGTATTTAAATTTGAATCTGAAAAAAGTTTAACTATAGTTGATATCAAATTAGCAACCTCTTTTTTTGATAATTGTTCGAAGGACAATTCATTATCTTGATGTTTTGATTTTATTTGTCCTTTGTGAAGATATTGAAGCAGACTTGATAATTTGGTTCGCCTTTCGTTAATTCTACATGCTAAAAGAAATTTTAAATTCACCGCTTAACTGTCCAGTTCCTAAATTATTAATCATAAATACAATAGTAACATCTGCAGATAGGAGAGTCGCATCACGAAGACACAATGATTCCACTGCTAATTTTATTGGCAACAATGTTGAAATAATACCAGAAATAATATCCATTTCTGCCTCTTCAAATGATATAGTGGCATATGTAGCATAAAAAATAAGCTATTCCATCTGGTTTTTGTATCCAGAATCAGCGAAATTTCTTTGTTAAATTCAGCTTTGACATATTTTTGAAGTATATCGTCATTTTTTGTGGGGGAACGTCCAAAAATATTTACAACTTTTCTTACCTTATTTATAAGTGGACGTATTTCTGCTTTCAAGTCCATAGAATCATCATAATTTTCAGAAATTTTAAATCCATCTACATCGTTTTCTTCAACATCTGATTCAGCATCACTTTCGCTATTTATTTCTCTTTCTCCCTCAGATTCCAAATTTGTTGCATTTTTTTTATTATTCTTGTAGTGCAAAACGTCTAGCACCGCCAATTGAATACCATGGGCATAACAAAGCTGCTGATGGCACTTTACTATCCGTCCTACTTTTTTCATCATAGAAGTGCCATCTGTAGTTATACATACGATGTCTTCATGAAAAGATAGTTCATATTTTTCTAATTTTTTTGTAATAAGTTCAACACAAGTCTCTGCTGGAAATGTCGCAAAAATACGAATTAATCCTAAGTTCCAAAATTTGTTTTGTACATGTAAATTTCAATTTAAATATCTTCTATTTTTACCAGACGTCCACTCATCAAATGTTGGACTGAACTTTCCTTCTTTTTTCAGATCTGAAAAATCTTTTACCATCTCTTCGCGAATATTTACACCAAACCTTAAAACAATATTTCGAATTGTATTCGCAGATTTTGGGACGTCAAGTTTTCGAGTCAGCAACAATTTTCTCAATTCAATGGAAGTAGTTAGTAAAAATAGTAAATGGTAGACCGTCGACCGCAGTCATTTTTGATAATACTACACGAAGATCATCGTTTTCATTTTTAAAGTAGCTCGATATTTTTTTTAATTTCGGCGGTACAGCACTAGTAGATATATTAGATGAGATCGTTGAAGTTTCGGGATTTTCAGCATCTAATCTTCTTTTTTTCAACAAGTTGATGTCATGAGCAGTTCGTAGATGCGTATGAGCCCACTAGTTGATCCACCGCATGTTTTTATTTTATTGTCGCATTTGGTACATTTTGCCAAATTTCCTGATCTATCTCTCAGAAAATAATGCCAAACGGAAGTTTTGTCTGTAACGCCTTTTTTAACTGCTTCAAATTCCATATTAAGGCTATTAAAATAAAAAATATATCCCAATAATTAAAAAAAAATCAAATCTTTACATTAAAATACGTCTGTATTAAATTTGAAATATAGAATATAATTTACTTACATTCAACAATATCGATAAATAATATGAAATAATATTTTGGGCAATATATATTTTTTTAAAACGCAAACTTTATTAATACAGCAACAGAACAATTAAACTGAACACTAACTAGCCACAAAACACCAGCACACTTCGATTTGTATTTTAAAATGTTTTTGTTATACCCTATACCACTATGTGGTTTGGGTATAATGACTTTGTGCTGCTGTTTGTAACAACCAAAAATACTTGACCTAGACCCATCTTTAATTATACCGATCGAATCAGAACCACTTTCTGAGTTGATTTAACAATGTCCGTCCGTCCGTCCGTCCGTCTGTGTGTCCATGTAAAGCTTGTAATCAAACTGCAGGTAAATTGCCATAAGATCCAAATTGTCATATAGATCTTACTCAAATTGGGTTTCTATGCGTTCATTACATCCACTAATGAGTAGTCCAAAAATGATCCCTTTGACCCCATATAGAGCTGCTTCCCGATCTTCACTTAAATCTATTAAAAAACAAAAATATTGCACTGATTCTTCTCAAATTTTGTTTGTACATATTTTTGCAAAATACAAGAGACTTTACCAAACATGATCAGGATCGGTCCATTTTTGGACCTAGTCCCTTTATAGATATAGCATCCGATATGAACTTTTTCATATCTGCAGCCAAAAAAAATTAATAAAAATCCCACTCAAATTTGGTTTTTGCTTATTTTCAATGTCCAGTTAGTTGGGCCTAAGAGATAGGGTTTCTAAACGCATGGTATAGGGTATCGTATAGTCGGTCTAGACCGACTATAATTTTCTTACTTGTTTTTATTTAACTTTTCAGGAATTAAGAATTTTTTCCAACGATTCCTCAATATTTTTACTCAGCTTTGCAGTAAATAAGAAAATACCAGCACACTTCGATTTGTATTTTAAAATTTTTACTTTTTATTTAACTTTTCAGGAATTAAGAATTTTTTTGAATTTTTGAAGATGACTTGATTTTTACAAGATTTAAAAAAGTTGAAATATATGACATTTTATTAAATACCGAAATACCGGTATTTATACGTCATAATACCGGTATTTCGGTTTTAAAAAATAGCTCCGGTATACCGGTATTCGATATACCGGTATACCGGTATTGCAGGCTCTAATTTATATCACAACTATTTTTATACTTAATTTATTTTATCTGATGAAGTATTTAAGTCTTGTAAATTTTTAAATACCCAGTCCTTCATCCAGCTTTTATGTCGCCTTTATTTACTGCGTTTTTTTTGTCAATCCTTGGCGTTACTAGGTTCAGCTGTTGATTTCGCTGCTGGTTTATTTGTTGTCTTTGGAAAGAAATCGCATTGAATTGAGGCAGAAAACTTTTTCAACTTGAGTTTTCCATCGACAAGCGGTATAAAAAATGGTATTGAGCGGTGCCATCGATTGTTACCGCAGCATCGAATCTGCTCTTCAGTGTTTTCAATGTTTCCTGATGATCCTCTTTGCTACTAAAAACTATTTTAGTTTCTTTACAATAACTCTTTGCCCAATGGAATAAAGCAGTCGCATCTAAGATGCGATCTTGATGAGGGTACTGGAGGCTATACTTCGCTGCATTTCTTTTAAGGTTTGCTCCAATACCATCACATGCTCCTTTACCATGAGCAATAGGATGAAAATGCCACTCAGCTGGCATTCCAAAATCTTTTTCATGGGCCATAAGATTTGCCAAGCTACTTTTGTTTTAAAATGTTGACGAGCTCCGTCCGAAATGTAGTATACCTTCTTTACTGTAAATTTAGATTTTAGAAATTTTAGTATTCTCTTCTGGTACTCATAAACTGCAACGGCATCATGTTTTAAATCGTCGGATATGATTGCCATACTTTTGTGTTCCAGTTTTTCATCTTGCATGTAGTAAATAACTACTGTGAATATAGTTGCTTGGTCGTTATTGAAGTGGAATGCTTGTATGGCATCCTGAAGAACATATTTATAGAAATAACGAATTCACCAGACTTCAAATATATCTTCAAATCCTTGAAGAATGACCATTGCTCTTTGACTAAAAAGTCATGGTTTCTCAAGTTTAGCAATCCTGTACACATTTCTTCCACAAAATCATCCACATTTAAAATGATTGTTTTCAATGTGCATCTATCAGTCTGAATCCAAAAATCAAATTTGACCTCCTCTATATATTCTCGATCTAAAGAGTTGATTAAATTTTCTTTGATGAATGTGGTTTTCGGGCAATTGGTACATTCACCTAAGTGGCAAGAAGTTGTTGCATTAGGACACAATTTAAGGCAATCGCGGTAATCGTGTAAATCTTCTGCCAAATCATCTGTTAAATACTTTAAGTTGATTTCTTTCAACATCAGTTTAACATTTTCATGGTAAATGCAAACGCATACTGTGTGAGTTCCGCTGCTTTCTGCCAAAACGCAATGTTTTGGCCTCCTTTGGGTTAATTTCGTGAAGCCAATTCTAACATCCTCGTGTTCAGATTGAAATGTTGCAAATAACTCTTTCAGGTTACAGATAACCTGCTATATTATGACGGTATGTTACATACCTTCGGAAAGGTTAATTTGTCTAGTTTCTAAGTATAAGTTTTATTTGTAAGGTTTTACACACAAATAGGAAAAATTTAAAATAGTACAATCGTGAAAAATTGAAAAACCGTTGTCTTGAATTACAAAACATTTATTTTGATAGAGTATCCCACTCCCATCCCACTAAGCAATCAAAAAGCTCTTAAAGGAAAAATCCTAAGATTTCTTATCAAAAAAAAAAAAAAAATGCCCTTTTTGAAAAAAAAAAAAATGTGGCTAAACTACTATCGAATAGGACTAAACTTGGTGCAAATTTCATCCCGTTCAGAAGACATCGGTTTCAAAAGTTGATGCACTTGACATGAAACCCCCATATATATTTAGTAATGTGTTTTTATACTTTATGTATTTTATAACAAATCAACCCTTTAAAAGAAAACAATAATGTAAAAATATTGATGATGCTTTGTTTTATGTTTTATTTCCTCTGCATTTGTTTTAGTTAAATCCTTTTGTTATGCATATGCCAGCCAATAAAATGTTTGTTTATTTTATTCTCGGTACCCTTCTTATTTGATGATGATGATGTTGTTTAGTAATCCTTTAGTATATTTGCGTAAATCCCTTTCGTTATGATAATAATCTTAAGCATATAAATAAAAAAAATTTTGTGTTTATCAACGTATCAATGGATAGGTACTTAAATATGCATATATATATATATATTTTTTTTTTTAAATATAAAATTACTTTTTATTTATTTTTAAATAAGTTACCTACCGCAAGTAGGTTCGTTTACTTAAGTAAGGGTGATTTCGAAAATGCGCAATATGGCCATAAATTAAGGTTCATTGCCATATGAATAAATATGCTTCATTAAACTTATGATGATCTATTTGTTTTAAGGTATCCTTAATGTGTGAAGTATTATACTTTTCAACCATATACTAATCTACTAGCAGTTTTGACATGGCACACTGTGGACCATGTTTTGAGAAGGCGGTCCAAAATAATTTTTTTATGGTTACTGATTTTAAAGTTTTTAAAGTTATGTTATTCACTTGAAAGTAAATACCAGTGAACCTCGGGAGCCAAACAATTGCGATTCTATTTCAACTACATCACAGCGAACAGGTTCTTCGAAAATGGACTTTCTCAGTATTTTGCTAAAACTAAAAATTTCTTTCTAAGTTTTAATTTTTAAATGACTGTATGTTTTTTGTTTAAAAGATTTTAAAGTAAAATATATTTTATATAATTTTCTAACCTCGAGGCTATTAATGTTAGAAATATAAAGTCAATGAGTCATTTAGAAATTAAAAAAAAAAATAAAAAAGATCGTAAACAAATCTTGCACTTTTCTGCAGTCCGAACCCTCCTGTATACTCCTATGCACCATTGTATACCCGCCAGTTTCCGCCCGCGTGCACCAGAACAACTTTTCTGACCCAAGGTCAGACATTTTGCGCAAAATTTATGAATACAAACGTTTTCCACTATATGGTTAGGATAAAATGAGTTTGCCCTGATGTTTGTAACTACCAAGAATATTGGACCTATACCCATTTTTTATTACGCAGATCGACTTAAAATCTCTTTCTCAGTCGATTTAACGATGTTATTGGTATATTTTTTGCGTGATTTTATTTGTTTTTTATTGTGACACAAAAAGGAAACGGTAGAGTTGAGACAAGTTGTTAAATACTTATAACAAGGGTTGAGATATAATGCGCTTAATTGCTTAATTATATTAATGGGTAAAATCTCTTTTATTTTGACCTTCGCAATCTGCTATTAGTGTCACTTCAACTTCAGCGAAAAAAAAATTGCAAGAATACCTTGATCATACTGTAGAACGATTGCTAAATACGCTTGATACTGATCTTTTAAAAAAAATTGGAAATGGTAGCATTACTTTCATTTCTAAATGGGGATGTGATGGATAATTTATTTTTGGTATCTTTCGCTCCATTGGGCTTAACAAAAACTTAAAAAGGCTTAGAACCATCAACTAGTAGAGCAACAGGAATTGATGTATGGAAAAATTAAACTCGTTCTTCAACAAAGTATTGCACACCAATAAATTTGCATTTAAAAAGGAATTCAGAAAATAAAAGATCGTATTAAAGAACCCCATCCAGTAAATTTTAAATTTGATGACCAAGACATTGAAGTAAATTTTAAAATGTGTCCCACAATGATTGACGGAAAAGTTGCACAAGCTTTAACCGAAACAAAGTTATTGTCAAGCTGCATTATATGCCAAAAGACATCAAGTCAATTACGTCAACCACCACCAAAAGACGATAGTTTTAAGGAAGCTTTAGAATTGGGAATGTCCCCCATTAATGCTAGAATACGTTTTATGGAGCATGTTCTTAAATTGGGTTATGATTTGGAATTTGGTTCGTTAAGCGAAGCAGTGAGAAAAAACAAAGAAAATGAAGAAGAGAGAAAGAAAAAAACAAATTAAAGAAAAATATCTGTAGCAAGGCCTCACGATCGACCAATTAAAACAAGGAGAAGGAAACTCAAATAATGGAAATACTTCAAGGAGATTTTTTTCTGATCCAAAAACTGAAATATCTATCAGAGGTGTAGTTCATGAATTAACAAAATATTCAAAACCATATTAAAAGTTATAGCAGAAAGAAAAATGAAGAAGAATTGGAGAGTACGCCAATAAACCAGCAATACTTTGTAACGAAAAAATACTCATGGAGATATATGCCATCCACAGTTCATAAAATTTTGTACCCTGGGGAACAAATAGTTCAAAACAATATGCTACTAATAAGCGATCTGTCTGAAGAAGAGCAAAAAAAGGGAACAAAGACTACATATGCTGTCGCGAGCCCAACATAACAAAAATGTCCAGGTGTTGCACTAATGATGACCTTATCACTATTTTGTTGTACACTTCAGATCCATATATGTCCAACATTTGACAAAATGGAAAACTACCTCTATTGAATTAGACGAAGAAGCTAAACGACTTCTAGAAGATGAAAATCAAGGCTACTTAATAGTTTTTCAGTACACCAATAATTATTTATATTTTTTTTTATATAGTTAACAATTTTTCTTGATTTAAAAATGTATGCATTTTATAAATTTACAATAAATTTGATATAGAAATATTTAAAAAGACAATAAAATAATTTTTAATTAAAAACATACGACTTTTTCATTGAAATTTCTCTATCTTCAACCAATATCAGGTAACTTTTACATTCGCTGCTTAACAAATTATCTTTTAACTTGGGCTCTTTCAAGGGCTAACCTTTGGCCCTTTTGAACATTAGGACTAAAAAGTTCACGGTGGTCAAAATTAGGCATTTTCTGACAAAATTTAACTTACTAAATTTTTAAAAAGTATTATCTGTAAAATAGTCACGCACAATCGCACACAATCACGCACGGTCACTCACAGTCATGGAGAGATTTAAAGCGGATTTTCCCTCATCAAATCAATCGGGAACTTGGTCGATATACTTGCTGTAAAGAAATTTTAACTTCGTCATAGTCACGCACAGTCACGGAGAGATTAAAACCTCACTTCTCCTCTTCCAATCAATCTGATACTTGGTCCATAGACTTGTTATGACCAAAAATTAATTTTAAAATAGTCACGCAAAGTCAGGCACAGTCACGGAGAGATTTAAAACTCACATACATAAGGAAAAAAAGAGTTTTAATAAAAACTTTGTTTTTATGGGTTATAATTATGGGTTATTATTGTTACCATATAGTTTCAAATCTTAAAAAAAATGCTACTAAATTAGTAATATCAGATATATATTAAATATGGTCTAAAGGACGATTGATTATGTCAGAAAAACGAAATATTAATCGAAAGCTTGAGGCATTGCAAAAAAATATCGAAATTTATTTCGAGTTCTCAAATCGGATTCTTCTTTTATGGATATAAATGTAGAAGAATAGTATAAAAATCTTTTAAATCAAACCGCAAAATGGCAGCGGGTAATGTTAATGTCAAGAGAGAAATTGCTTTAGCTACATACTTCAATTCATCGCCAACAAGACAAAATGATCAAGAAATGCATCGACAATTATTTCCAAGAACAAAGATAAATAAGTTTTTTTTATTAAAAAAAAGTTTAAAAGAAATAATATAAAATAAGTACTAAAAAAAATTAAAAATAAAACCTGTTAGTTTAGGGGCAGTACAAAATATTTTGTCTTTTCTTTTTTGATTTTTTTCTTAATGAATTCAGTCGGCAAAAGTATCAAAAAAAAAATAAGATGCACTTTAATATTTTCCACTTTCAATTTTTGATCGTATCCATTAAGCAAATGCTACAAATGCAACTACCACAACAACAAGTACAATTACAGCTTTGACACACAAATTTAAAAATTTAGAATAACTACAATTGGAAGAATAACAGAGAAAAATTATAATTTTGCAAGAGTTCTTTTAATTTTACAATTTTGCATTTTTATATTGTCATCCACTTTCAATTTTTGATCGTATCCATTAAGCAAATGCTACAAATGCAACTACCACAACAACAAGTACAACTACAGCTTTGACACACAAATTTAAAAATTTAGAATAACTACAATTGGAAGAATAACAGAGAAAAATTATAATTTTGCAAGAGTTCTTTTAATTTTACAATTTTGCATTTTTATATTGTCATCTCGGGACTTATTGAGCTGATATTGATGATTTTAAATAGTAGCTGTTCAGCATGTCAATTAGTTATTTTAGCTAAAAAAAGAGAAACTTAGTTGAGCTATTAAGGGCGTGACCGTGATTTCCACAGATGAACATACGGTCATTTCTATATCAACTTTTCTTGTTATAAGAAACAAGATTATATATATATTTCATAATGTCTAGAGTTCTTTCTAGTTATAACAAACAGATTGACAACCTCATATATACTCTCCGCTCTCTCCAATAAATAATTAAATAATCGTATTTCAATGTCATAAAGAGACTGTCTTCTATGAGTATGTGTTCTAATATTTTATGCATAAATAATTTACATTATTTTTTTTTTTTTTTTTTTTTTGTTTACCGAAGTCCTGTTTTGAAGAGTTCATTATTGCTTTTTATTAATTAATTATTTGATTTCATCATCATTATTTTTGTAATTATGCTTGTTATTTTCATGGTATTCTTACAATTAGTTTAAATATATCTCAATGTAAACTATAGAATTTATAGCACTGCCAATTCCATTCATATTGTCTTTTAAATTTTTCTATTTATTAAGGGAGTTTCCGTTTCTTTTCTCTTTTTGTTTTTATGTCATTACTAGAAATATAACAAATATTAACAACAACAAAAAATAACAAATCTTATTAACAACAAAATCATCATCCTTGTCAACAATGTACGTTGTCAAAGTCATCAACAGACGTTTATGCTTGTGGGAGTTCTTTTTTCTGTTTTTTATTTTTTTTTGTTTTTTTTTTTTTGTTTTTTTTTTAGTTAGACGAATACTCGAATAAATGTCGCCTTTACAATTATTTATACATGCTTGACTGCTTTATGGCAGACATTATAACAGACCAGTGTCTGTAGGGCTTATATTAATATCAACTTTTATATCAAGTTTTTACCAAGCAGAGACAGGATTAATAAAAAAATATTAAAGCTGATATTATTACAGCACACTCTAAATTAATACTAGGATTAGTAATACTGTAGAAATCAATCTAGTCATCCAGAGTCTCATCAATTTTTGAACTTAATTAAAATGTTCTGCAGAAACTTATTTATATTCGCTATAGAAGCTGTTCTTCATGTCAAACCAAAATAAGTGTCTTTCCATTGGTATTTTATTCAAAAGTAGACTTTACGTAGCCTCATTTATGTAATATATGCAGACTGCAGGCTTATAAAATCTTAAAAAAATAAAAACTAATTCCATTCCTATATATTTACTAAAGTATTTCACTTGTATTAATTTAAATTTTTATACTGTAACAGCATTTTAATAATATTAAATATTAGGTAAGTTTAGTTTTAATAACAAACTATTTTTCTTATATAAAGTAATGCACATTAGAGAACTTGCACTCAAACACATCAATTATGGTTTATAAAGGTGGTCCCAGAACTATATAACTTAACAAATACCGTATCATGCCAAACTGATTTACAACCAATTTGGAACTTTAAACGTTTTTGATAGCCAACGTATAGAAATAACTTTTTTCTAAAGACTTTATTGGAAATTCCAAAGTATATCAAGGGATGAGGTGTTGAAAGGATACTATTGAATCTTTATAAAATTGGCTAGGTTCTGGTCTTTCATTTGAATCTGATGGCGGCATCCAAAATGTATTTAATTGTGGTTAAGATAGGCTTGGTATGTCAGTAAAATTGAATACACACAAGTTCCCGTTGATTCTACTAGGAGCATATGGCCACAAAAATTTATCACATTCTAATTTGTCCCATACACATGTTTTTATGACATTCCAGATCTTGCCTTGGCCGTGTCAATTTCGACTTGACCAAAAGTTTAATATTTTTGTTAACGATTTTTAAAATTTTAGCGCCATATTGGTAGCCAGAAAATTGGTTTAAACTATTGCTAATTGCGGGTGTGGCATGTTGTTAAACTGAACTGTTGTTTTAATTCCAGAAAAAGGTGAATTTTTCGTTTTTTAATCAAAAGTAAATGTTACTACTCGCAAGTTATCATCGATAATGACGTGCGGTCTTTTTCGCAAGGTCGGCAGGATTGCAGTCTTTAGTTGTTATAAGTGGTCACATTTTTTTTACTAAACAAAAAAAAAATAATATTAAAAAAACCCTAAAGTTAAAAAAATCAATGTGAGTCCGATGACAGGGGATATGTGTAATCATCTACACCTTTTCCAATTGAATTTCAAAAAGTATCAATTGATTTTCAGAAAGTATTAATTTTATTTGAGAAAACATCAATTGATTTTCAGAAATACTTAACTATATTTCAGAAAACATCAATAGAATTTTAGAAAACATCAAATGTATTTCAGAAATTATCATATGTATTTCAGAAAATAACAATTGAATTTCAGAAAATATCTACTGAAATTCAGAACTAGAAAGTAGTTTAGCCTACAATACCGAAAAGTTATTATTGTTTCTGTTAGTGATTTGGAGTCGCAGAAAATGTTTAGCAATATATATACTGGAAAATAA
Organism: Cordilura impudica; assembly: GCA_963682025.1. Lineage (NCBI taxonomy): Eukaryota > Metazoa > Arthropoda > Insecta > Diptera > Scathophagidae > Cordilura > Cordilura impudica. The sequence continues at coordinate 149,712,610 of OY821517.1, forward strand.
ACTATCAAGGGCTGCCTTATAATCGAAAGAAGATGAGGACTTCATTTGTTAATCAGCTACAACATAAACTCCAGGATAGGATTCTGACCGATTTTGAAATAATTATTTTGAGAAAAAAACACGTTTATAGCATCACCTAAATTGCAAAAGGCCCTAACCAACAAAAAGTTCAATATTTACTATTTATATTATAGTTACGTCCTTTTACTTAAAAACTACTATTTTACCAAAAATTTGTTTTCATAAATAAAAATCCATCATTATTTTTCAACTTGATTCTAAAATTTGGGTATTAAGTTTAAAGTAATTTTTGTTTTATGATGTTTTTTGCTTCTCCTGTAAAAAAATAAAAATATTAGTTACGGCTATTTGCATTTTAGGTGACGATATGTAGTCAGGAAATATTACAAACCCAGTGTTATACTTAAAAAAATATGTTTTTATATAGCGTTCTGACTATTTCTCTGATACTCAACTGATATTTTCTGAAATTCAATTCATATTTTCTGAAGCAAATTTAATAATTTCTGAAATACATTTGATGTTTTCTGAAATACATTTGATGTTTTCTGAAACACATTTGGTGTTTTCTGAAATATGTTTAATGGTTTCTGAAATACATTTGATAATTTCTGAAATACACTTGATGTTTTCTGAAATACAGTTGATGTTTCCTGAAATGCATTTAATAATTTCGGAAATACCTTTGATATTTTCTGAAATGCATTTGATAATTTCGGAAATACCTTTGATAATTTCGGAAATACCTTTGATAATTTCGGAAATACCTTTGATAATTTCTAAAATTCATTGATATTTTCTGAAATACAAATGATACTTTCTGAAAATCAATCAATACTTTCTGAAATACAATTGATTATTTCTGAAAATCAATTGATGGTTTCTGAAATTCAATTGATACTTTCTGAAAATCAATTGGTGCTTTCTGAAACACAATTGATATTTTGTGAAATTCGATTGATATTTTTTGAAACGCAATTGATATTTTCTGAAATTCAATTGATGTTTTCTGAAACACAATTGATATTTTCTGAAAATCAATTGACGTTTTCTGAAACAGAATTGATATTTTCTGAAATTCAAGTGATGTTTTTTAAAATACAATTGGAAAGGTGTAGTAATTAAAAAAACACCTAAGTTTATTTTTGACTTCTTCTCTAATGTGTCAGGCAGCTATTCACAAGAGATAATGGAATTTCAACTCTGTTTGTGTTAAATATCAAGTAAAATTAAGACGACAATAAATTTATGGAAGTAGGCAAATCGAAAAGAAAAAATACCTGGAAAGAGCAAAAGTTGACGAGAAAGGTTTATTTTACTTTTTTCTTCAATAAATTTAAGCGCTTTTTATAATATTATAAAGAAAATATGAAATTAAGAAGTTTTTGTTTGTTTTAGGTGCAGATAATAGAGTGAAACACAAGGCAGAAATTAAGAAAATATCATAGTAGTTGCACCAATACGCTCACACCGTTTTCGTCTTACTCTGTTTTTCTGATTGTTTTGTGAAATATATTTTTACCCCCTTGGGCGTTAAGCTAAGCTTTTGGGTTGTTAATAAAAATTTAAATGCTTAATATAAAAAAAAAAATTCTGTAAGTTTGTGAACATGTTTAACTCACAGCACACCTAGCGTTTCTGCTTACTAAAACAGTTCTGTCAATAGCAAATATACACTTGAATATTTACAATTAACGAAAAAGATTTGTGATTTTGCTAAACAGACCGCGAACTCGGCGGTTCTGCTTACTAAATACACCAATACACTTACAAATTGGATTTTACCCCCCCCTATGCGCACACATGAAAAATGAAAAGCTTAAACTTGACCTAGAATTCCTTACAAAGAATTCAATCAATTTTAATGGAATTAAATCTGACTCAAATTCAACTAAATATCTATCCATTACTAAAATATTTTGATCGGTACAGAAGTTGCAGAATTTTGGCCAATGAAAATCGATTTTCAGCCACTGTGCGGCGCACATGGTATTTTGAGTATCCTTCGATAAATCCACACTTCGAAGGCCTCCAGTTTCTTTATGTCCACTTCTTCAATGGTCCATGCCTCCATTGCAAAGCAGGACTGACCATACGTATATCTTGACAAATCTTAACTTCGTTTCAAAATTAATGTCATGGCTGGTGAAAAGTTTATATTAGCTTCAGGAATTAAAATATTGGGAAAATCGAGATTTCGCTGATTGAAATCTATTGTGTTCGCAGCTTTCATTTCATCATTAACAATTCATATTTCATGAATTTCTCTCCACTTCTTTTTCGAAAAAACAGCAGACTTAAATTTTTCCTTATAAGTTATTGATTTAGCAGTTCTATGGAGCTCAGTAGGTGAGTGGGTAGCGTGCTCGTCTATAATGCGAAGATCGTGGGTTCGACTCCCACCAGAGGCTTTGGTCTTTCTTAGCAAAACTAGCCAAATCCGCACCCAAAATTAGAATCTGCAGCCAAACCACTCGGCTTTGCGGAACTAGGCTCAAAAAATAAAAGGTTGTCCTAAATTTTTTCCATATTTCATTTTCGTAGTATCTATCTTGGATCAGAGCTCTAATTTCATACGAATTTTCTTATATTTAATTAAGATATTTTTTCTACCATATGTAAAACTAAGTTGTTCATCCATTGTAGGCATATAGAAGACATTGGCTCATGGTATTGATGATAATTCAGTTTCCAGGAACTGATAATCTATATTCTTAAAATCTCAGAAAGTTAAAATTTGTGATTGTTTTTATACCTTATACCACAAAGTGGTTAGGATATAATGACTTTGTGCCAAAAATATTTGACCAACCTCTTATTCTACTGATTAACTCAGAATCACTTTCTGAGTCTATTCAGCGTTGTCCGTCTGTCCATCTGTCCGTTTGTGTGTCCATGTAACCATTGTAATTAAACTACAGGTCGCAAGGGTGAACATATTTTGATGAAATTTGGTATTTCAGCTTCTATCAGCGATAGCATTAACAGTATTGAAATCGGCGAAAATCAGTACATGTTCAGACAAATGACACCTACGAAATCGACTTAAATTGCCATATGATCCAAATTATCATAAAGATCTTAGTCAAATTGGGTTTGTGTGTGTTTATTGCACCCATTAAACAGTAGTCCAAAAATAAAACCTATAGGACAATTCGTAGTCATAGCCCCAATATAAAGCAGCACAGATTTTTCTCAAATTTGGTTTGTATATGATTTTGCAAAAAATAAGTGACCGCACCAAATATGGTCAGGATCGGTCCACTTTTCGAGCTAGTCCCCATATAAATATAGCATCCATTAAGAACTTTTTTATATTCAAGGGAAAAAAATTAATAACAATGCCACTCAAACTTGGTTTATGCTTATATTCTATATCCAATTGTTTTTATACCCTATACCACTATGTGGTTTGGGTATAATGACTTTGTGCTGCTGTTTGTAACAACCAAAAATATTTGACCTACACCCATCTTTAATTATACCGATCGAATCAGAATCACTATCTGATTCGATTTAACGATGTCCGTCCGTCCGTCCGTCCGTCTGTGTGTCCATGTAAAGTTTGTAATCAAACTGCAGGTCGCAAATATGAATATATTTTGACGAAATTAGGTATTTGATCTTTTATCGGCCATGGGATGAAAGCTGTTGAAATTGGTGAGAATCGGTGCATGTTCAGACCTAGCCCCCATACAAATGACCCCTATGAAATCAACATATATTGCCATAAGATCCAAGTTATCATGCAAATATTAGTCAAATTGGGTTTGTGTGTATACATTACATTCAATAATCAGAAGTCCTAAAATTATCCCTATTGGACAACTCTTAGTCATAGGCCCCATATAGAGCTGCTTCCCGATCTTCACTTAAATCTATCAAAAAACAAAAATATTGCACTGATTCTTCTCAAATTTTGTTTGTATATATTTTTGTAAAATACAAGAGACTTTACCAAACATGGTCAGGATCGGTCCATTTTTGGGCCTAGTCCCCATATAGATATTGCATCCGATATGAACTTTTTCATATCTGCAGCCAAAAAAATTAATAAAAATCCCACTCAACTTTGTTTTATGCTTATTTTCTATATCCAGTTAGTTGGGCCTGAGAGATAGGGTCTCTAAACGTATGGTATAGGGTATCGTATAGTCGGTCTAGACCGACCATAAATTTCTTAGTTGTTTTTTTTTGTAGTGTTTATTAATTTGTAATTCATAACAATTTAAACTATAATAAGCATAAGTTAACAATAATATACTATATATACAAAGTTCCTATATACAAAGTTCCTAGTTACTTCAATGGGGGATTTCGTGTCAAGTGCACCAACTTTTGAAACCGATGTCTTCCGATCGGGATGAAATTTTCACCAAGGTTAGTCCTATTAGATAGTAGTTTAGACACAATTTTTCAACAAGATCGGTCCAGATCTCTCTGAGTTAGAGGGGATCAAAATTTGACATTTTGGCCAAACAGGTGTTTTTTCTCATCCATGTAACTTATTACCTATTGTTCTTAGAAAATTTTCTCCCAAAGAGTTTAGATAGCTATTTCTTCAGTATTTCGGAAAAAAATACTTAAAAAAAAAGCAAATTAAAGCATTTTTTGCCTTTTTTTTCAAAAAGGGCATTTTTTTTTTTTTTTTTTTTTCACAAGAAAGCTTAGGATTTTTCTTTTAAGAGCTTTTTGGTCGCTTAGTGGGATGGGAGTGGGATATCTATCAAAATAAATGTTTTGTAACTCAAGACAACGGTTTTTCAATTTTTCACAAATGCACTATTTTGAATTTTTTCCTATTTGTGTCTAAAACCTTACAAATAAAACTTATACTGAGAAACTAGACAAACTAAACTTTCCGAAGGTATATAACATAACTAACTAAAATTTACTGTAATACTCAGAATATGTTAACCTCAGGAAAAAATCGCTTTTTTTCTATAGAAATGTTGAAAAATTATTATTTTTTATTTATTTTTAATAATAATTAAATTAATGTATAATAATAATAATAAAAATAAAAAGATAAATAGTTTATTAAAATTTAATCTTAATTGCATTAGATCCATTTATATCATAACTATTTTTATACTTAATTTATTGTAGCTGATGAAGTATTTAAGTCTTGTAAATTTTTAAATACCCAGTCTTTCATCCAGCTTTTTTGTCGCTTTTATTTACTGCGTTTTTTTGTCAATCCTTTCTTGGCGTTACTACGTTCAGCTGTTGATTTCGCTGCTGGTTTATGTGTTGGCTTCGGAAAGAAATCGCATTGAATAGAGGCAGAAAACTTTTTCAACTTGAGTCTTCCATCCACAAGCGGTATAAAAGCATGATATTGAGCGGTGCCATCGATTGTTACCGCAGCATCGAATCTGCTCTTCAGTGTTTTCAATGCTTCCTGATGATCCTCTTTGCTACTAAATACTATTTTAGTTTCTTTACAATAACTCTTTGCCCAATGGAATAAAGCAGTCACATCTAAGATGCGATCTTGATGAGAACATCATTGACGAGCTCCGTCCGAAACGTAGTATACCTTCTTTACTGTAAATTTAGATTTTAGAAATTTTAGCATTCTCTTCTGGTGCTCATAAACTGCAACGGTATCATGTTTTAAATCGTCGGATATGATTGCCATACTTTTGTGTTCCAGTTTTTCATCTTTCATGTAGTAAATAACTACTGGGAATATAGTTGCTTGGTCGTTATTGAACTGGAATGCTTGTATGGCATCCTGAAGAACATATTTATAGTCTTCTGCGAAATCATATGAAATAACGAATTCACCAGACTTCAAATGTATCTTCAAATCCTTGAAGAATGACCATTGCTCTTTGACTAAAAAGTCATGGTTTTTCAGGTTTAGCAATCCTGTACACATTTCTTCCACAAAATCATCCACATTTAAAATGATTGTTTTCAATGTGCATCTGTCAGTCTGAATCCAAGAATCAAATTTGACCTCCTCTATATATTCTCGATCTAAAGAGTTGATTAATTAAATGCAAACGCATACTGTGTGAGTTCCGCTGCTTTCTGCCAAAACGCAATGTTTTGGCCTCATTTGGGTTAATTTCGTGAAGCCAATTCTAACATCCTCGTGTTCAGATTGAAGTGTTGCAAATAACTCTTTCAGGTTACAGATAACCATTCTCTTCTGTTATGTTATGAAGGTATCTTACATACCTTCGGAAAGTTTAGTTTGTCTAGTTTCTCAGTATAAGTTTTATTTGTAAGGTTTTAGACACAAATCGGAAAAAATTCAAAATAGTGCATTTGTGAAAAATTGAAAAACCGTTGTCTTGAGTTACAAAACACTTATTTTGATAGATATCCCATTCCCATCCCACTAAGCGACCAAAATGCTCTTAAAGGAAAAATCCTAAGCTTTCTTATGAAAAAATAAAAAAAAAAATGCCCTTTTTGAAAAAAAAGGCAAAAAATTCTTTAATTTAGCAAAAAAAAAAGTCTAAATTTTTTTTTTTTTTTAAGTATTTTTTTCCGAAATATTGAAGAAATAGCTATCAAAACTCTTTGGGAGAAAATTTTCTAGGAACAATAGGTAATAAGTTACATGGATGAGAAAAAACACCTGTTTGGCCAAAATGTCAAATTTTGATCCCCTCTAACTCAGAGAGATCTGGACCGATCCTGTTAAAAAATTGTGTCTAAACTACTATCCAATATGACTAACCAAATTTCATCCCGATCGGAAGACATCGGTTTCAAAAGTTGGTGCACTTGACATGAAATCCCCCATATATATGTTTGTTGTAATGAAAAAATTAAAATAAAAACATTACTTGTTAATTGGTCCAAGATAAGAACTAAGGTCCAAAGGTAAAAGAAAAAGAAAATGTATCAACTTATTCCGACAGCCACCAAAATTTTTTGGATTTTGATTGTTGTAAAATTATATTTTCGCTAAAAGCTCTACAAGTATCATATCTGAAATTATTATAAATTGTTTGATTGCAGTCAACTGCTTTAATATTGGCTCGTCTATATTTGTGGTAAAACACTGGTGTGCCGTTTTCATTTTGAATGATTCTTAATTTATCGAGGTACAAAAATGTCTCAGGTGATACAAACCCTTTGTGATACAAACCCTTCTTTACATAATGTACATCTTAATATATTATTTCTGATAAAATTTATGATACAATTTTCTATTCTTATAATATTTGACGTAATATATAATATTTTGTTTGATACATATTTTGTGTAATTGCTTTGAGGTGCTCTAAATAATGATGTGAAAGCTCTTAAGCCCCTTCTTTCAAAAATACGTATCTTTTCCATGTAAGAGGGTGAAATATTGAACCAAATCGGACATCCATAACTGGTCTTATTAACGATTGATACATGATAATTTTAACTTTACAATTAATGTATTTCCAATACAATAAAGAACTATACATGAAAACTGCATTTCTGGCTTTCAAAGTTGCTTCATTAATATGGTTATTAAAATATAAAAATTTATCCAAATATATACACAAGTATTTTGCTATATGTTTATTTGCTATATTAGTATTATTTAAATTAGATTTAAGGCCAAACGATTTACATTTTTTCATAATATTATTATAGCATATATCTACTGTAGGTCTAAGTAGTATTGTTTCGCATTTTTCTATATCTATTTTCATTTCCCAATCAGTAGTAAATTTTTCTATAATATTATATATATTATTATATATTCTTGTAGGCTTTGATTTATTTATCCAATGGTATTATCAGCGTGATGTATAACGATGTCATCGGCAAAAGAGATAATATTTTCTATTTTGTTGGATAAATCTAGTTCCCTGTTGTAGTCCGTTAATAATATGAAATGATTTTTGCTATTATGGTTGTGGCGTATTATCTTAAATGTTTTATTACCAATCACATTGTAAATTAAAACAATTTGATGCATTGGAAAATTATAATTAATTGATTTGTATATTAACCCTGGAATCCAAATATTGTCAAACGCTTTTTCCATATCAATTATGCAAGCTCCTGTACATAGAACATTTTTTGTTCCTATTGCAGTTTATATTGGATGTATGAAACTGTATTGCATTGATAGTTGAATGTTTGAATTTAAATCCAAATTGCATTTCGGATATTAAGTTATCGTCGTTACAAAATTTGTTTAAGTTATTATTGATACACATTTCAAATACTTTGCTTATGTTCGGGAGTATACTTATAGCACGAAGGTTTTTTTTTATATTGCTTGAATCTTTGTTTCTTTTTTGGGTAAAATTACCACTTTGGTTTTTCTCCATTGTGTGGGAAAATAGGAACTATTGAGCATATTATTAAATAACTTAAAATATTCCAAAATTATTACACTTGGTAAGTTTTGTAATATTATCCTTGGTATTTCATCTATACCTGAAGAAAACTTAGCTCTCAGATTTGAAAAAATAATATATTTTATCTACTGTTATAAAATATTGTTCAGCTTGTATTTCGCTTGTTATTTGAGGTTTTTCATCGTTGAAATTTGTTATGGTGCTCTGATTATTTTCAAATAATATTTTTGATTCAAGCAATCTAATAAATGAATCATTCACTTGTATTTGCAAATCATTGTTTTGATTTATCGGTTTAAAATCATGAATTGATTCTAAAAAGAAACCAATTGTATCAAGTATTTGTTCTTTATCTTGTACTATAAAGTTGTTTACATTATCTCTTCCTAAACTGCTAGGGCTATACCCGCATTGTTCAATAATAGCTCTGAACTTTCCGGAACTTTAATATTTTTGAAATTCATCAGCTTAAATTTCTTCAAATTTCTTTTAATTTGTCCGAACATAAGTTTAGAATCTTTTTGGTCTAAATTTGTTAATTTATCTTGAATATTTTTATTCATAGCCATTGTAAAATTTTCGCCTATTAGTTTTTTTGATCAGTTTTAATTTAACTTTTAAAGTATTTAATACAGATTCCGAAATAATATGTTCCAATCTGTTATGTCTCTTAATTATTGTAACAATTATACTTTTTTCAGAATATAGTTTTTTATATAATGACTTCGTGCTGCTGTTTGTAACTACCAAAAATATTTGACCTAGACCCATCTTTTATTATACCGATCGACTCAGAATCACTTTCTTTTAAGCGATGTCCGTCCGTCCGTCCGTCTGTGTGTCCATGTAAACCTTGTAATCAAACTACAGGTCGCAAATATCAATATATATTGATAAAATTTGACATTTGAGCTTTTATCAGCCATAGAATGAATGCTATTGAAATTGGTGGAATTCGGTCCACGTTCAGACCTAGTCCCCACAAAAATGACCCCTATGAAATCGAGACAAATTGCAATAAAATCCAAATTATCATATAGATCTCAGTCAAATTGGGTTTATATGTATATATTGCATCCACTAATCAGTAGTCCAAAAATGATCCCTATTGGATAACTCTTAGTCATAGGCCCCATATAGAGCTGCTTCCCGATCTTTACTTAAATCTATCAAAAAACAAAAATATTGCACTGATGCTTCTCAAATTTTGTTTGTATATATTTTTGCAAAATACAAGAGACTTTACCAAACATGGTCAGGATCGGTCCATTTTTGGGCCTAGTCCCCATATAGATATAGCATCCGATATGAACTTTTTCATATCTGCAGCCGAAAAAATTAACAAAAATCCCACTCAAATTTGGTTTATGCTTATTTTCTATATCCAGTTAGTTGGTCCTGAGAGATAGGGTCTCTAAACGCATGGTATAGGGTATCGTATAGTCGGTCTAGACTGACTATAATTTTCTTACTTGTTTATATAATGACTTCGTGCTGCTGTTTGTAACTATCAAAAATATTTGACCTTGACCCATCTTTTATTATACCGATCAACTCAGAATCACTTTCTTTTAAGCGATGTTCGTCCGTCCGTCCGTCCGTCCGTTTGTGTGTCCATGTAAACCTTGTAATCAAACTACAGGTCGCAAATATCAATATATGTTGATAAAATTTGACATATGAGCTTTTATCGGCCATAGAATGAACTCTATTGAAATTGGTGGAATTCGGTCCACGTTCAGACCTAGTCCCCATACAAATGACCCCTATGAAATCGAGACAAATTGCCATAAAATCCAAATTATCATATAGATCTCAGTCAAATTGGGTTTGTATGTGTTTATTATATCCATTAATCAGTAATCCAAAAATAATTCCTATAGAGCACCATATAAAGCTGCTTCCCGATTTTCACTTAAATCTATCAAAAAACTAAAATATTTGACAGATTTTTTTCAAATTTGGTTTGTGTATATTTTATCAAAATATAAGTGACATTACCAAATATTGTCAGGATGGGTCCATTTTTCGACCTAGTCCCCATATAAATATAGCACCCGATATGAACTTTTTCATATTTGGAGCCAAAAAAATTAATAACAATGGCACTCAAATTTGGTTTATGCTTATTTTCTATATCGAATTAGTTGAACCGAAGAGATAGGGTCTCTAAACAATGGTATAGGGGATCGTATAGTCGGTCTAGACCGACTATAATTTTCTTACTTGTTTATGATTGAATTTGCTATTTTTGTAAGTACATTGGAATATTTATATTTAGATGTCAAACTGTCTATTGTTTCGATAATAATATTGTTAAGTGTATTTATATGTGTATAAATTTCTAAGTTAGTGAGATTTCTATTAGATAGTGTTTGAAAACTACTATCCAGTTTTTGAGCGATACTGTTTTGGAATTTTTTCCAATTTGTTTTTTTTTGTAATTGTATGTAGAATTTTGCATTTTTTCTATTAATGTAAATTTTTGGTGCTCACTATTCATAGAAGCATAGATTTGGATAGCGTTATATCCAATTGGTTGGGCATATGAGATAGGGTCTCTAGACACGTGGTATAGAGGTATCGTATAATCGGTCTACTTGTTCTTAGTTGTTTAAATATCGGACAGAAAGACAGAAAGCGTAAATCATGTCTTGAGAACATTGACTCAGGCTGTTCAAATAACTGCAGTCGAGAATCATTATTGGTAAAGCAAAGAGCAAGTAGAATGCTTGATGTTTTCATAAAATTGGTCGCCATTGAGTAGTTTGCTAGGCTTAACCATATAGCGCTCATATTTTCCATCAAACTGATGTCTTCCAATATATTGGCTTTGAAGAGTCCAGTTATAATTACATTAGTGTAGCTCAAGGTAAGGGTACTCAGCTTGCCTTGCATTATATCTATTTTACTACGTTTAATTGGTGTGAACACTAGTCGGCATAATTTTTTTGACAAAAATAAAATGATGGATTTTTGTATTAAATTTTTAATTGTCTTTATAGAATATAATTATTTTTTCTTTTGTTTACATATTGCTAATATAAACTAAACAAGTAAGAAAATTATAGTCGGTCTAGACCGACTATACGATACCCTATACCATGCGTTTAGAAACCCTATCTCTTAGGCCCAACTAACTGGACATTGAAAATAAGCAAAAACCAAATTTGAGTGGGATTTTTATTAATTTTTTTGGCTGCAGATATGAAAAAATTCATATCGGATGCTATATCTATAAAGGGACTAGGTCCAAAAATGGACCGATCCTGATCATGTTTGGTAAAGTCTCTTGTATTTTGCAAAAATATGTACAAACAAAATTTGAGAAGAATCAGTTCAATATTTTTGTTTTTTAATAGATTTAAGTGAAGATCGGGAAGCAGCTCTATATGGGGTCAAAGGGATCATTTTTGGACTACTCATTAGTGGATGTAATGAACGCATACAAACCCATTTTGAGTAATATCTATATGACAATTTGGATCTTATGGCAATTTATGTCGATTTCATATGGGTAATTTGTATGGGGGCTAGGTCTGAACATGGACCGATTCCCACCAATTTCAATAGCGTTCATCCCATGGCCGATAAAAGCTTATATACCAAATTTCATCAAAATATATTCATATTTGCGACCTGCAGTTTGATTACAAGCTTTACATGGACACACAGACGGACGGACGGACGGACGGACGGACATTGTTAAATCAACTCAGAAAGTGATTCTGATTCGATCGGTATAATTAAAGATGGGTCTAGGTCAAATATTTTTGGTTGTTACAAACAGCAGCACAAAGTCATTATACCCAAACCACATAGTGGTATAGGGTATAAAAAATAACTCAAAAGAGTTTCTGTCCTAAAAAATTAAAAAGATATGAATGGAAGTAATTTGAGGTGTTGGCATAAGTATTTTGACAATTTATTATTATTAAAAAAATAAGCTTAATATTTAACAAATGTATAGAAATTTGATTATGAGTTAATAAAATGTATAGCCTCTTTTGGTTTCAATAACTTTTTGATGGCATCTTGGAGCTGAGTCTAGTAAGTTTTGAAGAACCCCTGAGTCATCTTGGGACATTGTCCTGTTGGAGGATAAATGATTTTCCGATCAACCTATTACAGGAAGGAAAAGCGTTATCATTTAGGCTAGTCAAATATTGTTCTTGGTTCATCGAGCCGACGATGGGAACGAAGTCACCCAACCCATTATTCGCAATGTACCCCCAGAGCATGACAGAGCCTTCATAATGACTCACTTCTTGGCCTTCATACCTGTGGCAGCCCTACAAAAATCTTTTGTTTTGATGAGTTGAGCTCAAAGGAGCTCTGATCCGTCCATAGAACGCTTCTCCAAAACCCATTTGTCTTTTGAAGATGCTCCTTTGGGAAGGCCAATCTTTTCAGCTTGTCACATCTGACATGGAGGTAAGTTTTGGCTTTGTATGTTTTAAAATCTCCGTCTTTTAAACGTCGCCGAACACTACGCTCACTGATTGGATTCTTGGCCGACTGATTCCATTTGTTTACTGCAAATTGAGGCATTAGTTGAATATTTTTGTGAAATTCCCGCAGAAGGATTCGGTCTTCAATTAGCGTTGCTTTGTGTTTAGTACCTGATCTAGGTATGTTTCCGATGTCATTATGTTTTTTAATTTGTTAATTTGATAGTGCACTGTTTGGCCCGACAAATTAAATTCAATTACAATGTCTTTTACTGCGACGCGTCGCGACGCCAGAATTAAAATTACCAATATTGAAGCTTTAGCAACACAGCTTAACTCAGTCGTTTTCCCCATGGTCTCCAATAACTTTTATTCAATATTTAATTTGAATATTATAAAAATATGTTAATAAAATTTAAATACCAAAGTTATTTGATTCTCACTTGCTAACCATGCGGGAACACTGCCACATAGATTTTGTCAAAATACTTATGCCACGAAACAATTCGCTGTCTGCTTGCTTTCTTATCAGCAGAAAGGGAATGCAAAGCGTAAACGACAAAACATTGGGCACGCATATAGCTATAAATATGGATTTTATTTTGAACATAACCTGTGTACCGTTAATATATGCAATCAAACGAACTGGACAAGAAAACATCACAGTTGCGTATGTCAAAATAATTATGCTGACTAGTGTATATTGTATTAATTAAGAGCTTTTCATTAATATTAAAAATTGCCAGAAATAAGTATTCGATTATATCGTTCTTAAGGTTTTTGCATTAAAATTTACAAGAAATTGAAAATGTGATACAAATTGCAGCACCGCTGGCTTTCGCTACTCTATCTGAGTGAAAAAGTCGACATCCACAGTCACAGTATATACTATTAAGGCCATCAGGATTAAACCATGATTCTGAGATGCAGATTATATCCATATTTGATTTCTTAAATTCATCCATTTTGTAGTTTAAGCCCTGAGCATTTTTATGGCATAAGACTAGAATAATATTTTTCATCATATCATATATCATACATTATCTATCGAACCGTAAAATATCTGCTCATGAATTCAGACAGAAGATAAAGAATTATAAACGTAAATCGGATAGACTTTAAACTTAACACTTTCAATTAAATTAATGACTTTTTTTTAACTCCACAAAACACTGTCGAACAGAGTTTAACATGTTGTAAAACAGTTTGTGTTAAAAATATAACCTTGATATAACAACAACACTAAACCATATATAGAGCTTTTGTTTAGGGCACCTTTTGTCTGTTGTTTAATCCACGTGGCTATTAGTTCCGATGCATTTTTTATACCCTATACCACTATGTGGTTTGGGTATAATGACTTTGTGCTGCTGTTTGTAACAACCAAAAATATTTGAACTAGATCCATCTTTAATTATACCGATCGAATCAGAATCACTTTTTGAGTTTATTTAACAATGTCCGTCCGTCCGTCGGTCCGTCCGTCCGTCCGTCTCTGTGTCCATGTAAACCTTGTAATCAAACTGCAGGTCGCAAATATGAATATATTTCGACGAAATTTGGTATATAAGCTTTTATCGGCCATGGGATGAACCCTATTGAAATTGGTGAGAATCGGTCCATTTCAGACCTAGCCCCCATACAAATTCCCCTATGAAATCGACATAAATTGCCATAAGATCCAAATTGTCATATAGATCTTACTCAAATTGGGTTTGTATGCGTTCATTACATCTATTAATGAGTAGTCCAAAAATGATCCCTTTGGCCCCATATAGAGCTGCTTCCCGATCTTCATTTAAATCTATTAAAAAACAAAAATATTGCACTGATTCTTCTCAAATTTTGTTTGTATATATTTTTGCAAAATACAAGAGACTTTACCAAACATGATCAGGATCGATCCATTTTTGGACCTAGTCCCCATATAGATATAGCATCCGATGTGAACTTTTTCATATCTGAAGCCAAAAAAATTAATAAAAATCCCACTCAAATTTGGTTTTTGCTTATTTTCTATGTCCAGTTAGTTGGGCTTAAGAGATAGGGTTTCTAAACGCATGGTATAGGGTATCGCATATAGGTCTAGACCGACTATAATTTTCTTACTTGTTTAAACTACAGTTTTGAAGTGAATCCAAACAACAAAAAATAAGTCTGTACAATATAATGTTCATAGTACGAACACCTTCCAATCTGTCAATCTTCAAGATGAATATGTGAATTGACGCATATTAACACTAAAGTCCACACTCATAAACATCAAATCTCGTATTGTATAGCAGTTTGGACTAATGTTTGTGACTGCAAAATCTACATACTATTGGTAATGGATATTGTGTAGTGCACCAATTAAATAAGACTTTGAGTAGATTTAGCGACGATTGGTCATAAATACAAAACAGATTGACTTTAATTTGTCATAAGCTGCTTACGAAAGTTTTAAAAATATTAAAATTATACTGTTTTCGTGTTTTCATATAAGAGGTTGTTCATCTTTATACATACATATATAAAATATTTCCCACATTGAATACGACCTATTAAAAAGTCAAGTATTATGATAAAGTGGCATCATGTAATATGTCATGAAATTGACGATCTTTATGATTTTAGTTTCACAGTACTCTGTTTTTTTATTTTTAGAAACATATCTAAAAACTTGTCATTTTCATCGGACCAGAGTTGTTTCTTTTTTGGTAATATTAAAAAAAAAAGCTAAGCAAAAACAAAGAAAGTGGAACTTAAATATAAATTTCAAAATCAATTTGTTTGTTATTCTAAACTGCTACTTTCATAAGATGGTGTGATGGTTCAAATGGCCTAAGTGGGCACAAATAATGTCGGTACGGCTTTATGACAGTCCGATGAATTTTATCGGATTTTTATGTCGAAAAATCATACAACTGAGTATTATCAATTAAATGTGCCTTAACCTACATATGTACATATATAAATGTATTGCAATATTTTCCGAATATATTTATTTAACAACCCTCTAAATTCTGGTATAGAAGAAATTGTATAAATAAAATATTTTATTGACATTATTGTAAAATTTTTTATTTTATTGTGTGCAATTTATATATTTTACTTGATATGATTTTGAGGTTGGTAAATACTTTTCTCTAATTTAACATTTGTTCCTTAACTTTAGATATATATTTTCTTTAAAGACGACCTAAATTTGTTTAATTTTTTTTTTCTGTGCCTTTTCTTTTATTTACGCTCGTAAAATTAATGTTTACTTCCCATCAATGTCATACATGCTGAGCCATGTCTATTTTTTTGAATGAGAAGTTTGAAATCATTTGGGTATCCATGTTTATGTCTGTCATTCTAAATACAATTATTGTTGTTTGTGTCAACTCTTACATCATTTTTCTAATGATGTATTAGCATACTGTTGCTTATTTTTTTAGATTTTGTTGTTGTTTTATTTGCAGTCTGTTGAGAGATTCCTTCTTCGTATTTATTTGTGTGAGAGCATTTCTTGATTGCTACGGTTAATTTTTCAATCTTTCAGAAATCAATCAAATTTTTGGGCTTTGTTTTGTGTTTCTTGTTTTTGGTCTTGTTACTTTCATAACATCTAAAAGTTGCGTATATTATATTTTTGTATGAAAATGGGGAATTTCTTTTATAAATATTCTGACAGTTTAAATTATATTATCAAAGCGTGAAGTATTATAAAATTCTATATTACATAAATAAATGAGATTAACAATTTGGCACCAGATGTCGCTGCTTTCTTCGGATTTCTTTTTAATTGCTTAAAAATTTAGTTAGTCGTAGGGCGAACAAGTCGTCTGGTTATACGAAATTAAACTTTGATTTATCGAGTTCACAAAGCATTTACCTAATTTTGTCGAGTCCATTATCCCTCTAATCGTTTAATTTTTTTCATTGCTCACACATATATATTCTCCTATAGATAATTTTGACCCAAAATCGCGAAAAAGGCTGTAATTTTTTTGTTTTTTTGTTTCTTTTATCGGTCAAAGTTAAAAATATTTCGAATGCCCAGATTATAAAACTGGATAGAAAAAATCCGATTTTTGTTCCGTGTGGTGTTTTTGGTGAAGTGGGACAATGGACATGAGAAATTCTGATCTCCAATTTGTTTGCCTCGTAAGGTCTCGTTTTTGAGTTGTGTGGTATTTTGCCATATTGAGCCTTTTGTTGGAAAAACTATATGTCCGGTTACTTTTGGCTGGCACTCTACCAGCATCAAATATGGTTTCTGCAACTGTTATTATTTTCACCGTAATTTCTAGACCTTTAGAGATATTGGCTAAGTAAATGTTGCTAATTCTAATTTTAATCTCTGGGTCGGCAGATATGAAAAAGGTAACATTGGATGTTCTTTTTATATGAGGACTAGGTTAAACTATTGACTTCTCATGACCATATATAAATGTTTCCTGCTTTTCTCAAAAATTGGAATAAAATCCATGAAATTGTTTTTTCGATTTTCGATGGATTTAAATGAAGACCAGGATGCAGGTTAATTCGGGGTCTATGCATAAAAATGGTCCTTAAGGATTTATTTTCGGATTGCTGACTACTGGATACAATAGATAACAAATATCAAATTTTATCAATACATATATAATAATCTGGATCTTACGATAATTTAA
The DNA here is from genome assembly GCA_963682025.1 of Cordilura impudica. Taxonomy (NCBI): domain Eukaryota; kingdom Metazoa; phylum Arthropoda; class Insecta; order Diptera; family Scathophagidae; genus Cordilura; species Cordilura impudica. The sequence goes on from OY821517.1 coordinate 149,730,037, forward strand.
GGCGCTCCAATAGTAGTGTAGCCTCCGTGGGCTAGGTCTAAATAAGCACTAAATTTCATCAATTTCAACAGCATTCGTCATATGGCAAACAAAAACTTATATACTAAGTTTCATAAAAACGTATTCATACCTACGACCTGTGGACAGTGGCCGATTTGCCTGATCTAGCATTACAAAATTAGTTACTTGAAAGATATTAAAGTTGTCTTTAAAATAATGGTTTTTCTGAAATAGTAACCCAATATGGAACCAATTGGTATATTTTTTTTTTAATAAAAATTTTTTTTAAAAAATATTTTTTTGTTTAATATTATTTTTTTTACTAATTTATACGTTTATTGAGCTTGAGGCCAATTTTGGAATTTTTGTTGTTGTTTTTTATTTATTCAATATTTCGCTATCCGTTGAATAGCATCCTCAGGAATATAATTTGAGTAACAATAATTAAAATTAACAAAAATACACCCTTGTTCTTTTACATTTCATATTGTATTGAGTACAATTGTATTGAGTACAATATGAAATGTAAAAGCACAAGGGTGTATTTTTGTTAATTTTAATTATTGTTACTCAAATTATATTCCTGAGGATGCTATTCGGCGGATAGCGAAATATTGAATAAATAAAAAAACAACAACAAAAATTCCAAAATTGGCCTCAAGCTCAATAAACGTATAAATTAGTAACAACAAAAAGGTCGACGAAAACACAAATATTTATTATTATTATTTTTTTTTTTAATATTTTTTTTTGGTTTAACAAATATCTTTGCAGTCTGTAGGAAATAGTTTTGATAATCGCAAATATCTGCCGCATATCCAGAAGCGTAAAATCACACCTAGTTTTTTGGTTAGATTTCCATTTATGCCGGTAATTTGAGCAGACAATTCGTGGTGTACAAAAAACACTTGAGCTGCATTACTACTATTTGTGTTGCCGGAAATCTACATTGTGATATCCACCAATTAAGCCTTTTCAGCCCTAAATCTATCTTGGATCTCGGCTTTTCTTTGGTTGACTACAACCTCGTCTAGGCCGCATAACTGCCACTTTGTGATCGGTAGTCGATATCCTACATGTAACATACACTTGAAGCGGCACTTCTATTCATGTAAGGTTTGTAGTTTATTTAAGCAAGTCTTCAGTTATCGTCGAGCTCGTAATCAGATCTAGCTTATTCATTATTTTAGATGAGGCCTTAAAAGTGATGCATGTTTTCGAAGTACTTTAAAAGAATTCACACCCGTTGGGTCAATTAAAAACAATTTGCGATTTAATTTCTTTAATCTCGGCACGAATCTGCGGATTGCAGATTTTTTTGAGAACATTATATTCAGAGGTCTACAATACCGAGTTGATGACAAATGGCAACCCAAGTGTATTTGTAGCGACACAATACCAACTGCAAATAAATGTTCATCTACCATGGTGAAAGTTCAAGGCCAGTATAGTAAAACCTTCAAAGAGTTGGGCGTCCTAAAGCCAAACTTTATTTATGACCTTTTATATTTTTTCCTGTTTGTTTAGTTTTTGAGCTGTAACTCAAGATCTGTTTGCGATTTCTCATCTCATTCTTCGGCAAATTAAGTTGGACTAATTTTATTAATGAAATCTTAAAAAAATTTTAATTATCCCCAACATCATCAATTTTTCCAATAACATAACATATTCAGGACGTATGATTATTATTTATTAGTAGAGTATACGTATACATATTAGTGATATTTTTAGTATTAAATCAAACTAGCAGATTACAACCCTCGAAATATGGGTGCAAATTCTAGGAAATTTTATTTTCTCATTTAATAAATTATAGACCCTAAAAGTATGCTAATCAATTTTCGACAATTCACAATTCACACACTGAATGAAGAAAAAAAAACTTTTTTTTTTTGCAAACACATTGACAAATTTAATAAACACGCACACAGCATTGTATAATTTTATGTATGTGTTGGCAGCAACTTGAAATATGCATAACTATAAAAAAATACCTTTCAAATATGATACGTGGTGTCAAAATCGGGAGAAAACTGTTTAACCAATCATCAGTCACAAAAAATCGCCTTACCAATTAATACTATCAGTATTTTTTATTCGATTGTTTTTTCATGGGTATAATAATAAAAATTATTTATCTTAAGTGAATTTTCAATATCATACAGGGAGACCATTGCAAATTTATGTTAAGTCGCCTATTACTGATGTTAGTAGCCATGCTAAAAATGGGCGGGATCGCATAAGTGGGCGTGGTACCTTACATACAAAGTAAATATTAAATGTCATATATCGCGCGTGCTATCACAGCCACAGCTTTACACATTTGTCTGAGTTTATCTATTACACCAGTCAACAATTTTTTTCCTTTGAGATCTGGAATCACTTTTCCCATGGATTTTGACCTCCTTAACACGAATATGAATTTTAAAAATTTTTTCTATGGACCAGTTTTTAGATAAAAATTTTTGAAATTTTATTTTCACAATTTTGGAGGTGCACGTACAAAATTGTGTATATCTTGGGTGTCCCTAGACCGATCTTCATAGGTATTCACACAAATTAAAGACAATTAAACCCTCTACAATCTTTTCTTTAAAAATTTTTCAAATTGGCTAATCAGTTTTGATGCCAGCGATATATATATTTAAAAAAACGTCATTTTTCTGTAAAAATTGGCGTGAAAAATTTACATATTGTCGTAGGAAAAATAGAAAAAAAATGTCCACCCTAATTTGATATTTTTTGCAGATAGCTGATACTTTTCCAAAAACAAGCCCCCAATCATAAAAATCCATGAATATTTTAAGACGTTATGATTTTTTTAGTAAAAGTCTAAAATTTCGCTTATTAACGATTTTCAGTTTTATTTGGACTTTTGTTGCTCAAGGCGAAATAGGGAAGCTTTTTTTTGGTTAGTTTTCAAATCTAAACAAATTCTTACTATAAATATGAACACAAGGAGAAAATTTTTAGAATTTTCAAATTCGCAATTTAAAAGCGAAAATTTTGTTTTATTTTTAGTATGCCTACTTAATGACTTTTCATATACAAAGCTGATTTAATGACATATGTAGGTACTTAAGAGGAGTTTTACATTTTACGGCTACCGAAAGAATTGCTGGCTTTTCCTTTGTTTTTTATATACATCACTTTCAGTCTGCCGTATAAGGGACCACACGTATTCACCCATCATTGCCGTGTCATAAAAGCCGTGCTCATCGCTAACGTCTCCTAAGTTTTCAGGAAGAAAATCCAAATGCGATTGGAGAAAATGGATTTTCAATGACATATGTATTCCCATCCAAAATATAAAATAAAAAATTCAAGAAATCTAATATATAGCCCTTTGTATAAGAAATAAAACATACCCATAGCCTCATAATTCTTAATTAGATCCTCAACTCTTTGCTTGAAATTCGAGTTTTTTCGGTTACCCAAACATTTTCTACGACAAGCTTGAATGAGTTCCAAGTTGCTGCTTCGATGGATGTTAAAAATGTTGGAAATATTTCGTCCTTTAAAAGCGTCTTTATCTCGGGATTAGCAAAGACTCCCTCTTTGATTTTAGCCAACTTTAGGGAAAATCAGCCGTAAGTGTGCAAAATCCTCTCCATCTTTATCCAATTTTTTTGCAAAGTTTTTGATTAAGCCCAATTTGATATGCAACGGTGGAAGTATAATATTTTCTTTTCTTACAAGAGCATTACGTAGAATATTGTCTTCGCCAACTACTAAATTTGTACGCAGCGGAATTCTGTTTGAAGATAGTGCAGCTTGTCGGCGCGGCTATTCCAAAGGCAAAGAAAACAACAAAATCGCGTATACCCTCCTTGGAGTCCGGTCAAAATAGCCACAACTTTGAGGTCGGCGCACATCTTCCATTTAAATTTTTCATACTTAATGCATTGGAGTATGACTTCCAGTGTTTTATAATTTTCTTTTGAATTGACGGCATGAGTGACAGGAAAAGATGGCTTTTCATTCCCATATGTAAAAGAACGGCCTTTAAGCTTTCTTTATTGCTGTAAATGAACAACCTCCACTCTTTTGCATTGTGGGTTTCATTTAGCTCTTCAAATAAACCTAAAGTGTCGCTGCAATAACATATTTTTTATACCCTATACCACTATGTGGTTTGGGTATAATGACTTTGTGCTGCTGTTTGTAACAACCAAAAATATTTGACCTAGACCTATCTTTAATTATACCGATCGAATCAGAATGTCTTTCTGAGTTGATTTAACAATGTCCGTCCGTCCGTCCGTCCGTCCGTCCGTCTGTGTGTCCATGTAAAGTTTGTAATCAAACTGCAGGTCGCAAATATGAATATATTTTGATGAAATTTGGTATATAAGCTTTTATCGGCCATGGGATGAACGCTATTGAAATTGGTGAGAATCGGTCCATGTTCAGACCTAGCCCCCATACAAATTACCCATATGAAATCGACATAAATTGCCATAGGATCCAAATTGTCATATAGATCTTACTCAAATTGGGTTTGTATGCGTTCATTACATGCACTAATGAGTAGTCCAAAAATGATCCCTGTGACCCCTTATAGAGCTGCTTCCCGATTTTCACTTAAATCTATTAAAAAGCAAAAATATTGCACTGATTCTTCTCAAATTTTGTTTGTATATATATTTGCAAAATACAAGAGACTTTACCAAACATGATCAGGATCGGTCCTGATCGGTCATATCTGCAGCCGAAAAAATTAATAAAAATCCCACTCAAATTTGGTTTTTGCTTATTTTCAATGTCCAGTTAGTTGGGCCTAAGAGATAGGGTTTCTAAACGCATGGTATAGGGTATCGTATAGTCGGTCTAGACCGACTATAATTTTCTTACTTGTTTGGTTTTCGTGTAGAACTTTGCAAACTATTCATGTCGCTTTCTGTATATTGATGTTTTAACACCAGGGGCTAAAAATCCTCGCTGTTTCATGCGAGAGCAAAAAGTTCAGCCTTTTCCTTGGTCAGACCAAAGTCGCGCACCCAATCATTTAATTCGGCCTGCGTTAATACCTGTTGCTCAATAGCAGGCTCAAATTCACTTGATCCAAACGAGTCATCTGACGTTTCCGCAATTTCAAGACTTGGACACGCTGGATAAGGAACGTCATTCGAATGTGGCAATGGAAAAGTAACAGACGTCACATTGGGGTAAGTCAATTTCAAATGTTTTCCAAAGCCAATCTTTTTACTCAGGCAAAAAAAACAATCAGTCGCGTGGCACAACGGCATCCTCCAAATCATTGGCGTGTCGAAATTCATATGACGGCTATGGTTAAAATACTTAACTTTTTTTACTATGTTCGATGCCTAGTAAGAGAATATAAACATTTTTACCTTTTTCCAGCAGCCCATTTCGTCAAATTAGCACAGCACAGAGCACATAGCATCTTTGGTGTCCATGGCTCAGTGAGGTTAGGTAGAACACCGAAGTAGTTTGTAAAATAAAATATTCGAGCTCGAGGCCTGGGTTTTTTTAATTAAAATTCTTTATTCTCCAATATTTGGGTATTCATCGAATATCATCTTCAGGGAGTATAGTGCAATTTTAAATGACGAGTAATGAACAAGTATAATTTTTTAATTTTATATTTTTATTAAAATCCACTATACTCCCTGAAGATGATGGAAAGGTTTGTGGAGGGTTTAATTATCTTCAATTTGTGTGAATATTTGTGAAGACCGGTCAAGGGACAATCAAGACATACCCAATTTTGTAGGTGCACCTCCAAAAATGTGAAAATAAAATTTCAAAAATTTTTATCTCAAAAACTGGTCCATAGAAAAATTTTTAAAATTCATATTCGTGTTGAGGAGGTCGAAATCCATGGGAAAAGTGATTCCAGATCTCAAAGGCAAAATATTATTGAAAATTTGTTGGCTGGTGTCATCAATGTGAGTAGTCGGGAAAACAATGGTTGGAATCGGACCAATGGGCATGGAACCATACAAAGTAAATATTAGATATCATAGCCCATAAGTTATTCAAGTGATTTGTTCGACTAATGGGCGAGATCGAAGCAGTGGGCGTGGCATCACCCATACAAAGTAAATACATAATATCATATAACTGGTGTACTATAAAGAGCAAAGCCTTCAATCTCTCTACTTTCTTAGTCAGATAAAAATGGGTGAGATCAGGTCAATGGGCGTGGCGCCTCCCATAGAAAGAAAATATTAAATTTTATATATCTGAAGTACTGTAATAATGAGAACCTTGGGACATTGCGTGAGCCAATAAATTATTCATGTGATTTGGCGAAGAAAAATAGGGCATGATCTGAAAGGTGGGAGTGGCACCGACCATACAAAGTAAATTTATAATATCATATAGCTGGGCTGCTACAATAGAAAAAGGCTTTATAGTTTGTATATATATTAATGTGAGTAGTCGGGTATAAATGTGCAGGATAATGATGAGTCTTGAGACTTTTAAGAGGTATAATAAATATTTTCCCAACTACAAAAATCCCCAAAAGCAAAAAACAGCAAAACCAAAAATTGTGAAACACAAAAATTGCCAAATGAATATTGATCATCTTTTTTTAACTTTCACACTTTATGATAAACAATATATTATTTTTATACTCCATGCCACTATGTGGTTTGCTGCTGTTCGTATCTACCAAAATAAATTTTATCCTGGACCCATCTTTCCTTATACCGATCGACTCAGAAACACCTTCTGAGTCGACTCAGCGACTTTTAATCGAACTTCAGGTCGCAAATATGCATATATTTTACTCAAATTTGGTATATAGACTTCCACCAGCTATATGATGATTGGTGTTTAAATTGGTGAAATTCGGTCCATGTTCGGACCCCTATGAAATCGACATAAATTGCCATAACTTACAAATGATCGTATAGATCTCGGTCAAATTGAGTCTGTGTGTGTTTATTACGTCCATTTAGCTGTTGTCCAAAACTAAACCCTATATGGCAGTTCTTTGTCATAGCCCGATTTTCACTTAAATCTATCAAAAACCAAAAAAAAGCACAGATTTTTCTCAAATTTTATTTATATACATTTTTTCAAAATATATATGACTTTACCAAATATGGTCAGTATCGGTCCATTTTTCGACCTATTCCCCATATAAATATAGTATTCGATATGAACTTTTTCATATCTGAAGCCAAAAATATTAATAACAGTGCCACTCATATTTGGTTTAAGCTTATTTTCTATATCCACTTCGTTAGACCGAAGAGATAGGGTCTCTAAACCATGGTACAGGTATCGTATAGTCGGTCTAGACCGGCTATAATTTTCTCACGTGTTTAAAATATGTTTAGTTTCAGTCATAGTTATGTCTTTGTTTAAAGTTTCCTCTTGTAAAAACATTGGACCATAATGAATAATTTTCTATAATTTTCTCACTTGTTCTACTTCACTTTATGTTTTGCTTTTGAGAGATATAACAACTAATATGTTTGTTACGTTAAAGAAGTACATTGTATTGAGAAAATAAATGGTTGGTTGGTATTATTTTTTTTTTTATCGGCGATCATGGTCTACAGCGCTCCATTCCTCTTTCTGTCATAGATCCCATCCCCTTACAATTACAATACATCCGTTGTATTGAGAAAAAAAATGTTTGGCATTTTTTGTTTGTTCTCACTGGCGCACAGTGGCTGAAAATCATTTTTCATTGGCCAAAATTCTGTAACTTTTGAACCGATCAAAATATTTTAGTACTGTTTTTTTAGTAGATAGATAGATAGTTGATCTTGACTCAGTGTGAATTTCATTTAAATTGATTGAGTACTTTTTAAGGAATTCTAGGTCAAAGTTTAACTTTTGATTTTTTTTAACTTTTAGCGTGATATATGTTTTTTTTTTATTTATTTTTATTTATTAGAAAGTGTCATATTTGGAGTTAAATAATTATTATAAACATTTTTTGTAATAATGAAATTTTTTTAATGCTTACACTCAAAAAAATTTTTACACTCAAAAAAATTTTTACACGCAACAAAATAGTAAAATTCACTAGAAATTTAACTAGTATTACTAAAAAATTAAAAATGTTTGCTATCAAATTTGCAATTTGCTTACACTCAAGGAATATTATTATTACTACAGAAAAATTTATTAGTGTTTGCTGCCTAATTTGTTACACTAGCTAAATAAATCTGCTAAACATTAGCGCAATGATTCTAATTTTTTTTTTAATTTTGATATGAAAATATGGGTTCTTATTTTTTGAATCTTTCTTCTCTATTAAAACATTGCATTCATATGTGGGAAACCTTTTAAGAATAAAAACTGCAATAGATTTAAATAGCATTTGTAACAATGGTAGGTTCTGTTTATTATTATTTTTTACTAATACTATGTTTTTCGTACTTAAATAACAATGAAAGGCAATTATAATTATTATTCATTAGACTCAAATATTGATTGCAAATATTCCATATTTTGTTCTGTGCTATTTCTGTTCTTTAGTAGTTTTTTGGCTTCTTCATCTAAATCCCGATGTTCCACTTTCCATTGATTTCGAATACTGGAGATGAACGGATCTGACGTTGCCAATAATATATTAAATAGATCTTCATTTGTGGAATTTCGTGACATTTTTCTAGTATTGTGCTGTCTATAAAATCTGTAATCCTTGTTCCTTTTTTCCTGAGCCTCCTCTGATAGATCTCCAAGTGGCACCAAATGATATTTAATGACATCTTCTCCATGATAAAGGATTTTGTGGACTGTTGCAGACATATTTCTCCATGGGTAGTTGGTTGTATATATTTTTGCAGTTTTCTTAGCATAATCTACAAATTTTCTAGAGTCAATTACTTCGTTGCACGCAAGTACTTCTAGGATTATTTTAAATCTGAAAATAAGGTTTAAATCCACTCCTGTTATTTCAGATGCTGTTTCTGGATCTGAAAAGAATCTTCTTGCGGTATTGCCATCATTTGTATTGCCTGACCCTTGTTTTGGCTGATCTATAATCAATCCAAATTTGCGATATTCATCTTGAACATGTTTCTTTTTTGAACTTCTTAACTCTTTGTTGGTTTCGTTGTTTCTTATTGATCCTGAAGGCCCGAAATCCAAATCATAACTGATTTTTAGTATGTGTTCCATAAGTCGTATTCTTGCATGTAGTGGTGATAATCCAAATTCGAAGGCATCGGTATTATCGAATGATTTTGTCGGGACTTGGTTTAATTGGCTTGATGTTGCTTGGCATATAATGCAGCTGGATGCAGCCTTCGTGTTAGTCAAAGCCTGACCTACTTTTCCATCTATCATTGTCAGCACTAATTGGTAGCTTACTTCAATTTGCTGCCCATCTAACTGTAATTGTAATGGCTGTAGTGTTGCTATTTGGGCCTTGATATCACTAACTTCTTTGTTAATGGCATCATGACTTTCTTTTTTGAATTCAAATTTGATTGGCCTGCAGTATTTCGTAGAAGATGGTGTCTCATTTTTCCAAATATCCATTGTTTGCGTTGTACTACTCGAAGGCTCCGAATCTTCCAAAATCTTTTTCAATCGCAATGGTACAAATGATACCATGAACATATCTGAGTCCGAAATATTTTCACATACAACTTGTTTGTATTGTTTTTGTCCCGAAGAACCATCACATCCCCATTTACAAAATAGAATTAACTTTGTGTTTCCATATTTCTTTAACTCAGTTCCTGTTATTGATTGTAGCAAGCGTTTGGCTGTGTGATCAAGTAAAGATTGTAGTTGTACTTCTGCCGAAATTGGTGTGATTGTAATAATGTCCTTTGATGGCAAACAGTCTATTTTAGCAGCTGTTATGTGATGATATGCTGGATACATATTTGAGCCTTTTTCAATCGCACGCAATCTGAGCTGAATATATTGGTGTTTTGTTAATTTCAAATCCAGAAATAATGCTAATGCCTCCTCATTTGTGAACTGTTTTGCATCGCTCGGAGTTGGTATACTTTTAAGAATTCGCTTTGTTCTCACTGGACTAGCATTACAAGTTTTTTCAATGATATCCACTTTTGTTAATTGGTTTTGTGCTCGTAATTGATGTAGAAAAGATTCTTTTATATTTGTAGAACCAATTTCCTCGTTAAAATTTTTAAGTTTCCGCCTCTTAGATCTATCGCTGCAGTTGTCCAATGATTTGCGTGGTCTTCCAGCCTTATCTAGCTTTGCTGTTTCTCCACCAACATTAAGTTGGCCTTCTAACCAGTTTGCACTTTTATTATAAAACTTTTGTTTACAGTAGTTAACTTCTTTCAATCGTTTTTTTAGTACTTTGACGAAATTAGATAATTGCTCTTGTATTTCGGTACTAGACGAATTTAAGTTTAATTTTATTTTAACGTAACTAAGAACATCTTCCTGGTTTTTGTTTCGAAAATACTCTTCGGCCAGTTCTTTATAACTAAAGTTCTCCATATTTTTCTCAATATTTTTATTTGCGTCTGTTATCACTTTTTTATCACTTTTTATCACTTGCGAATATACGTCCGTACACTTGAAGTATTAACTTATTATTGAGTAATCCCTTATAGAATCCGTCATTTTATACATTTTTAGGTACATGTTATTCACACATTGATCTTTAATTTCATAGCAGGTAGTACTTAAATTGAACAAAACTGCACTTGTTATCCAGACTTCAATATCAGGTAAAACTAATTAGTTTCTCGCCAATATGGGGTGGTTTTTTATCTTTAGTGGTTTAGTGCCGCGATTATTGACAAACTTATAAAATTGTTTATGACTTTGGTTGACCCTTAAATTTGACAACAGGTAAATTAAGAAAGAGATCATTTGTTTACTGTAGAACCTATTGTGATCATTTTATGACTTATTTTTTTGCTGATCAAAACAAAGCCAATAAACCCTTTCGCAGGTATTTTATTTAATTATTTTACTTTTACGTAGTCTAAAGTAAAAAAACAAAATTTTTTTTAGAGTAATTTTTTTAGAGTAATTTCATTAAAATGAAAAAAGTGTTCTACCGGGGGCTCGTGGGGGGTGCAAAAGTATATATAGGGTTAAACAGGATACATTCGCCTTTCTCCGGGTGGTATACGTTTCTTGTTCCCTTACTTCCTTTAGAAGTTCTATTCCACTAAAGTTTAAATTTGAGAAAAATATAGTGGTTTCATAAATATTTCATAACGCCCCTAATATCAAACGTTAGAACTGTGACTACTTACAAAAACTAAAGACTATAATCCTACTAACATTATAAAAAAGACCGCAGGCCAATATCGATGATAGCTTGCGAGTAGTAACCATTTATTTTTGATAAAAAACAAAAAAAAAACACCTTTTGCTGAATTAAAAAAAACAGTTGAGTTTGACAGCATGCCACGCCCACAATTATCAATAGTTTAACCTAATTTTTTGGCTACCTTAATCTGGATATATAAGCTACAAAAAGGAGTAAAAATTTTAAAAATCGATGACAAAAAAAAATTTGACTTTTGGCCAATGAAATCAAAATTTGAGCCACAGTGTGGCGATCCCACCCATTCATAAATCTCACCCCCACACACAATACAAAAATATTCGCTAGAAATAAGTTATATGGCAAAATAAAAGATATATACCATGATAAAAAAAAAATCACAAACATATCAATTTTATGTTAAATATCGATTTATCTAATTAAAATTTCACAAATCTCGAAGAAATGTTATTGAAATCACGGTAATTTTTTGCTATTTTCCTCTTAATACCAATATTGGGTTCTTGCACTTACCAGTGGGCTTCTGAGCGATCGCCTTGGGTACAGCACTGTAGACCATATTTCGAGAAGGCGGCCAAAAATCATTTATTTTATGGTTACTGATTTTAAGGTAATGTTATTCATTTGAAAGTTAATACCAGAGAACCTCGGAAGCCAAAAAATTGGGATTCTATTTCAAATATATCACAGCGAACAGGGTATTCAAAACTGGACTTTCTCAGTATTTTGTTAAAATTAAAAATTTTTTTGCAAATTTTTATTTTTAAATGACTGTAACTTTATACCCGCCAGTTTCCGCCCGTGTGCACCTGAACAATTTTTCTAACTCAAGGTCAGATATTTTGTGCAAGATTTATTAATACAAAATTTTCCCAATATGTGGTTATGGTATAATGAGTTTGCCCTGATGTTTGTAACTACTAAGGATATTGGACCTACGCCCAACTTTCATTATACAAATCGACCCAAAATCACTTTCTGAGTCGATTTAACGATGTCCGTCCGACCGTCTGTGTGTTACGAACACAAAAGTTGGACGTGCCGGTTTATTTTTTTGCGTGACTTTATTTGTTTTTATAATGACACAAAAAGGGAACGGTAGAGTTCACACGAGTTGGTATATACTTATAAAAAATGGATGAGACATAATGCGCTAAATTATTAAGTTATATTAATCCGTAAAATCATTTTTATTTTTACAGGTACATTTACATAAGTATTTTTCAAAAACATTAATAACTACTCGGAACTTGAGTTATATAGTTTAAATACCTGACAAAAGGGGAAAAGAATGTAAATAAGAGGTAAATGTTAAATAACTATTGCCTTTTAAGATATTAGCAGGTATGCTTCACCTTTTAAAGGGGTTAGGGTCTAGGTTTTTATGCTTCAAAAAGTGGTAATAAGAGATAAAAAATTATATTTTACATAACTGCAAGAGAGAGTATTTATAATAAGAATATCCAGAATTATTACACATTATAGTTTGCTATACTGTTATAGAGATCTCGCTGAGATTTATTTTCAACAAAAAGATGTGGACGATATAATTTTGCACATACTGAGCAACCATTTCTTTAAGAATTGTAACCTGCAAGAAATTGAAATACACAAAGAACAAATTTCAACTTTTGCATCAAGTTTGAAAAAAAACGGTACATTGAATGCTTTCATAACATGGCAAGGATGTAAAAACGTAACCAAGTCTGGTTGTTACAGAAACATATTTTTGAGAGTTCATCTACAACTGCCAACGAAAGTAGAAAAAAGAGTAAACCAGCAAAACCAATTGTTGGAAGTAGTGAAAGATCTCGAAGGAGCAAGCTGAAGAATATCAACGAAGAAATTTCTCAAAAAATTATTAAGGATTCATTTTTGCTCCAAATTCAGAAAAGGGCCAACCTTCGGCCCTTGTGAACACTAGGGCAAAAAAGTATACGGGGGCAAGAGTTTAGCATTTTTTTAAAAAAAAGTTAACTTACAAAATTTTTAGAAAGTTGCATTGGTTGTAAAATTAACTGAGGAAATAAGACATTATATATAAAAAAAAACCTTTTTTAATCTTTTAACACTTCTTTTTTGTACTAAATTTCACCTAAAAATAAAAATGTATTTTAAGCGCTCCATAAATTTTTTAATTTTCCGTCGATATTTATGTTTTATGCCAAAAATTAAAGGCTAAATCTCCGCCTACTAAACAAAATTCCAACTCCATTCCAATCAAAATTTATGACTTTTTGATCGCCTTCTCGTGAAATGGTCCATTGTGTGCCGTATAGGTAACGTCTTTGCACAACAGCGTTGTCAGATTTCTTTCTAGCAACCTCGATAAAATTGTACATTGCTATTGAAAAATTAATTACACAAGGCAACAAAAAAGAAAAAATGTATGCCGAACAAAAACCACTATACAATTTTGATGTATTGTGGTTCCAGTAGTACAAATATGGTCCAAATTTTAAATTCTATGGAGAAGTTTTTTTTTTATATTTTTAAGTAAAATTCATATTTTTTTAGACGTTTCTCCACATAACTAATGATAACTTCAAAAAGGTTAGTCCAATAGTATCAAAATGAATTTGGAAAAATTCGGACTTACATAGCCTTTAATCCGTCTATACATTTAGTTTCAATTGGCTTAGTAGTTTCGGAGTTATAATAAATAATTGAAGCAAAAAATATATTTTTTACGTGAAAATATAAAATTTTTTTGTTTTAAAAAAATCATAAAAAATCGAAAGCTACAAAAATTGTTGTTATTTATTGCTTTTCCGGAAAGCCACATATAATAGAAATAAAACGAGATATCGATCGTGAAAATCGATTGAATCTTTTCGAATTTATTCACAATTAAGTGAATTCGCTCATTTTCACAAAATTTTTGTTTTTTGTTTAATATATGTATATAAAAATGAGCTGTTAATGTTCTTCTTTCGGTAGATTGAATTTTAAAAACACTTTATATTTTACTAAAATTTTCATTTTATTATTTAAATTTATTATATTATATAAGATTTATTATTAAAAGATTTATAATTATAAACTACAAACTCTGGAATTTTCTTTTATAGGATTTTCAATTATTGTTGAATGACGTAGTGTTACTCTGAATACTCCAGCAAAAATCAGCCATCATGTGTGCATCCCAGCGACCCTGGTATCGTTCCTCTATTGTTCGCATATATTGGTGAAATCGTTTGCCCTGTTCCTCGCCCCAGTCTCCTAGGTTTTCAGGAAAACTGTTTCAGTGATTGTACTTTGATTCTCATGTTGCATCCAAGTCGATGTAAGTGAGATAACATCTCTTCAACGTGCGCAGCGTATTCATCACCCTTGTTATTTCCTAAGAAATTTTCAATAACACATACAAACGAATCCCATGCATTCTTCTCAATTTCTGACATTAAACTGCCAAAATCAGTATCGTTCACCAATTTGCGAATTTGTGGGCCGTCAAATATGCCTGATTTTAGCTTCTCAATACTCAGATTTGGAAACTTCCTTGAAATATACTGGAAACAATCACTATCTTTGTTAAGTGCTTTAATATATTGTTTCATCAGACCAAGTTTAATGTGAAGAGGCAGTAATATGATGCGATCTCGGGGCACTATAGCCACATTTATAACATTTGGCATACCTGGAACCAGTGTTTCCCTAGAAGGCCATTGTTTTCTCTTCCAATGTTCTGATTTAGCTATGCTGTCCCATAAACATACAAAACAAGGATATTTGGTAAAGCCGCTTTGTTGACATAAGAGAAAATTTACTATCTTAAGATCAACACAAATTACCCACTTATGTTCATCATACTTAATCTTCTTCATGACCAATGCAATTACAGAGTATTCTTCTTTTACTTTGGTTGGATGTGCGATCGGTAAGGAGTGAAATTTATTTACATTATGCAAAAGGACACACTTCAAGCTGCATTTTGATGAGGCGATAAATAAACGCCATTCATTTGAATCGTATTTCTGTAAGCCCATGGCAGTCATCAAACCAGAAATATCTGTGCAGTACACAAATTCATCCTCTTAGGCAAAATAATGAAGTAAGGCTTTTTCTCGAGTATGGTAATACGAAACTCTAGTTTCTTCAGTAATGAGACCTGTTTCTTTCATCCGGGACGCAAGTAATTCAGAAGATCTTTTCGACAATCCAAGATCTCTAAGCACATCATTAAGTTATTCTTGATTCCATGGTCTCGGCGAGAAATGTTTGTGTGGGATGAACTCGTCATTTTCAGATGTAGATGGAAGTGATGGATCTGAACTATCAGATTGGTAACAGATACCTGAGGTTGAGTGTCCTGGTGATGACGAATACACTTGACTGCAGCTTGCACCCTGATCTATATCATATGCAACTTCTTGTGAATGTAGAACTGCAAGTTCAAACCCATCAACAGACGTCGTGGGGCATGTGTTTTCCGAAACCCCTTTTTGTACTTAAACAAAAATAACAATCGGATTCGTGGCTCGCTGTTTCTCTCCATATCATAGGCGTCGAAATTTCCAAGTGTCGTCTGTAGATTGAAAAAAATTTTAAATAAGGAATAAGAAGAATTCAAAATATAATTAAGAATTACTGTAAGTATAAAATATTTCAAATCTATTAACCTATACTTACTTTACTTTAGACAACGTCACAGATAAATTCATTCGACATGAAAGGCATATAGTACTCGGTGTCCATTATAGCAATTTTGAAATAACTTTTGCAATGAAGGATAGAATTTCACTTTTTTCCCGGTGATATATTGGCCGCACACATAACAAAATAAATCCGGATTGTTTTTCAAACAAATGTTCTGGCTTTCTTGCTCATTTTTATTAATACGTGAAAATTATTTTTAACTTGTAAGCCGAATGACTCTAATCTTTATGTAGGGATAAAATGATGTTCCCGTTGTCGCAAACACTTCTTAAATGAAATGAAACGGCTCAATCAGTTTTATTAATACTGAGCGCGATTTCCAAGTGTGACATATCTATGGACCTGTTTTATATAATTAGGGATAACCCTTTTCATGGGTACAGTTTGTGTGTGCAAAATTCCGTTACAGGTAGCCAACGGAAAATCACACATCAATAAAAAAAGTGCACTTTACTTTTTACGTTTAATTGACTTTAAACGGATTAGGTATCATAAATGAACAGAAACAGCAATTCAGCGTCCACGAAAAATTATGAGCATTTATTTCTTTGCTACCGCAATCATAAAAATCAAATAACCTTTTGTTTAGGACTTATTTTTTTTAGTTCTGAGAATCATAAAAATGTCATAAAAGTTTTTTCCAAATAACTTTGTACATGTAAAGGGGTTTGCCAAAATCAGTTTCCTAAAATGAACCTACTTTCTATGTTCTGCATTTTTATTATACCATTTTCTATAGAATATCGACGAAGAGTTTTTAAATTCATTCAATAACAAAATATTATTTAGTCATTATTATGTAAACCAAAGAAATAATGACAGTACTTCTAAAATGCGACACCTTCAATTAATTGTGAATAAAATTTTTTTTGTGAAAATGAGCGAATTCAGATAATTGTGAATAAATTCGAATAGAACCAATCGATTTTCACGATCGATATCTCATTTTGTTCCTATTACATGTGGCTTTGCGAAAAAGTAATAAATCAGAACAATTTTTGTAGTTTTCGATTTTTTTTTATCATTTTTTTAAAACAAAAAAAAATTGATATTTTCACGTAAAAAATATATTTTTTGTTTCAATTGTTTATTATAACTCCGAAACTGCTGAGCTGATTGAAACTAAATATATAGACGGATTAAAGGTTATCTAAATCTGAATTTTTCTAAATTCATTTTCATATTATCGAACTAATCCTTTTGAAGTTATCATTAGTTATGTGGAGAAACGTCTAAAAAAAATTTAATTTTACTTAAAAATTAAAAAAAAAAAACTTCTCCATAGAATTTAAAATTTTGACCATTTTTGTACTTAGGAAGCCATGGTGCATCAAATCTATACAGTGGTTTTTGTAAGGCATTTTTGCTGTTGACCTGTGTTATCGAACAGCCACGACAGAGTGCACCACTTTAGGGAAGGTGACAGTCTCTTGATCCCTGGACAAACTGTGCTTTCATAAAGACTACTAGAACGCAAATCCTTAAAAATCATTCTTCATTTTATTATTTTAGTTTAGTTTTATAAGAGCCTTAGTTAAATTATTTTAAATAATTTGTAAATACTTGGATTGGTAAACAGCATATACTTTATTTTTGGAGATATTTTCATTTTGTAAGCAGTAAGATAATAATATTATAAGCGAAGACAAACCATCGCATTTATAAATATTTGAAGATTTAAACAAAAAGTTGTATTACCCACTTAAATTCTTGTGATGGTAACCGAATTTCAAAAATTTCTTTATCGGTGTGTATATTTTTATTTATATTTAAAAATATATAATTAAAAATATGAATATCTTACTACGTGTTCACAAATAACAAGTGTTCTTTGGAGTAACTGTTAAACGAAAACTGCTCCCTGTTACATTAGCTTTCAGATGGAATCTTTCCCATTAGCGCAAGACATTTTGCTAAGAAGTAATACCAAAAAATGTAGGCAGTGCCCCTTGGCATCATAAAGCATTTGAGGGTTAAACATATATTTTGTTTTATTGAGTCTATAACTGATTTTGGAACATCAACCTAAACGTACAGTTACATTTTATTTTTTTATTTTTTTTTCATATTTTTTATTTCAAAAACAATTTAGAAATAATTTTTATTTTATTACATGAATGAATTTTCAAAAATGTTTCATGTCTCTAGTTAATTTCTTGCATAAATAAGTAACGATAAAGATAAGTGCTTTGAAATGTGTATTGACGTACTGTGCACTTATAACAGAAAATGCTCCCTTAGCATACATAACTTTGCAAAGGAAAAAAAGAAATCTTTTCTTTTAAATCCCTAAAATTCAAAGTAAAAGTATGGGTCAAAATGTTAAAAAATAAATTAAAATTTTTAAAGTGAAACTTTCAGTAGGCTCTTGGAAATGGGTTTAGTTTACAATTTAAAGGTTTCGTGCAATTATTTTTAAATGAAAGATGAATGAATTAATTTTTGACATGTGAAAGACACTCCAAAGAGACCAAAATATTGAGGAGTACTGTAGATTATATTCTGAATTGCTATTTTAAACCTTCATCTATATCATAGAACCGAGGAGAAACAGCAGTAAAGGTACTGTGAAAAAAGTATTAAAAACAAAAAATGTTACAATTATCAGCAAAAGCAGGGGTTTATCGACTATAGATGTTGCAAAAAACTGCAGAGCGAACATAATTATAAAAAGAATCGGAGAATAAAATATTAAAAGAAAATCAAAAAACTAGGCCAAGGAAGTCGTATTAACTTTTGGGAATGAAATAATGGCTCACGAGTCGTTTAATTGTGATCACAAAAATAGGTACACTTTACTTTAAACTTTTCTTTTCATAGTAAAACAAAATCATCTTTGCGATTAAATATATATGATATTACAAGATTATAAGATACTTTCGTTACTTAAATCAATTTAATTACTGAGCAAATAACATGAACTTAATTTGTGTAAATGTTAATTTTATATATATAACAGAGATTACTGTCCAGTATAATACGTCTTTTTGATTCTATTTTGCACGTATCTAGAGTCATTGTTAACCATTCGATTTTCGTTTACCCCCCATAAAGCCTTCTTATTTCTAAGAAATATAATCCCCCGCCATATTCATCCTTTCTTCTTTTTTATAAACAATCATAACAGCTTCAAAACATTTTTCTTTCTTCTATAGCATTCATCACGAATTTTCTATAGGATGTAATGGAGCTACCCTCTGCCATGAGAATCATGTCCAAACCAATATAATTCCCCGCCATGCTCATCAGCTTTTTTTTTTTTGTAAAATTTATGAGGAATTCCTTATCCTCTAATAATTGTTTTTGTTTCGTCACTTTAAAGGAAATTTTACCACCTTTTCGTCTTTACTGCTGCACCAGGTTAGATATTCATTGGCAAAATTTAACCTCATAGTTTCAATCTTCTTTCACTTGAATGTGACTTATTTGCTATTCTATCTGGTAAATTTGCTTCCTGAAGATGTCGGCGAGTAGTTGTAGCACAGTGTTCTGATTTTCATTTTATTTTAACGCATTTTTGATAAAGTTCACATGTCGCTCCAACATTTTCGTTATTTCTCGTAACATTTTAAGTTTTTACGATTCTTAGTTCGCCATTAGAGCAATGCTTTTTTCTGTCCATTGCCTAATGTAAATACTTAATACTAAATTAAGTGTCTTAAATTTTTTATATTCTAAATGCTTTAAAATAAGCAATAAAAATAATTAGCGTAGCACAGCACTCGCAATTCGAGTGCAAATTCTACGAAATTTTATTTTTTCATTCACTGGATTTCTTTCAATGTTTACTTATCTATATATAAATATGAAATTTATGAATATTTAAATAATCTATAGTATTAATAGGCAAGACGATTTCTTGTGACCGATGCAAGTTTCACAGTTTTACCCCGATTTTGACAAAAAATGTATCGTTTGAAAGGTATTTTTTCCGCTGTTACACAGATTTAAAGATTTTCATCGTCTGGAATATTTTTTTAAATTACGATCGCTTAAAGTTGCTACTAATACATACATAAAATTATACAATGCTATGTGTGTTTTATTAAATTTGTTAATGTGTTTGTGTTAATGTATTGAGTTTGTTATACCCTCCACTCCAGTGTGCAGAGGGTATATATAATTTTGTTATTCCGTTTGTAATAATTAGAACAAAATTTTGGAACCCATAAAGTATATATATTTGTGATCCTTATAACAGCCGGAGTTGATACAGCGATGTCCGTCCGTCCGTCTGTGGAAATCACGATGACGGCATCAATCGGGCAGCTAGGGTGCTTGTTGACATAAAAAATGATTCATTAACATCCTGAAAAGTTGCAGTTTAAAATCGTCCAAATCGGTCGATTAGGGCCCCAGATTTGAGTGAAGAACTAAAAAAAGTCTTGAAAAAATATAATTTTCTATGTTGTTCTTGTCACGATCATGCCCTGAATAGTGCAGCCACAGTGATCATTTTTATTGAGAATGATTCACCAAATTCATGGGAAGATTTTTATTTCAAAAATCATTAAAAACGGTGGAACAGGTTCAGGAAAAATCTCTGAAAAAATAAAAGATATGATGTTTCTATATTGTTCTTGTTGTTGTTCTAAATGTTGTGTTGTTGTCATAGCTGGACTTGTTGTTTTTGTGGTCGTTGTGGTAATAATATAATAAAAACTAACCCTTTGTACATTTTTTTATTAACTCCGGTAGAAAATTTTAAAAGTTTCCATTGTTTTGGCATCACTCTAAAAATTTGTTAGATCATTTCTGTTATTACCACGAGCCTGCCTGCAAAATTTCAGACCGAATGGCTCACGGGAAATTGGTTAAAA
The DNA here is from genome assembly GCA_963682025.1 of Cordilura impudica. NCBI lineage: Eukaryota > Metazoa > Arthropoda > Insecta > Diptera > Scathophagidae > Cordilura > Cordilura impudica. Next base: position 149,750,743 of record OY821517.1, read on the forward strand.
TCGATCCAAAATTTTTTCGACAACCAGACACTACGAATTAAATATAAAGGGAGTAAAAATTCACCAACATCTTAAGCAAATAATGCTAAAATACCTAATTGTTAATAAAAAAAAAAAATAATGTAAATATAGTAAAAAAAAATTTTATGTCTAAATTTATTTATAAATTTATATAAACATATTAAATAATACAAATAATATACATATATTATATATGTATATCCATAACAATTGTATGTTAGAAATACGTCGGTGTATTATTTTATTTACATAAAATTCTGCAATATATGAATTAACAGAGTCTTACTTCATTTTGCTCAGCGTAACTATGCCACAGTAGATGGCGCCACAATTTTTGTTTGTTCTAATTAGCTTTGCAATAGTTATTTCTATTTTAACATGAATGTTAATATTTTCAACTGGATATCATACAGAACAATGTTAAGAGTATACACGGGCTGGTCTTTTATTTTATATGTATTTTCATTATTCTTTTACAAATATGAACATAAGTTTGGCATATTAACTTTTTGTTGTCTTTACAAAATAGAGTTACCGAGTTCATTAATAAGTTTTTTTGCTTTCAAAACAGTTCTACATAGTTATATAGAATTATTATTCTGCTTTACCTACAAAATATTTCATTGCGATTACATCTAATTTTTAAAAATTGTTTATAATTACTACAGCATTATTATTCACATAAATACAAAATTGCACTTTTTAAATTTTCCATTCAAATTTAAGAAAATATCAATTCTAAAAACTGGAATTAAAAATTTCCAATTATAAATCACAATTAATTGAATTTCAGAAAATCATATCAAAACGTGGGAAATTATAATTTTAATTTTAGAAGACATCAATTGCATCTTTAATATATAAATTTTATTCGTTAAACACAAATTGAAATTCCAAAAAAAAAAAAAACACCAAATACCTATGTTTACATTTGAAAAATTTTTACATTTAAAAAAATATTGACATTCAGGAGAAATTAAAGCTTTTCACTATCGCGATTCAATAACTTCTTTTAACGACAGTCGAATCGTTAAAAAAAGAAAATTGCAAAATTATCAGTAAAATTTTTAAACGATATTCGCTATTGTTAAAGTCAGCTGTTGTTGTTATCTAAACGACAACCATTTTTGTGTTGTTTATTCAATCGATAAAAACTTAAATTTTTAGGTTGAAATGTCGTCATACATAAATAAAAATCATAAAATACTGAAAATATTTTGCTTTAGTTAAAATTTTTATATAAATAAAAAAAAATTAAATAGCATATTCAATTCATTATTTCATTTTTAAATAAATAAACAGAAATATTAGTAAAAAAATAAAGATATTAAACATAAAGGTAAAATCATCCTGTCAAACACGAAGTAATTTGTTTTTTTCTATTCTTCTTTGTGTTTTTCGCTTATTTTGACAGAGATGCCACTCGTTTACAATTTAAATAAAGAGAAAAATAGATTTGTCGACTGTCGTTAAGATGTATGTACTTAGTGAATCACTTAATCCTTAGTGCAAACAACAATAGCTGTTGATATATTTTGCAATTGTCGGATCGTTCAAATTTACAGAATCGGACTACAGAAAACATTAATTTAAATTCAATGAATTTTAGAAAACGTCAAATGATATTTAAGAATTGTGAACATAAAAACTGAAGTTTTTCAGAAAATAAAGAGAAGAAATTATTTTATTTAAAATGTTTGGGACATTTGGTTTTTTGCGTTTGGCATCCCTAATTTGAATATTTATTATTATAAATTTATTCTCTATTTTTCCAAATATGGCAATATTTTAATAAAAAAATTGAGAGAGTTTTTTTTGGTTATTATTTTGTTACTCCATCCGACCTATATGGCCGCAATGAAGAAATATTTGGCCAGTTAAAAGAAACTATACAGCCATCTCCAATTAGCACGATTTAGTGCATATAGCCACTCTACACAACCATTACCTTTGCAGTGGAGGTTAGAGCGAGCTATTTAATTAGCAAAAACTAAATTAAACGAGAAGTTATGTCATATAACCGGAAACGCATGCATATAGGTATATAACATAAATGCATGCCGATCAGCAACCACGATGACCAAAAAGCAAACACCGAAATAAATCCGAAATAATAGAAAAGACGAAAACCAACCCAAAGAATTTGCTGAAATAATTTGGTATGAAGTTTAACAAATTGTTTACTTTTTCATTTACATTTATTATCAAGACACAAACCGAGGTGGAGGGTATCAAAGATTCGGCACAGCCGAATTTAACACTCTTACTTGTTTTTTTTTTTATTTAAAATGACTTGAATTGTGAAGCATACCTTTAGGGTCTTTACTAAATGAAAAAATAAGAAATAAAATTTCCTAGAATTTGCACTCGAATTTCGAGCACTGGAATCTGCTAGAATTCATTAAACTGTGAATTTTTAAATAAAATTCAGTAAAATTCATTGTTAGTAAATAATTCTATAAGAGCATAAATGTACGTTAGTCATTTTCAGGCCATTCACAATTCAAAACAGGGCGATTGAAGTGCCCACTGTTTTGAAATCATCAATAATAAATGCACAGTCGAAGAATTGCGAATTGGCTAAAATTGATTAGCAACCTTTAGGCTCTCATAAAATTTTTTATTAGAAATATTTTATATTATTAAATTTAATACACATAACAGACATAAATTTTATCATTATGTACTTCTCTTCCATACGAACCATAACTACGCCAAATTAAACACTCCTCTATGCATGCATTTTGCTTAAAAAGTTGTCGAAAGTTTTTATGACTTTGGCATTTTTAACAACCCCTTGCCATATTTTTTTAATTCGTAACAGTGCCACATAGAGAAATTTACAAAAAAAATAAATATTTATGTAAAATATTTATGTAGCAAATCATAGTTATATAGCAAACTTTAGCCGGCTACCTACAGCTTTTGAAGAAAGTTTTCCATATAAGGAAGATTAGATTGAAATGAAAATTTTTAAAATCAATGTCCGCCCTATAAAAACATATTTCGAGAGCTTTAGATAGACTGCCGGTAATATAGAATGTTTTTAGACAAAATGGAAGAATATCTCCTACGCCAGAACAACTTCACTGACAGAAGCTTGATAAAGGACTTTCAAAAAATTGAGTGGAGTGGAAACGAAAACATAATTGATATTGTTTTGATTTATTTGTAAAATTCTATCGGTGTAGGACGACTATATTATACCTTAAACCAGTTTTTCTACGACAATAAATGGATATAGAAAATAAGCAAAAAAAAAAACAAATTATTAGCGGTCTTGATATTAATTGGTATTAATTTGCGGCGTGGTAGTATGATTTCATGTCTGATGTTGTTTTAAATATAGACGGAGCATTGGCATTTTAATTAGTCACTCACTTTTCTAAAACACACATACAAATCAAATTTGAACAAAATTCTGTGGCATTATGCTTTTTTTTAGATTTAAGTGAAGTGGGCACTATGGTTAATATGATCCTACAGATTTCATTCATCGACTACTGCTTACTGCGTGTAATACACATATGTATATATGTATGAAATTAAATTTTATCTATATATAGTATATGATACCGTCTGTTAGGGGTTATATGTCAGAGGCTTTAAATTTTCATACCGTCACAGTGGACCATTTCAGGAGAACGTGGTCAAAAATCCATAACTTTTGATTGGATTGGAATTTTGATAAGCTTTTTTTTTTCTTTGTTCGGTAGAAGGGACTATAGCCTTAATTTAGCTATAAAACGTAAATATCGACCGAGAATATAAAAAAGTTATGAAGGGTTTAAAATACTCTATGTGGTTTGGATATAATGACTTTGTGCTGCTGTTTGTAACTGCCAAAAATATTTGACCTAGACCCATCTTTTATTAAATCGATCAAATCGTAATCACTAACTGATTCGATTTAGCGATGTCCGTCCGTCCGTCTGTGTGTCCATGTAAACATGTAAACCTGTTAATCAAACTGCAGGTCGCAAATATGAATTTATTTTGATGAAATTTGGTATATAAGCTTCTACGTGCCATAGGATGAACGCTAGTGAAACCGGTGAGAATCGGTTCTTATTCAGAACTAGCCCCCATACAAATGACCCCTACGAAATCGACATAAATTGCCATAAGATCCAAATTGTCATATAGATCATACTCAAATTGGGTTTGTATGCGTTTATTACATCCATTAATGAGTAGTCCAATAATTATCCCTATGGGTCAACTCTTAGTCATAGCCCCCCATATAGAGCTGCTTCCCGATCTTCTCTTAAATCGAAAAAAAACAAAAATTTTGTACTGATTCTTCTCAAGTTTTGTTTGTATTTATTTTTGCAAAATACAAGAGACTTTACAAGACATGATCAGGATCGGTCCATTTTGGGACCTAGTCCGTATATAGATATAGCATCTGATATGAACTTTTTCATATCTGCAGCCAAAAAAAATAATAATCCCACTCAAATTTGGTTTATGTTTATTTTCTATATCCAGTTAGTTGGGCCTATGAGATAGGTTCTTGAAACGCATGGTGTAGGGTATCAGATAGTCGTTCTAGACCTAATATAATTTTCTTACTCGTTTTAGTTGAATTTTAGTACAAAAGTTTTAGTTGAATTTTAGTGTTAGAAGGTTTTTTTTTATATAACTAGCTGTTTTTACCCGGTCTTGCCCGGGATCAAAAGGCCTTTGACTTGAAAAATGGTTCACTATTCTTACCAGGCGCTGAGTACTTAGTCCCCGATGAACCATTCCTCAAAAAAATTAACTTACTCCCAAAAAATTTGTATGGGATTGGGAAATTTGTTCATGGTGAAAAAATCCCCTATGTTCACGTTTTTTGGGGGATCAAATTCATGTTTTATTTCAATTTAAAATTTTGTGCTTTTTTAATTTAGAACTTTTTTTTATAAGACGCTACAGCAAATATACTTCAAAAATAAGCAACGAAACCGTCTCAAGTTTTTTTTTTTAATTTTATTTATTTTGTAAACATCAAATACAACGGACTCGTTTGGAAATTAAAAGAATCAGAACTTTTAAAAATTGAAATACTTTATTCAATAAGTGATCATCATTGAGCAGAGACGTGAAAAACGGAAAATGAATGCGACGTTTAAAATTGTGCCAAAAAGGTTGCTTAAAGCAACTGCTTATAGTATATGTATAGTAATTATTGCACATACGTAGATAACATTTATCATAAGACTTTTCACTGAGCTGTATTTCTCGAGCGAGTCGCGTCCCCGTCCGCGCGTTTGGCAGCTACACCCGTGCTGCCGCGCAGTTGTCATCAACTTATTTGAATCCCAAAATATATTTTTCAGAACATTCCTATACTTTAGCTGCGCTGTGTTCCGAGAGCGCGTCGCGTCCGCGTCCGCGCGCCCCTTCCGCGCGTTTTGCAGCTACATCCGTGCGGCCGCGCAGTTGTCGTCAACTTATTTTAATCGCCAAAATATATTTTTCAGATCATTGCGATATTTTAGCTTAGCTGTGTTCGCGAGCGCGTCGCGTCCGCGTCCGTGTCTGCGCGCCGCACCGCGCGTTTGGCAGCCACACCAGTGCTGCTGCGAAGTTGTTGTCGACCTATTTTAATTGCCAAATTATATTTTTCAGATCATCCTATATTTGAGCGCCGCTGTGTTCCGCGACCGCATCGCGTCGCGTCCGCGCGCCGCTTACGCGCACCGAAATTATGCTATTGAAAAGCATACAGATTTTAAATACGTTTATTGAGAGTAGTATGGAGAATTGTTCATTTCTTTTGGGGACCTCTTTTTAAAAATTTGGGAAATTTGTTCATTTTTTGGGGAATTTGTACATTGGGGGCTAAGTGCTGAGCGCCTGCTTACCACTACAACTTAGCATAGATTATTTTGAGTGTATTATGTCTAAAAGTAACGAATTTTAGTTACTCTAGAGCTTGGGGTAATACAGCAATTCTGGTTTCTCCTTCTGGTGCATATACGAAAAGCTTGTGCTGGCTCCCAACTCTGGAGCAGGCGACAAATAATTGTCTATGAGAAAAACAGGAAGATTCTAAGTTGATACCTGCTACCGTCAGAGATTTTCCTCTTATGTATGTTATGTTAGGAACAACTTTTCGTACCATCTCTTACAATGAAACACCAACTTAAAAAAGTCTTCTGGTAGGGATATTACAGTCGTTTCAAGAGTTTCACATTCCATGGAGTCTTATCCGTTGGGCCTGAAGGCATTGTTGAGTCGTTTCCGGTGTTTCACATTCCCTCAACTAAGCTTGTCTTAGCTGCTAGATTTCTAGATGCACTGGAGTAGATTCAGGCATTTCCTCTTCTCTTACAAAGCTTGTCTTGATCTTTGGGCTTCATGACGTTATTAGATTTGCTCAGGTGTTTCAGCATGTCTCGACTCAGATTGTCTAACTCGTTGAGACTCGATACGAATTTAGGTCTAATCAGGATCTCTAGAGTTCTGTTTTGTTTAAGCCTTTTTGTAGTACGGCCTATATGATATGCTTTCATGTGCAAGGCACAATTGCAAATAGTTATTTTTCCACCTTTACAACTCATTTATATAGTGAAAAAGATGAAATGGAAATATTTGTAATAGGTTGCTTTCCAATGTAGCCAAAAGGCAAGATGGAAATAAATGTAATGTTTTGTTTTCCATTGTTGTTAAAAAAGCGAGATTCAAATATTTATAATCGGAGTAATCCTGCAGCGGTAGTCAACCTCTGAAATAAATCTGCACTAATTTTGGGGTGTTGCAACTCATATAGTAAAAAAGATAAGACGGGAAAATTTGTAATAGGTTGATTTAAAATCTTCATTTCGTAATGGTGTAAACCCATTTATGTACAAAATTTTTGGGAAGTCATTTGAAAAATTAAAATATGTGAACAAACACTTAAAGCGTATATAGAAAATTAAAAAAAGTGGGCGTGGCTGATAAAAGTATATGACGACCTTACCTGGGATTTGAGAATAATGTGCAGTCAATTCGAGCGAAACCCATAAAAAATTAAAAAAGTGGTCGCAAAACTAGGCGTGGCCAATAAGAAGTATATGGTGACTTTCCCTGTGGCACAGAGATCGTGTGTACCAAATTTCAGAGGAAATCGTTAACAAATAAAAATTTTTATAGCGAACAAATATACCAAAAAGCAGAAAATGAATTGTATATAAAAAGTGGGCGCTAAAGTAGGCGTGGCCGATAAGAAGTATGTGGTGACCTTAGCTGGAGTACAGGGATCGTGTGTACCAAATTTCAGAGCAAATCGTTAACAAATAAAAATTTGTATAGCGAACAAATATACCAAAAAGCAGAAAATGAATTGTATATAAAAAGTGGGCGCTAAAGTAGGCGTGGCCGATAAGAAGTATGTGGTGACCTTAGCTGGAGTACAGGGATCGTGTGTACCGAATTTCAGAGAAATCCGTTAACAAATAAAAATTTGTATATTGAACAAATATGAATAAAACAAAAAATGAATTTTACATAAAAAGTGGGCGCTAAAGTAGGCGTGGCCGGTAAAAAGTATATGGCGACCTTTGCTAAGGTATGGAAATCGTGTGTACAAAATTTCAGGGAAATCCGTTGAAAAATAAAAATTTGTATAGCGGTCAAACAAACAAACAAATAAACAAACAAACAAACAAACAAACACAAAATGAATTTTATATATATAGATGTCTTATTTTTTCCGTTAGTTTTACAACTACACCTTTTTAAAAATTTAAGTTATATTTTGTCAGAAAATGTCAAACATTGGCCTCCGTAAACTTTTAAAAAATTTTGTAAGTTAAATGTTGTCAGAAAATGCCAACATTTGGCTCCTATAATCTTTTTAGTCCTAATGATCACAAGGGCCAAAGGATGGCTTTTTTTTTTAAAGAGCCCGAGTTAAAATATAATTTATTAAGCAGCGAACGTAAAAGTTACCTGAAATTGGTTCTTATGTTTTTACTTTAGTTAAAATTTGTTATTGTCTTTTTAAATACCTTTATTTAAATTTTTATTGTAAATTTATAAAATACATAAATTTTTAAATCAAGAAAAATTGTTAACTATATAAAAAAGAGTACAACATATTGTTAGTGTACTGAAAAACTAGTTTAAATCAAACAATTTTAGTAAATATTTCTTCTAAATAGCCTTTATTTTATCTTCTAGAAGTTCTTCGTCTAATTAAATAGAGGCAGTTTTCCATTTTTGTGGAATGTTGGACCTATATGGATCTGAAGGATCTGATGTGAACTACAAAATAGTGATCAGGTCTTTATTAGTGCAACATCTGGACATTTTTCTCGTGTTGTGCTCGCGAAAGAATCTGTAGATTTTGTTCCTTTTTTGCGCTTCTTCAGATAAATCTCTTATTTTATGAACTGTGCATGGCATATAAGTATCTCCAAGAGTATTTTTCGTTATAAAGTATATCCGTTTTATTGGCGCACTCTCCAATTTTTTTACATTTAACTTTCTGCTGCATGCTGGAACTTCTAATATGATTTTGAATCGTCTTATTAATTCACGATCTACAGCTATGATACATGCTGCAGTTTCTGGGTCGGAAAAAAATCTCCTTGCAGTATTTCAATCATTTGAGTTTCCTTTGTCTTGTTTTGGTTGGTCGATTATGAGGCCTAGCTGTATATATTTTTCTTGAATTTGTTTTTTTTTTCTTTATTTTTTCTTAATCTTCTTTGTTTTTTCCCACTGATTCGCCTAACGGACCAAATCCCAAATCATAATCCAATTTAACCCTCTCCGTGACAAAAATAACGTTGTAAATCTGAAAATGTTTAGCTCGTAATGGCGATAGAGCCGGAATTTTTACCTAAGATTCGCGCCTAACAGGTAGAGTATCATAGAAATAAGCAAAGCAACGCAAAATTTAAATATGCCGTTAAATTCTTTATTTCAGTCAATGCCTGCTTTGATATCGAATATATTCGACAAAAACTCGGAAAGGTTTTAGAATATACTCCATAAAACGTATTCTAGCATGAAGGGGGACATTCCAAATTCGTAGGCCTCTTTAAAATTATCGTCTTGTGGTGGGGGGTGTCTTAATTGACTTGATGACTGTTGTTGTTGTATCTTTGGAAAAATACTCCATTCATCGTGCCGAATATAATATTCTTAACAATTATTTATACAAAAACTATCTAAACAAAATGAAAGAAGATTTGAATCGTGATCCTAAAGCCTTTTACAACTTTGTTAATTCAAAAAGAAAAATTACTGGTTATCCATTTGTAATGAAATTAAACGATATCGAATCTAGTGATGATACTACAATAAGTAACATGTTTGCAGACTTTTTTGCTAGTGCATATTCTGTTGCTCAATATTGTTCCAACAGCTATTCATATCCAATAAACACAAATCAAGCTACATCTTTTCCCCTAATTGATAAGGCAGAACTTGTTAATAGCCTGAAGAAACTTAAAGTTTCATTTACTCATGGACCTGATGGAGTACCTAGTTCTATACTCAATTATTGTGCTACTTCCTTGGCAACACCACTGACTCTCTTGTTTAATGCGTCAATAAAAAACGGTTATTTTCCAAAATTTTGGAGAGCTTCTTACATCATTCCATTATCTAAATCTGGAAATAGATCGGATGTTTCTAATTACCGTGGTATTGCTAAACTTAGTGCAATCCCTAAGCTTTTCGAGAAATTTATTACAGATTTTTTGTGCTGTCACTCATCGTCAGTTTTGTCGCCATTTCAACACGGATTTCGGAAAGAACGCTCCACCGTTACAAATGTGCTTCATTTTACGACAATAATTACCGATGGTTTTGTCAAGAAAAAACAAACAGATGCAGTATACACCGATTTTAGTAAGGCTTTCGATAAAGTAAACCATAACCTTCTACTGATCAAATTGGATTTATTAGGTTTAACACCATTAAGCCTTAAATGGATAAAATCATATCTTTCTGAGAGAACACAACGTGTAATCTATAATAATATGTAATCTAAAGATATTACTGTGACTTCTGGTGTTCCTCAAGGCAGCCATCTTGGACCAATTCTTTTCTCCCTTTTCATCAATGATCTTCCAAAAGTTATAAATTTTTGCAACGTTTTAATGTACGCTGATGATGTTAAAATTTTTTTAAGTTACTGTTAACATAATGATCATATTCATCTTCAATCAGATCTCAACGATTTCTTTTCGTGGTGTAACCGTAACCTAATGGAACTAAATTTGAAAAAATGTAAATGTATGCGTTTTTCTAGAAATAATGTTTTTCCTGCTAACTACTTTTTGGGCGGATATCAGCTTGAACTTGTTGATACTTTTCTGAACTTTGGGATTCTACTTGATCCTAAATTAAACTTTGTATCTCACGTCACCATGGCGGTTAATAAAGCTAGAGGTACACTCGCCTTTATTAAAAGATGGGCAAAAGAATTTATTGATCCTTACATAACCAAACAACTTTTTACATCGCTTGTAAGACCTATTTTAGAATATGGGTCAATAATATGGGATCCCTTCTATATCATTCATATTCAACGAATCGAGTCTGTACAGAAACAATTTCTACTCTTTTGCTTACGTGGCTTACCTTGGAATTCTGCAATTAATCCACCTTCATACGCTGATCGACTTAAATTAATAAAATCACCTACTTTGGAAAGCCGTAGGCCTATGCTAAAAGTAACATTTATGATCAACATAATTAATGGTGAAATCTGTTCTGACTTTATTGTCAACAATATAACTTTTAATGTTCCTCAACGAGTATCACGCCAATTCCAACCACTCTTTGTTAAATGTTTTCAAACCAACTATGCTCTAGCTGATCCTTTTCGAAGAATATGTTGTGTTAGTAATAATCTTTATCAATTAATTGATTTTTCGTTGAACACTGATGTAATTAAGCATAATATCATTATTTTCTTAAATTCCTAACTATTTGTTTTTATTTTTAAATCATTTAATTGTTTCAATATACAATGTACATATGTAATTATATCATTTATACAGGTCTGTAAGGATTTATTCCATTGACATAATAAATAAATAAATAATAAATATATAATGCAGCTTGACTTTGTTTCGATCTGGTCTGCAATAACAAAGAAGGAATTTCATTTTTCCATGCATCAGTTTCTCTTGCTTTACCAGTCGACGGCTCTAAAACTTTGCCAATTAATATAATTTAACGATTTGGCGCATTATGTCTCAACGCCTTTTTATAAGTATATAACAACTCGTGCCAACTCTAACGTTTCCTTTTTCTGTCAGTATAAAAAACAAATTAACTCACGCAAAAAAAATACACCGGTACGACCAACTTTTGTATTCATAACACACAGACGGACATCGTTAAATTGACTCAGAAAGTGATTTTGAGTCGATGCGTATAACAAAAGATGGGTATAGGTCCAATATTTTTGGTAGTTACAAACATCAGGTTAAACTCATTATACCTCAACCACATAGTGGAAAACTTTTGTATTCATAAATTTTGCAATAAATATCTGACCTTGGGTCAGAAAAATTGTTCTTGTGCCCACAGGCAGAAACTGGTGGTTATACAATGGGGTAAAGTAGTGCAGGGGAGGGTTCGGACTACAGAAGAGTTCAAGATTTTTTTGATGGAGGAGATTTTTGTGAAATTTGGAACTTTTTAAAAAAAATTTTTTTTAATTTCTAAATGAGTCAGTGACTTTATGTTTCTAACAATAATAACCTAGAAGTCACAAAATTATAAAAAAAAAAAATTACTTTTACTTTAAAATCTTTTAAAACAAAAAGTTACAGTCATTTAAAAATTAAGATTTACCAAGAAATTATTAATTTTGGAAAAATACTGAGACAGTCCATTTTCGAAGACCCTGTTCGCTGTGATATAGTTGAAATAGAGCCGCAACTGTTTGGCTTCCGAGGTTCACTGGTAATTACTTTCAAATAAATGACGTAACTTTAAAATCGGTAACCATAAAATAAAATTAATTTTGGCCGCCTTCTCAAAGTATGGTCAAGGTTTAGAATGACGGACAGATAGACAGGTAGTTATACAGATAAACAGACTGACGGGCGAATATCGCTTTATCGACTTACAAAGTGAGTCTGAGTCGATCGAAATAATGGAAGGTGGGTCTAGCGCAAATATATTTGGTAATTACAAATACAAGCAAAAACCACATAGTGGCATGGGGTATAAAGGTAAAAAAAAATATTATGCCAATATTTAGGCTAATGTTGCATAACATGTAAGAAAATCAATACAAATACGAAACAATAATCTGTACCTTCACAGATACGTCCAAAACTATTTACATGTATATTAGGTTGCCTCGGTTTGTTACAGTTAATTTAAAATGCATATGGGTATTTCCACAGAAAGATCTACCGAGGCCAAAAAATTATAAGTTATTAAAAAATTGTTTTTAACAAATATTATGAGAGAAAAACATTCAAATTTTGTTATTTTAAAGAATTTATACCTTAACTTAACACCCATAATGAGAAAAATGTTAGTAAAATTCAAAATAATATGTTACTTGCTTTCGCTTACTTTTAATCGAATTTTCTCTTTAATGCTTACTTTTTTAAAACGCATGTTTTACGATTGCACTAATTACAAAATAGTTTGCTTATAACAACAATAAACTAAAAAAAATGCGAAAAGAGCAAAGCGAAAGAAATCTAACTGTCATTTTTCAATTTGTTTTCCTTGATATTCTAATATCACGTGCGCACCTTAAAAGCATAATTTTTTGTCATATCTTCTGCGCTGTGGAACGGAATTCAATAAAAATTTAAAATTAAACCAAGTTATATATATAAACTTAAAAAATAAATTACTTTGACCGAAGTTAATAATAGACCCTTTCTATTTAATATTGAAGTTTGTCACGTAACGCAACTGGTGTAAGTTAAAGTTTTTTCAAATTTTTGCTGCAAATATTTTTATAATCAGCAATAAATGTTTTTATGTAGATGGACACCGTTTCGGCAAAAATTAAAAACAAAGATTAGAAATTAAGGGAAAAGTTGAAAGAAGAATCCGTAAAATTGCAAGCGTATTGCTTTAAAGCAAAGGAAAGAGCAGCGGCAGTTGAAATTGTCTAAAACGAGCAAGAAACCTTCAAAGGAGAGGAGAGAAAAAGACCGCGTAAGACAAAAACAAAACCGAATGAAAAATAAAAACAGTAAATTTGAAGAATCGAATGAGGCGTATTCTTGCAAGCGAACATTGGGAAAGCAGTCAAGAAGGCAGAAAAAGCCCTGCCTATGAATTTTAAAAAGAAAATAGAAGTTCTCAACGTTTTGAATGCGAAATATCTAAATTCAACAATAATTGTCGAAAAAAAATCTTAGAACATGCGTGAAGACATCAGTGTCCAGGCTGCAGGTCGTAAAATCACTCTTGTTATAGATGGACAAATAGTTGCTAAGCGCTTTATGTTGATGACAGTCCTAGAAGCGTTTGAGTTGTTCAAAAATGAATATGATGAGGAATATGTGAGTAAGTCAACATTTTTCCAAAACCGGCCAAGGGAAATTGAACTCACGAGCAAGACGCCCCACAATATGTGTGTCTGTCAGCACCATGCCAATTTTCGCTTTTTATTAAAGGGATGTGCGAAACTCTTAAAATCATTTACAACTAGTTTTCAAAGATTCCTAAAAAAGTGCCTATTGCAACATCGAGACGGAAAAATATATGACAAGCGGATGCGAAAATTGTGTACAAGATGTGCAACATGATCTGATTTTAGTCAAGGACTTAAAAAAGTTGGAGGGAACTGTCAAGTGGCAGCATTGGCGCAAAGTTTAAGATCGTGTTACCTTAACTCAGAATATTGCTCCTTTATCGGACCTCATTCACGAATTGGAAGCTCAATTGCCTTTATTTAAAGTTCATTTTTTTGTAAAGCGTGATCAACAACAATATTTTGATATGAAGAAAGAAAGAAAGAAAATACAATCATGCCCGGAGAACTGATATTGCAAGTTGATTTCGCAGAAAACTACCGCCTTATGTGTCAAAACGAAGTGCAAAGTGCACACTTTAGTTACCAAAAAAGCACGATTTTTACATGCGTTACCTGGTTGGCTGGAGACACAAAATCGTTTGCTATAATAAGTGACAAGCTAACCCACAACAAATACGATGTTTACTGTTTTATAACAACACTTGTGCAGCAAAAAAAAAAACCAATACGGACATTTTCAAAATATATTCATTTTCTCAGATGGAAGCAGCAGCCAATTCAACAACAAGTTTATAGCTAGGAGTTTACCCAATTTTTTAGTGGAATTCGGCTGCAAATATATTAAATGGAACTTCTTTGCCACTTCTCATGGCAAAGGAGCAGTCGATGGAGTAGGAGCAGTAATTAAAAGCAAAGAATATTATTTTGCACGACGCCTTAGCTTTATTCGAATGCCTTAGCTTTATAAGTGGGATTCATTTAACTTTTATAAGTGCAGACGAAATTGAAAGACTTTCCCCACCGTTAACGGAAAAATGGAAAGAAGTGCCGAGTATCTCAGACATGCATAAACTTCACTACTTATCATGCGAAGAAGATTTACAAATAAAAGTAGCTCGAACCGCAATTTCGTCAAAGAGAAATATTTAATAAATAACCTTTTTTTAATATTTTTTTTATTCTTATATACCTTTTCAAACATTGACCCGAAGTTGAATTTTCTTTTATTTTCGTTGAATTAAAACTTTAAAACCAAACTACATCAAAAATTATTCGAGTTTATCATAAGGGAAAAAATGTCACATAACGCAACGTCAAGTCACGCTTCATATTATGGCTTGTATCAATAAAACTAAACATAAAATCATCAAAAAAACAGTTATGAGAATAAAGCTAAACTATCCCTTAATAATATCCAAATAAGCTACATAAAAGTTTTTAACTTATTTCGCTAGTTTTTGCACTTTAGTAAATGTAGAAAAAACCACTTCTATTTTTTGTCACGTCACGCAACAGCTTTTGTTGACCAATATGTCAGGACCCCGACTCTTACAGCACCCATGCTCTCCACTAAATAAAGAGCTCTAAAATTGCTTCCCAAAAACCTAAATGAAGAAAAAAATATTTGGGCCTTAGTTTGATTTCCTTCATGTTGAATACGTGCGACTGTCACGTGTGCAACTATGGAAATACCCATATCGCAGTGGCACAAAAAATAAAACTCTATATATTTTGTAACGATTTTACAAAAATCTCCTTTATAAGGAATTTTAGAAATTTTTTTTGTTAGTTGGTCGCAACGACATCTTTGTTTTGTGAGGCACCCTAATGTACACATATATGTACTTAAAAATAGTTTGATAAACATATCAATTTATACATAAAATCCCTAGTCATTCTTTAAAACATATGTAAAGTTAAAGAAAAAAGTTTTTGCTTCAAAATCAAAGTAGTATAGTGAACTAGGGTACTAAAATTTAGCAATACATTTGTAACACCTTGATGTGCTTTTGAATGACAGGATGATAAATCACTTTATCTTAAAAACCATTTTTTTTTTTTTTCAAAAGTATGTGGCTTAATTTGCTATTTATTGTACCAATGAAGACATTGACAAGCAATATATTTAACATTTTGTGTTCCGAGTCTCTACTCATGACCCTTTTTTTTAGAAGTCTTTTTGTAATGTAGTATTTAGGCTTATACCATCAAGAACCATGCAAACTTATAGAGTTTTCATTGCCATTCTGAAGGAAATATAATTTTTTGGCTTCCTTACTAATAACTTCAAGCAAATATCGCATAGATTTGGATAAACATTCAAATTAGCTTGATGTGGCGTTTACTTTGCAATTCAAGTCACTAAACAAGGATTAATTCACTTAGCTGAGTGTTTTTTTTTTTTTTTTTTTATAAGTATTTTCATTTATTCATAGATATTTTACAAATTTACAATTTGGTGCCCCAGCGCCTTAAAGGCTTTATAGGGGCAAAAAGGCAACTTTAGATATTACATTAAAAGAGAGAAAAAAAAAGAAAATATAAACAAATATACAGTATTATTTTCAAGATATGTAAAGAAAAAAAAGATTCAGATACATTAGATTTCATAATTACATTAGAAGTGTTTCTATATTTTTAAGTAAGTGATCTTTTATCTGATTTTTAAACGTTGAAATAACATTAATGTTTCGATAATTTACAGGCAATTTATTATATTCAATAGGCCCAGAAAATGAAATTCTTTGCTTGGTCAAATCAAGGCGACATCTTGCAAAACTTAAATTTTGAGCTTGTCTGGTATTTCTTTGCGTTCGAGCGAAATTATTAGAAAATTGTACAGATCGACGTTCATTGTCGCTTAGAGTCTTAAACACGTACATCAAAACTTTTTGTTTATACAAGCCTCGTATTGGCAAAATATTTTTTGCATATCTTTTAAACAAATTTAACGTTGAATATCTCATAGGTAGATTAAATACAAGTTTTAACGCTTTATTCTGGGCAGATTGAAGTGACTTCAAGGAATTATTTATTCTACAACCATATACAGCAGGAAGATAAGTTAAATGTGAATGTACAAGAGACTGATACATAAGTAACTTTGTATCACAGTTAAGCTTATTTCTAAACTTATATAGTATTCCAATGCCTGGGGAAACTTTAGCTTTTAGTGAAAGTATGTGCTCATCCCATAACAAATTTTGATTTAAGACAACTCCTAAGTATGTTACCATCTCAGATTCATTAGTAGCGATTCCATCAACATGCACAAACTTCTTCTCATAATTTTTTAGACTGTTTGGTTTAAATCTTACAAATCTAGTCTTGGAGGGATTAATAACAAGTCTGTTGCATTGCGAAAATTCCGTTAGAATAGCCGCATCATATTCAATCTGTGTTTTTAGAACTTGTGAGTATCTATAAGGATAAAACAAGCATTCATCATTAGCATACATAAATAACTTGCCGTTAAAGCCAATATTTTTCAGATCATTAATAAAAATCTTGAACAGTAAAGGACCAAGGACACTTCCTTGCGGAACTCTACAGGTTACTGGTAGCATTGTACTTTTAGACTCACCAACATGAACGAACTGCTTCCTGTTTGATAAATAACTTCGGAAAATGTCCAGAGTTTTGTTCGCAACTCCTATAATAGT
Organism: Cordilura impudica; assembly: GCA_963682025.1. Classification (NCBI taxonomy): domain Eukaryota; kingdom Metazoa; phylum Arthropoda; class Insecta; order Diptera; family Scathophagidae; genus Cordilura; species Cordilura impudica. Next base: position 149,767,879 of record OY821517.1, read on the forward strand.
AAGTTTTTTTTATTAAAATATCATGGTTAACCAGATCAAAGGCTTTAGAATAATCAAAGAACACTCCTGCTACACCGCTGCTGCCACCATCAAGCTCTCCACAAATGTAATCAACCACAGTAACAACGACTTCCTCAGTTCCTGAACCTTTTTTGAATCCGAATTGACTTTCGAATAAAATGTTATTTATATCTAGATAGTTTGAGATCTGTTCAAAGATAAGTTTCTCAAAGACCTTGTCCACAATCGATAAAATAGATATTGGTCGAAAATTTTGTATTTTATTTGATCCAACAAGTTTAGGTATGGGAATTATCTTATTTATGTATTTTAAGAACATCTGGATATTTTCCTTCATCAATCATTTTATTAAACACGTCAGTTAATATATTAACAATAAAATGTTTCCTTGTTAGCAACATTTTTGGAGTAACGCTATCATATCCAGGAGACGAATTGCACTTTAGATTGTCTACTATACTTCCAACTTTAGCATTATCGACTTTTTTTAAAATAAAAGTTGTTCTCTGGGGTATTAATGTTCGAAATATGCTAATGTCGTCATTATAATTACTTGCATTGATAGATTGCATATTTTGTACTGCACTAAAGAAGATGAATGGACTCACACCGACACACTTACTTAATACAACGAGTAACGCAAGGAAACTATTCAGTTCAATCAGCATAACACAGGAATTCAGCAAAGTTGAACACAAATTTCAAACGAAAATTTTGAACTTAGAAATAAAGGAAACCAACATTAATATTGGAAACATACGTAAGGAAATTAATAAGATAAGAATTATACTGTTTAAAAAACTGGACGAATATGAATACAATAACTTCATGAAAAGACAAAAAACTAGATTTAAAGACATTTCATCCACGGATCAAAAAACACACATAAGTAAGATTAAAAAATTAAAATATACACAACTTGAGAAACTTAATTTAAAATGGAATCCATCATGGTTAATTAACAATACAACCGTAGAGTTTAGTGAAGAAAGTAAATAGCTACTCTCCCTTGGCTCTAAATTTGCTCTTCCAATAAACAATGGCAATTTATCGACGGTAAAATTAATAGCTGATTTGGCAGATGATAGGGAAAAAGATATTATAAGAACAAAAATAGCCAACAGAATACTCACCCACAAAAGAACAACAAAAAACAGTCCAAAAGAGAAATTGATACTCAACATATTTTTAGAAACCAAATCGTTTTTAAGAAAATATAAAAACGAAATTGTTGTGACCAAATCAGATAAAGGCAACAAAACGGTAATAATGTACCGAAAAGACTATGAAAAGGGAATGGAAAAACTATTGGAAGACAAAACAACTTATAAAACTATTCGCGTTGACCCTACATTAAAATTACAAAGAATAAATAATAAATTAGTTATGGATTTATATAAGGCCGAATATATTTCGAAATATGAAAAATCAAAACTAACATCAAATGCTGCTACAGCACCAAGACTGTACGGACTCCCGAAGATACACAAAATCAACATTCCACTACGACCTATATCTTCATCTGTAGAAGTTCCTTGTTATAACCTTTCAAAATACATAGGAAATATATTGAAGAGTATTATATTGGAAAAGTATAACGTAAAAAACTCTTTACAACTAAAAGCCCAAGTAGATACATTAAATTTGGACGAGGACGAGACTCTGATATCTTTAGACGTGGTATCGCTATTCACCAATATACCCATCCATTTAGCGATCAACAATATTATGGCACAGTGGAATACCATAAAAAATCATACGAAGATTCCTAGAACTCAATTTTTGAAAATTTTAAAATTCTGTTTAAACGACAACAATTACTTCATATATGGAGATACAATGTACAATCAGACATACGGAATGCCAATGGGAAATCCCTTATCGCCAACCATAGCAGACATTGTTCTTGACACATTGTTAGAACAGGCTATGGAAGACTTACGAAATAAAAATGTTTGTATAAAATTGATAGTAAAATACGTAGATGACCTATTCGCAGTGATAAAACAGAAGGACGAGGAACAAATATTAAAGACATTCAACAATTACCACAAGAAAATACAATTTACAATAGAACGAGAAGACAGCGAAAACTCAATTCCATATCTTGATATGAAATTATATAGAGAGAATGGCAAAATTATCACTGACTGGTACACAAAATCAATTTCATCTGGACGCCTTATCAACTTTCTATCAACACAGCCTTTAAAACAAAAAATAAATACAGCAACCAACTTAATTACTAAAGTTAAAAAATTAAGTCATAACAAATTTATAAAAAACAACATAATTAAAGTCAAAGATATCCTTACAAAGAACAACTATCCCAAAAATGTTATAAATAATATAATACATGATACGGAAAAACATAACGACAGGGTAAACTACATAGAAAAAACATCTGGTAACACCAAATACTACAGCCTCGCATTTGTACCAAAACTAACAGACGGTAAAAAACTAAAGGAGATAATAAATGATGAACATGTAATATTAGCGCACAAACCAAACAAAACAATAAGCTCTCTTTTCACACAAACAAAAACTAAAGTAGACAAAAAGGAACAAAGCAATGTTGTGTATCAAATTAAGTGTGTAGGCAAGACAAACGTACCCTGTGATAAAGTATATATAGGAACAACAAAACGAAGCTTAGGCACAAGACTAGCGGAACATGAAAATGATATAAAGAAAAACAAATTAACAACAGCATTAGCACAACACTGTTTCGATACTGGACACTTAGCTGATCTAGAAAGTGTACAAATATTAGACAAAGAGAGAAGAGAAAATAAAAGATATACTCTTGAAAGTCTAAGAATTCAACAAAAGCTTAATTGTGCAATAAATACAAAGGAGGATAAAGATAACTAGGATTAGGAAATTTAAACTGTGATATTTTAGTTTTCAAATTATTTTTACATTTATTTATACAATTTTGTGTTTTTATGTCGTATTGTTTATGTCGTAAAGACTAAATGTGTTAAATGTGAAATTGACGAAAGATTATATGTAAGTTTATTTATAAATAATGTTGAGTTGTGTTATTATAGTACTAATGAGTATTCCTTTGCATATTAATATTGTTGCCAGATTAAATAAAGATCCCTGAAGAAGTTGGAAAAATCCCAACGAAACGTGGGATGGAAAAAAATAAATAATCTTTTATTTGATTTTGAAACAGGACCTTAAAAAGCCCGTTAGATTAATTTCTAAAAAATTCAAAGAAATCGTTAAATTTTAAAGCTTTATCCTTTTCCTGACTTAAAACAGTTCCATCTTCAGTTACAATATTTTTTATACCACGACTATTACGACCTAACTCCTTGTTTAAAAACTGCCACGTTTTCTTAGTATCACCAGAAAAGCTCTTTAGTTTATTTATGTAATACTCATTGGTTGGTTGTCACATATTTTAATGACTTTACTTATTCTTTTAAGCCGCTGAGATATTAACTTATTTTCGGTATTTTTCCTTCGAGCTCGAAGTAAAGTTTCTTTTAAACAAATTAATGAAAGAAGGTTATCTGTCATCCAAGGAGTCAGTTTCTTACGTGCACACATTTGCCTATTTGACGTTGTTGTATGAAGTAATGCAGCTTCTGATAAAGTATTTATTAAGTTCTCACAAATGTTTGATGAACTGCTAGTCAAATTTTTATACTGTAGATTGTCATCTAAATAATGTCCCAGTTGTTCATAATCAACTTTGAAGCTCTTTTCAGTTAAGACGTTCTGCCTCACTAATTCAGTTCCAAACCCACAATATATTAAATTATGGTCACTTAGTCCATTTTCAATAGAGTGCACAAAAACATCACGATTTATATTAGTAAAAACAAGGTCAACAGACGTTTTACTTTGAGGTCGTGTTACCGTATTATGACATGAAAACATATCAAACTCCGAAAAAAGATTAAGCAATGAAATACTGCTACAGTCGTTAGATAACAAATCCACGTTAAAGTCTCCCACAAAAAGGTAAGGAGCACCATTAGACAAAATTAGTAAATCTTCAAGTTTCCTTTAGAAATCTGCAAAAATACATTTTTGCGATCTATAAATGGATATAATTACTAAAGGTTTATTCATAATTTTAAGATCTGGTAACTCTATCGACACAGCATCCAAAAAACCTTCACTGCAATTTGCTTTAACATTGAATTTTAAAGATGACTGAATAAAAACCAAAGTTCCGCCGTATCCATCCTTTCTACAACAATGGACAACCTCATAGCCGGGTATTGAGTACAGATTCTTTAATTTATTACTGAACCAGGTCTCCTGAATTGCGATTATATCAGGAAGTCTTGCAAGTTGACTAATTTCATATTTAAATTTATTAAATTTACCAATTGATGAAACACTTCTAATGTTTACAGATAATATATTTAAGTTTTTTGAGCATTTTTTACTAATGTACGAATTAAAGAGTTTAACATTTTTAAAGTATTTAGAATTCATTAAAGGAATTAAAAGGAAAATAGTAAAAAACAAAATTTATAAGTATTTTTTATTATGAACTCAAGGAGCCTCATCATCCTCACCATCATCTTCAGCATCAACTTCTTCATCACTAGTTTCTTCTATCAAAACAGTATTAGCACGGGTTTTTCTAACACGTCCACCAGAAGCACCAATTAACAATTTATCAACTTCATCCATTGATTTGATCTTAATTTGTTTAGTTTTTTCATTTTTTTTAGCAAATATATTACCACCTCTAGAGTACACGAACTTATAACCAACGTTTTTTAAAGTTTTGGCGTGATTAAAAATTTCCAACGATTCGTTGCTGAGAAAGTTGTTAATAAATACAGTGCTTAAATCTTCAATTTCTCTCAATTTAGCTTTTTTATCTATAAAAGCCGTTTTACTTTTCTTAGTTACAAATTTTATAACAAGAGACTTCTTTGTATTTTCCTTGCTCTTTGTTTTATTATTATTCCCTATACCACTATGTGGTTTGGGTATAATGACTTTGTGCTGCTGTTTGTAACAACCAAAAATATTTGACCTAGACCCATCTTTAATTATACCGATCGAATCAGAATCACTTTCTGAGTTGATTTAGCAATGTCCGTCCGTCCGTCCGTCCCTCCGTCTGTGTGTCCATGTAAAGCTTGTAATCAAACTGCAGGTCGCAAATATGAATATATTTTGATGAAATTTGGTATATAAGCTTTTATCGGCCATGGGATGAACGGTATTGAAATTGGTGAGAATCGGTCCATGTTCAGACCTAGCCCCCATACAAATTACCCATATGAAATCGACATAAATTTCCATAAGATCCAAATTGTCATATAGATCTTACTCAAATTGGGTTTGTATGCGTTCATTACATCCGCTAATGAGTAGTCCAAAAATGATCCCTTTGACCCCATATAGAGCTGCTTCCCGATCTTCACTTAAATCTATTAAAAAACAAAAATATTATTGCACTGATTCTTCTCAAATTTTGTTTGTATATATTTTTGCAAAATACAAGAGACCTTACCAAACATGATCAGGATCAGTCCATTTTTGGACCTAGTCCCTTTATAGATATAGCATCCGATATGAACTTTTTCATATCTCCAGCCAAAAAAATTAATAAAAATCCCACTCAAATTTGGTTTTTGCTTATTTTTAATGTCCAGTTAGTTGGGCCTAAGAGATAGGGTTTCTAAACGCATGGTATAGGGTATCGTATAGTCGGTCTAGACCGACTATAATTTTCTTACTTGTTTTTTGTTTTATTATTGTTGTTGTTTAAAAAATAACATTCTTCAATTTCATCCTCACAGATACTAGCTCCAGTTTGCTTTGCTAAATCCAAAACAACCTCTAAAGGTTTAGTGGTTTCATCCTTTAATTCTACTCCATTCACAATGCAATTTTGTTGCACTCTAACATCGTTTAAAAATTTAACGGATGATTTTAATTCATTAACCTCATTACAAAGCATTTTATTTTCTTTTTGTAAAGAATCAATTTGCGTTTTATTTTTGGTAACTCCCTTTAAAATTGTATCATATTGGGAGGACATAAACTGAATTGTCTGCCTAATATCACTCAGCTGATTTAGTTGTGCCTTAATTTGTGCTAGTTCACTCGCTACAAAATTGTTGTTAGCAAGTACACAAAAATGACATTTATATTCGAGAGAATCATCGTTTAACAATTTATCAATTTGCTTTTTATCCATCTTCGTACATAAAGAATGTAAGATTCTATTGCAAGCATCACACTGGAATTTATCTTCACTTTCCAATACTTCAGTTTTACATTGCAAGCAAACTATTTTATTTTTATTGTTTAAACTTTTGCGAGTTTTTCCAACCATTGTTCTTTTATTAATTATTATATTTTTTTTAAATTAATTTAAATATATTTCCTGCCTCATAAAGTTAGCATATCGTTAAAAATGTGTTTCTAGTATCTTAGTGAGATGAAATACCTTTCGCGATAAAAATGTATTGATATCGATTTCAGAACCTTATACCTATTTAAATAGCGCTAAGAGAAGCTTATCCATTATCATTCCCAAAATATCAAGCTATTCTTCAAAGCAAATCTGAGATATTTTTAAATTTAATTGTCATTTTAATTAAGATTATTAAAATATTTTATTATAACTTATTTGTAACCGTTTTAGAGGAACTTAAGTAAATTTATATGGCGATATGACAGTACATACACAGATAAACATACCTTGTAGAGTTGAAAAGCGATAAGTTCCGTCTATGGCTACCACACAAAAATAATTTATATACCCAGGAGGAAGCATTGAAATATATTTTACAGATCACATTATTGCAGCTTCTTTATACGATCAAACTAAAAAGTTATACCTATGTAGTCTTTAGAAAATAGAACTTACAATGATATAGCATCTAGAAAAATCCAATTTATGAGTGAGTTTTCCAATATCTTCGATATATAATGAAATAATATCTAAATGGTTTGATGCACATAGATAAAAGTTTCCTCTATATTAAGTATCATGTAAGAATTATCCATTATTTTTGAAAACACTAATGCCATTTTTCTCAATAGGCGATTATCTTTTATCCCAACGAGAAACTGCCGATTAAAGAAATTTGGTTTTCTCAATGTCTGGTTTGCTTCTATTTTGTCGCAAAGCTAACCCGCACTCATCTCCCAATTATTTATTTATCGTACAGATAAATTATTCTCCCAACTTTCATATCAATTTTGAGAGGCATTGCCAACTGAAAATAATTCTCCCAACTTTCATACATATTTTGAGAGGCATTGCCAACTGAAAATAATGTTTTTGTCGGTACATTGAGAAAACCAAAATTGTTAACAGGCGGTTTATCGGTACAATAAATTTATGTCCTGGTTAAGTAACAGCCATTTTGACGATACATTGAGAATAAAAGTTAGAATGTTAAATTTGGATATGACGTGTGTCACCGCAAACATTTTCTGTGCCAAATTCGACATTGACGCGCTATACGTGCCACAGATGTAAATGCTTCAAAAATAGTAGTAGCAAATTTATTATACTTCATAAAGAACGGTTATTTTTATAAATATATTAACACTGATAAGGCCCGCACAGAGCTTCATTAAAATAAATAGTCTCCACACTCATGTTTCTTTTAAATGAATTCATATGGCAAGAGGTTAATATTCTCTATTGGGATTTTCAACTCAATATCCCAACCAATGTTGCATATGGTTACCGTTTCAATACAATTACTTAACCTTTTAGTTCTAATATCTTTTTAATTTACCGTTAATAGTTTTTCTTTTTTTTTGCCACTAATTACAGTAGTTTTCTATTTATTGTTTTCATTAAAAAGAATACGAAGAAATTTAGTTGTATTTTTTTCCATTATACTAGAGCAGGCTTTTCATTTCGCAGTCATGCGTTAACGAGAAAAGAAAGTGGCTAAACTCTGCTGCAGTTAAAAATAAGTTAGAACATTGTAGTTGGGTTAGACCGACTATGTGATACCCTATACCATCCTTTTAGAGACCTTATCTTTTATATCCAACTAATTGAATATAATTATTCATAATTTTTTTTTTTTTTTTGCGGCAGATATGAAAAAGTTCATACCAGATGTTATATTTATATGGGGACTAGGTCAAAAAATGTACCGATATTGACCATGTTTGGTACAGTCTCTTGAATTTTGCACAAACATATATAAACCGAATTTGAGAAAAATGTGTGCAATATTTTTGTTTTTTGATAGATATAAGTGAAGATATGGAAGCATCTTGATATTTTTATTTATTACACAAGGGAACAATGGTTCTGTTGATTAAGAACTGAATATTGTTTTTAAGGTTATTTGGGACGCTGAATCCAAATCTGCCCTTGGTTTTTTTCTATCAGCTCGACTTTTCGAGATATACCGTTATGTTCAAAATTAAGGCACTTCCGCTACATATATTGGAATAACTTGAAAACGGTTCACCATATTAAATTAAAAAAAAAATCCGAAACTCGCAAACAATATTCTCTTAAAGCCGTGCTTACTTTGTTTTTAAATTTTCCAAGTAGTTTTAGAGATATCGTTCAAGTTTTGAAAAAAAAATTAAAATTTTTTTAAAAAAAACATTTTTTTTGTTTTTTAAAAATTCCTAAAAAATAAAAATGGGACAAAAATCACAGTTTTGGTCTATAAACAGTTAGCTAAATATATTTCGAATAAAATGAGCTTTATTTCATTGCAATCGGTGCACAACTTTTGATTTTGTTCACGATTTACTGAATTGATATAAATCGCGATTTCCATACAAAAATAACATTTTCTAATGTGTAAGTGTTTGTATGTAATAAGTTAGTTTTTTATGATTCTAAGAATTAAAAAAAATAAGTAATAAAAAAAGATTATTTCATTTTTATGGTTGCGGTGGCAAACTCATAACGCCTATAAATTTTATTGTCCCTTTATGACACCTAGTCAGTTCACAGTCAATTAAAGAGAAAAAAGAAAAGTCCACTTGTTTTTATTGATGTGTGGTTTACCGTTGGTAACGGATGATTTTTTAAAGGAATTCCCCTGAACACATGTGTTCATTCATAAGTGACTGTCAATAAAATTGTGGATGTAATTTTTTTTGGTACTTCAGTAAAAAACTACTAAGTATTTGTATGGGTTCATTCAACCAATTTTTCTCATTCAACAAGTGTTTACTATACCGAAAAGTATAACGACAAAAAATATAAATCATTTTACATTGAACATTTAATCAGTCAACACAAAAAAGTTAAATTTTGTTCCCGTGTGTTATTTATTGAAAATTGTGTTACTTTGATATATACTTCAAAATTGTGCAATGGCTACGTCAAGAAACACCTGTAAAATCAATCCTAACTATTTTTGTAACATATGTGGCGAATACACGTTTATAAAAAATAGAAAAAGTGTGTCAGATTTTATTAAAAAAATTTATTTTGACTACTTCGGATTTACCATGGAAACCGTGACAAGTACTGGATTCCTAATACTGTATGTAAAAACTGTGTAGAGTATTTAAGGTTATGGGCAAACAAGCAACGGACCCACTTCAAGTATAAAACACCAATGATCTGGCGGGAACCTTCGAATCATTATGATGATTGTTATTTTTGCGCTGTCAACATAACAGGCATTAATAAAACAAACCGGTCTAAATGGATTTATCCTAACGTGTTGTCTATTACCCAACCAGTCCTGTACTCTAGTGAGGATTCAGAACCGCAACCATCTACATCTACACACAATTTCCACGACTTACGACAAAATGTTCCTTCACCAATTTCTGAATTTGGATCAGATGACTTGCATTTAGATATTTCTTCTGAACGCGAGCAATTTAATCAGGAGGAGCTTAGTGATTTAGTGAGAGACCTTGGACTTTCTAAAAAAGCATCTGAAATTCTTGCCTCTCGATTAAAGCAAAAAAATCTGTTAACCCAAGGAACAACAATTTCATACTACCGTAACAGAGAAAAAAACTTACTTCCATTCTTTTCCGAAGACGATGAATTTGTTTATTGTTCAGATGTTCCTGGTTTAGTAACAGCGATGGGATTAGAGGAGTATGATCCAAATGACTGGCGACTATTTATAGATTCTTCTAAACGCAGCCTAAAATGTGTACTTCTGCATAACGGTAATAAATTGGGTTCGTTGCCCATTGCACATACAACTAAAGCTAAAGAAGAATATTCTACAATTGCCTCAGTTATAAATAAAATAAAGTACAACGAACACCGCTGGCTAATTTGTGTGGATCTAAAAATGGTGAATTTTCTTCTAGGCCAACAAGGTGGCTACACAAAATATCCGTGTTTCATTTGTTTATGGGATAGCAGAGCCAGATCTGAACACTGGAGTAAGAAAGACTGGCCTTCGAGGGAAGCTATGGTTCCAGGAAACCACAATATAGTTAATCAACCACTTGTGCCCAGGGATCGCATAATACTGCCACCTCTCCATATCAAGCTAGGACTTATGAAACAATTTGTCAAAGCTCTCAACAAGGACGGTGATTGTTTTAGATATATCAGTAAAAAGTTCAACAATTTGAGTTCGGAGAAACTGAAAGCTGGCATTTTTGATGGCCCTCAAATCAAAAAATTAATCAATGATGAAAATTTTAGTAATTCCATGACAGATATTGAAAGAAATGCTTGGAATGAATTTGTTTGGATAGTGCGCAATTTCCTGGGAAACAAAAAGGGTGAGCACTATTCGGACCACGTGGATAACATGTTGTCACATTTCAAGCAGCTTGGTTGCAATATGAGCATTAAGGTGCACTACCTACACAGTCATTTGGATTGTTTCCCTGAAAATCTTGGAGACTTCAGTGAAGAACAAGGTGAACGTTTCCATCAAGATATCCGCACTATAGAGGAGCGGTACCAGGGTCACTGGGATAAGCATATGATGGCGGACTATTGCTGGAGCATTAAAACAAATCCCTCTAAACAAGGTTATTTAAGAAAATCTTATAAAAGAAAATTTTTCGATGAGTTGTAATTACATTGTAATATTTGTGTATTAAAATTTTTTATTTTTCTTTAAAATTCTCTTTTTGTGTTAAATTAAAAAGTATAGCTGACCATAAAAATGAAATAATCTTTTTTTATTACTTAATTTTTTTAATTCTTAAGGTGCGTTCAGACTACGCAAATATTTGACCAAATAAACGTAACCCCTAATTTTATGAAAGTTTTATTCAATCTTACATGATATATAAAAGACAAAATTAAGTTATGTTTTATCACATTAGTAATATTTAATATATTTAACTATATTCTATATCATATATTGTATAACTTAATGAAAATTATACAAGGAAAATTATACATTATTTAGGGGTTACGTTTATTTGGTCAAATATTTGCGTAGTCTGAACGCACCTTTAGAATCATAAAAAACTAACTTATTACATACAAACACTTACACATTAGAAAATGTTATTTTTGTATGGAAATCGCGATTTATATCAATTCAGTAAATCGTGAACAAAATCAAAAGTTGTGCACCGATTGCAATGAAATAAAGCTCATTTTATTCGAAATATATTTAACTAACTGTTTGTAGACCAAAACTGTGATTTTTGTCCCATTTTTATTTTTTAGGAATTTTTAAAGAACAAAAAAAATGTTTTTTTTTTAAAAATTTTAATTTTTTTTTTCAAAACTTGAACGATATCTCTAAAACTACTTGGAAAATTTAAAAACAAAGTAAGCACGGCTTTAAGAGAATATTGTTTGCGAGTTTCGGATTTTTTTTTTAATTTAATATGGTGAACCGTTTTCAAGTTATTCCAATATATGTAGCGGAAGTGCCTTAATTTTGAACATAACGGTATATCTCGAAAAGTCGAGCTGATAGAAAAAAACCAAGTGCAGATTTGAAATCAGCGACCTCAAATTAGTAAAAATTTGCTATAAATTTCAAATCAACACAAAAAAAGTTCAATTTTGTTCCCTTGTGTTATTATTTCTTTATTAATTTCCTGTACAACAAGACATGTCTTATAATTAAAGTACAGGATTTTCAACGTTCAAAAATTCGCCACAAAATTAAAATACAATAAAAAAAAATTTTTAACTTATTTAAAATAAAGTAAAATAAATACAAGAAATTATTAAAATTCATGAATTTAAAGAAATGAAAATTAAATATATTTAAACAAAGTAACTAAACAAAAATTTCTTAAAATGTATCGCGTTGCTAACTAATTGTTGGTTGTGTGGAATTGCATTCCAAAGACGTGTGGCGTTTATGAAAAATTGCCGTTCTGAAACAAGGCATCGGCGCATAGAGATAATAAGTTTTTTGCCCCTTCTGGATCTAGCATACTGTATTTGATCATAAAGATATAGGGGTTTCTCAGTGTAAATAATTTTATGTAAAAACATTAAAACTCTTATATTAATAAGGTTATCGAATGAGACTCCATAAAGACTTTTTGAGAAAGTCGAAACGCTATCACGTTTCTTCAGTCCATAAACATATCTAACAATATTGTTGTACAAAATATTTTGTTTTTTCTTGCTGGCGTAGTCGCAGTTGCCAAAAAGTTCACAGCCACAAAGTAGACCAGGAATTAAGTATGCCTTTGCAAGAAGATGTCTTACTCTTAACGGCGTAAAATACTGAGTTACCCAAAGCGATCTTAGCTTTATATACGTTTGAACCACAAGTGTATCTACGTGGCTTGACCAAGTCAAGTTGTTATTGAAAACTATGCCAAGATTTTTTACCTTTTTTACAATCTCGATTTTCTGATGGTTTATTAGTATATCATGTTCAAGAACAGGCTGAAAAGTTTTTTTTATGAATAATCAAACATTTTGATTTATGCTGGTTGAGACAAAGTCCATTTGCAGTGGCCCAAAAATGTATTTTATTAAGGTCATAGTTTAGCTTTTCAACATTTTCTTCTATGGAGCTTGCTGGACTACTCAGATACAGCTGAACGTCGTCCGCATATACATATGTTTGCAGTGAGATAGTTGTTGTGGCAAATCATTGGCATAGACGGAAAAAAGAAGTGGACCCAGAATCGATCCTTGAGGTACGCCTCTCGTGAGTGTTACAGGTCTTGAGGTCGAATTATTAACGTATACTGATTGAGTCCGATTTGTGAGGTATGAATGTAAAAGCTGCGTAGAAGTGGATGAAAAGTTGAAAAAGTGTTTTAGCTTCATACATAGTGTTTGATGGTTTACTGTATCGAACGCCTTTGAATGATCGAGATGTACCAAAAAGTTTATGTTATCACAATCAAGTTCACGTCTTATATTCTCGGTTACATTAACCGAAGCTGTAGTACAACTGTGGTTAGAAAGAAATCCGGACTGCTTGTCAGACATTACTTGATTTTTGTTAATATAATTGCTCATTTGTATATGTAGTAGTTTTTCCATTACTTTTGATAGAAAGCTTAATACAGCTATTGGGCGATACTCCGTTTTCGATTTTGGAATAGGTATTATTTTTGCATATTTCCATTTAATAGAGAAAGAACTTGATGTAATAATGGTGTTAAATAGGTGTGTGGCAATATTAATGGCAAAATGATCTTGATAAACTTGGGATGTAAGTTATCGAAACACACGTCGTTTGATTTTATTAACGAAAAACTGGATAATACATCAAACTGCCTAACGCAAGAAAACTCGAGTGCAGTTTGTTCAAAAGAGGAGCTATTTTTCATAATATTGTTGTTCGAATCTATACTGTTCACTATTGTCGTCGGAAGATAAGTGAAAATGCTATTAAGTTCGTTTGCATCAATTGGGCAGCTTTCATTTTTATTATTTTTGCCAATACCAATATCTCGAATGGTTTTCCATGTATGCTTGAAGTCAATGGCGGATGAAAATCGTTCGGAAAAGTAATTAGTTTTAGCCATTCTTATTTTAGAATCAGCCTCACTTCTAGCAGTGCGAAAGTCGAGTTTCAATTCATTCGTTTTGAAACGTTTCCACCGGGAATAGGCAAAATCTCTGCGTTGTATTGATTGCTGGATATCAGTTGAAAACTATGGTTTACTCTTTGTGATAACGTTTTCTTTTTTAAAGTAACTGTATCATCAAAGAGCCTAAGATATTACGTTCTAAAAACTACAACTGACTATGACTAAGAATTATCCTATTGGGTTTATTTTTGGACTAGTGATTAATGGATGTAATAAACATGCACAAACCCAATTTGAATGAGATCTACATGATTCATATGTATCTTATGGCACTTTAAGTCGATTTTATAGTAGTCATCATATGGGGACTAGGTCTGAAAATGCACCGATTTTCACCAATTTCAAAATATATTCATATTTGCGATCTGTAGTTTGATTAAAAAGTTAAATGGACACACAGACAGATGGACGGACGGACATCGCGAAATCGACTTAGGAACTGATTCTGAGACGTTCGATATAATAAAACATGTGTCTAAGTCAAATTGTTTTGGTAGTTACAAACATAAGCACAAAGTCAATATACCCAAACCATATAGTAGTGTAGGGTATAAACAGGTATTCCTCTTTGAGATTTTTAAGTTTTAAGTTGAACAATTAAAATCTTAAGAAATACGCAATATTTTATTTATATTTATTTTATTAGCAAGCAGTATTTTTCATTTCAGTACTTTAATGTACATTTTCTCTTCTTCATTTTTTACACTAATATTTAAAAATGTAAAATTGACTAAGATAGAGTTCATTTGGCAAGGGAATATTAGACCCTTTAAGCTACCCAGTTTGGCAGTGGTTCCAGAGCTATAGAGAGAGTTGGCGGCGGCATCAAGTTGGTTTAAGCTATACGACTTGGAACTCTACTCCACTCACGTGGAGTATAACCACATATTATTACTCATGCAGAAAGTTAAAAAAATGCAACGACCACAACAACAACAATTACAGCTATCACACAAATGAAACAAAACTTAGAACTACAACTATACCAATAACTACATGATCATATCATATTTTCATTTCATATAATATTTTCAAAATTTCATATCATCATTCATATTTTCATATCATTTTCATAGTAGAGTTTAGAGTTTACTTTCGAACTTTTTATTGCATATTACTATGAATTTTTTAGATATTAATCTAACGGGCTTTTAAGGTCCTGTTTCAAAAATCAAATAAAAAATTATTTATTTTTTCAATCCTACGTTTCGTTGGGATTTTCCAACTTCTTTAGGGATCTTTATTTAATCTGGCAACAATATTAATATGCAAAAGAATATTCATTAGTTCTTGCATAATAACATAACTTAACATTAATAATAAACAAGTAAGAGTGTTAAATGCGGCTGTGCCGAATCTTTGATACCCTCCACCTCGGTTTGAGTTTTGATAATAAATGTAAATGAAAAAGTAAACAATTTGTTAAACTTAATACCAAATTATTTCAGCAAATTCTTTGGGTCGGTTTTCGTCTTTTCTATTATTTCGGATTTATTTCGGTGTTTGCTTTTTGGTCATCGTGGTTGCTGATGGGCATGCATTTAGGTTATATACCTATATGCATGCGTTTCCGGTTATATGACATAACTTCTCGTTTAATTTAGTTTTTGCTAATTAAATAGCTCGCCCTAACCTCCATTGCAAAGGTAATGGTTGTGTAGGGTGGCTATATGCATTAAATCATGCTAATTGGAGATGGCTGTATAGTTTCTTTTAACTGGCCAAATATTTCTTCATTGCGGCCATATAGGTCGGATGGAGTAACAATATAATAACCAAAAAAAATTCTCTCAATTTTTTTTATTAAAATATTGCCATATTTGGAAAACATAGAGAATAAATTTATAATAATAAATATTCAAATTAGGGATGCCGAACCCAAAAAACCAAATGTCCCAAACATTTTAAATAAAATAATTTGTTCTCTTTATTTTCTGAAAAACTTCAAATTTTCATCCAAAAAAAATTGTGAAAATTTATATATAAAAATAACAGTCTCATCAAATTGCGTTTATTTATGTAACAGTTTTTATATTCGCAATTCTTAAATATCATTTGACGTTTTCTAAAATTCATTGAATTTAAATTAATGTTTTCTGTAGTCCGATTCTGTAAATTTCAACGATCCGACAATCGCAAAATATATCGAGTTGTGTGCACTAAGGATTAAGTGATTCACTAAGTACATACATCTTAACGACAGTCGACAAATCTATTTTTCTATTTATTTAAATTGTAACGAGTGACAACTCTGTCAAAATAAGCGAAAAACACAAAGAAGAATAGAAAAAACAAATTACTTTGTGTTTGAAAGGATGATTTTATCTTTATGTTTAATATCTTTATTTTTTTATTAATGTTTCTGTTTATTTATTTGAAAATGAAATAATGAATTGAATATGCTATTTAATTTTTTTTATTTATATAAAAAAGTTTTTTAATACAAGCAAAATATTCTCACTATTTTATGATTTATATTTATGTATGACGACATTTCAACCTAAAAATTCAAGTTTTTATCGATTGAATAAACAACTCAAAAATGGTTGTCGTTTAGATAACAACAACAGCTCAGTTTAACAATAGCGAATATCGTTTAAAAATTTTACTGATAATTTTGCTATTTTATTTTTTTTAACGATTCGACTATTGCTAAAAGAAGTTAGTGAATTGCGGTACTGAA
This sequence comes from Cordilura impudica, assembly GCA_963682025.1. NCBI lineage: Eukaryota > Metazoa > Arthropoda > Insecta > Diptera > Scathophagidae > Cordilura > Cordilura impudica. Next base: position 149,784,539 of record OY821517.1, read on the forward strand.
AATCTATTAATTTCTCCTGAATGTCAATATTTTTTTAAATGTAAAAAATTTTTAAGTGTAAACATAGGTATTTGGTGTTTTATTTTGGAATATCAATTTGTGTTTAACGAATAAAATTTATGTATTAAAGATGCAATTGATGTCTTCTAAATTTTAAAATTATAATTTCCGACGTTTTGATATGATTTTCTGAAATTCAATTACTTGTAATTTATAATTGGAAATTTTTAATTCCAGTTTTTAGAATTGATATTTTCTTAAATTTGAATGGAAAATTTATTAAGTGCAAATTTGTATTTATGTGAATAATAATGCTTTAGTAATTATAAACAATTTTTAAGATAACAAAAAGCTAATGTGCCAAACTTATGTTCATATATGTAAACGAATAATGAAAATACGTATGAAATAAAAGACCAGCCCGTGTATACTCTTAACATTGTTCTGTATGATATCCAGTTGAAGATATTAACATTCATGTTAAAATAGAAATAACTATTGCAAAGCTAATTAGAACAAAAAAAAAATTGTGGCGCCATCTACTGTGGCATAGTCACGCTGAGCAAAATGAAGTGACACTCTGTTAATGCAAAAGAAATGTATTTTCCCCACAACAAATTATTGCAGAAATTTATGTAAATAAAATAATATACCGATTTATTTCTAACATGCAGTTATTATGGATATACATTTATATAATATGTGTATATTATTGGTATTATTTAATATGTGTATGTATGCATATGTAAATATTGCACACTAAAAACAAGTAAGAAAATTATAGTCGGTCTAGCCCGACTATACGATACCCTATACCATGGTTAAGATACCCTATCTCTTCGGTCCAACTAATTGGATATAGCAAATAAGCATAAATCAAATCTGAGTGGCATTTTTATTAATATTTTTCGCTGCAGATATGAAAAAGTTCATATCGGATACAATATTTATATGGGGACTAGGTCGACAAATGGACCGATCATGACCATATTTGGTAAAGTCACTTATACTTTGAAAAAATATATACAAACCAAATTTGAGAAAAATCTGTGCAATATTTTTGTTTTTTAATAGATTTAAGTGAAGATCGGGAAGCAGCTCTGTATGGGGCCTATGACTAAAAATTTTCCTATAGGGAGTAATTTTGAACTACTGATTAATAGATGTAATAAACACATACAAACCCAATTTGACTGAGATCTATATGATAATTTGCAACTTATGGCAATTTATGTCGATTTCATAGGGGTCATTTGTATGGGGGCTAGGTCTGAACATAGACCGATTCTCACTAATTTCAATAGCGTTCATCCCATGGCCGACGGAAGCTTATATACCAAATTTCATCAAAATATATTCATATTTGCGACCTGTAGTTTGATTACAAGCTTTACATGGACACACAGACGGACGGACGGACGGACGGACGGACGGACGGACATTGCTATTTCGATTCAAAAAGTGATTCTGAGTCGATCGGTATAATTAAAGATGGGTCTAGGATGAATATTTTTGGTTGTTACAAACAGCAGCACAAAGTCATTATACCCAAACCACATAGTGGTATAGGGTATAAAAACACAAAAATAACGTTTGATGTTTTTTATACCCTATACCACTATGTGGTTTCTTACAAACAGCAGCACAAAGTCAATATACCCAAACCGCATAGTGGTATAGGGTATAAAAAACAAAAAACGTTATTTTTGTGTTTTTAGCGTTCATCCCATGGCCGACGGAAGCTTATATACCAAATTTCATCAAAATATATTCATATTTGCGACCTGTAGTTTGATTACAAGCTTTACATGGACACACAGACGGACGGACGGACGGACGGACGGACGGACATTGATATTTCGATTCAAAAAGTGATTCTGTGTCGATCGGTATAATTAAGGATGGGTCTATGACGAATATTTTTGGTTGTTACAAACAGCAGCACAAAGTCATTATACCCAAACCACATAGTGGTATAGGGTATAAAAAACAAAAAACGTTATAGGGTATAAAAAACAAAAAACGTTATTTTTGTGTTTTTATACCCTATACCACTATGTGGTTTGGGTATAATGACTTTGTGCTGCTGTTTGTAACAACCAAATATATTTGACCCAGACCCATCTTTAAATATACCGATCGAATCAGAATCACTTTTTAAGTTGATTTAACAATGTCCGTCCGTCCGTCCGTCCGTCCGTCCGTCCGTCTGTGTGTCCATGTAAACCTTGTAATCAAACTGCAGGTCGCAAATATAAATATATTTTGATGAAATTTGCTATATAAGCTTCTATCGGCCATGGAATGAACGCTATTGAAATTGGTGAGAATCGGTCCATGTTCAGACCTAGCCCCCATACAAATTACCTCTATGAAATCGACATAAATTGTCATAAGATCCAAATTGTCATATAGATCTTACTCAAATTGGGTTTGTATGCGTTCATTACATCCATTAATGACTAGTCCAAAAATGATCCCTTTGGCCCCATAAAGAGCTGCTTCCCGATCGTCAGTTAAATCTATTAAAAAACAAAAATATTGCACTGATTCTTCTCAAATTTTGTTTGTATATATTTTTGCAAAATACAAGAGACTTTACCAAACATGGCCAATATCGGTCCATTTTTGGACCTAGTCCCCATACAGATATAGCATCCGATATAAACTTTTTCATATCTGCAGCCAAAAAATTAATAAAAATCCAACTCAAATTTGGTTTTAACTTATTTTCTATGTCCAGTTAGTTGGGCCTAAGAGATAGGGTTTCTAAACGCATGGTATAGGGTATCGTATAGTCGGTTTAGACCGACTATAATTTTCTTACTTGTTCTCTTTAAATAAATTAATACAAAAAAAAATTTTTTGCTAAATTTACATTGTTTTCTTTTTATTAACAACTAGGTATTTTAACATTATTTGCTTTAGATGCTGGTGAATTTTTACTCCCTTTATATTAACTCGTAGAGTCTGCTTGTCGAAAAAATTTTGGGTCGATTTTAGCCCCTTTCCCGTGACCCAATCGATCTGAAACTTTGCGGGCAGGCTCGTGGCAATGACAGAAATGATCTAGTAAATTTTTTTAGTGATGCCAAAACAATGGAAACTTTTGAATTTTTCTACCAGAGTTGATAAAAAATGTACAAAGTGTTAGTTTTTATTATATTATTACCACAACGACCACAAAAACAACAAGTCCAGCTATGATAACAATATAACATTTAGAATAACAACAAGAACACTATAGAAACATCATATTTTTAATTTTTTTTTTACTTTTTCAGAGATTTCCCTGGACCTGTTCCACCGATTTTAATGATTTTTGAAATAGAAATCTTCCCATGAATTTGGAGAATCATTCTCACTAAAAATGATCACCTTAGCAACATAGAAAATTATATTTTTTCAAGACTTTTTTTAGTTCTTCATTCAAATCTCGGGCCCTAATCGACCGATTTGGACGAATTTCAGGATGTTAGTGAATCATTTTTTATGTCAGCTAGCACCCTAGCTGCCCGATTGATGCCGCCATCGTGATTTCAACAGACGGACAGACGGACAGACGGACATACTTATATCAACTCCGGTTGTTATAAGGATCACAAATATATATATATAGAATCCTCAAGATTCACAGACATGGCACTACAATAGTTTGTGATGGATTACACAACGTTCTATTTTCACAGTTGTCACAAGACTGCCTATTTTTAAATAGAAAACTCATTCATGTCAATTTATTCAAAAGCATGTTTACTATGATCAAGAAATACTTTCATAACTCCAGTGTATTCTAAATACGCATTCTACTACACAGTGTAACCCAGACACACTCTATTCAGGCGAACTTGCCTGGTATTGCCATAACTCTCCGACATATATTCTATGGGGTCGAAAATTTTTGTTCTAATTATTACAAACGGAATGACAAACTTATATATACCCTCTGCGCACTGGAGTGGAGGGTATAATGAACTTACATATAATCTTTCGTAACTTTCACATTTAACGCATTTAAATTTTACGACATAAACAAACAATACGACATAAAAAACACAAGATTGTATAAATAGTTGTAAAAATAATATGAAAAACTAAAATATCACAGCATAAATTTCCTAATCCTAGTTATCAGAATACTTTCTGACTTTCAAAGTATATCTTTTATTTTCTCTTCTATCCTTGTCTAATATCTTTACGCTTTCGAGATCAGCTGAGTGTCCAGTATCGAAACAATGTTATGTTAATGCTGTTGTTAATTTATTTTTGCTGTATGTCATTTTCCATTTTCATTGAAATCCTGCTCAGGGTATCAATCTATAATATTCATAAAAAATAAGCAGGCGGACAGACGGACATCGCTATATCAACTCCGCTTGATCAATAATATACTTTTATATTTTGTAGGATCCTGATTTTTTTTAATTAAATTATAGTAGCTGACCCGACAAACGTTGTTTTGCCACATAACTTATTTTTAGTAAATATTTTTGTAGTTAATTATTTTATATTATTTATGTTATTTTATTTGCCATATATGGGAGGTGCCACGCCCACTGGTTTGATCCCACCCATTTTTCACACAACTTCTCGCAATCATCATTCCTGAACTCACACCTAGTTTGAAGACTGTCGGCTTTATAGTATTCCAGATAATTTTTTCTGTATGGAAGGTGTCACGCCCACTAACCCAATCCTGCCCATATTTGTAAAGACTACTCACATTAACAACCAATTAACGTGCATAAAGTTTCAAGGCTCTGGCCCTATAGTATCTACATATTTGATGATATGTATTTACCATGTATGGGAGGTGCCATACCCACTTGTTTGATCCCGCCCAATTTTAGCCTGACTTCTTACATTACTAACTTATGTATTCCTACAAAGTTTCAGGGGTCTTGCTTTCATAAGGCTCCAGATATATAATCTTAAAATTTTTTTATATATGGAAGGTGTCACGCCCACTTCATATATTTAAAAAAAATATAGCCAATTTTACTTTCCCGTTATCAAATTCACAAACAAAACACGCAAACAAACCCACAAACACATTTTTATTTATGTAAATTTATGCAAAATTAAGAACTACCCGAAATTCGAATATTTTTTGCATTCGCTTTTAATTCATTACACAATACAATATTTTTCAGCTCATTGATTTGGGACTCAATTCTGAGAATTGCACCTGAAAGTAGCACCAAAAATAAGAACTTCTGCGTCATTCGTTTTGTCGAGTTGGCTGCATAAATAATTTAATGGCCATACGATTTTTTTTGCTGAAGGTGGATTTTTATCACTTTTTCTATATTTGAACACGGTTACATCTCTGTATACCGTAAGGAATATCTCTTTTGTGTCAGAAGCAAAGTTGTAGATATTGAATAGGGGAAAAAACGGAACACACCTACACGAAAAAGTGTATCCAGTGCCTTAAGAATCGCAAAAATGCCCATTTCTCCCCATTTTCACATTTTTTGCTCAATAACTGGATTACAAATCCACAAATATGCTGCTTTTCTCTTTATAAACTTTACTTCGCATGAAAATAAGTATTCCGCTTCGTATTACAGCTATTCTTGCAAAGAAAATATGAGACTTTTCAGGCATGTCACAGAAACAAATTCCGATCGAAAGTGGAATTGAAACCGTATTTGGCTTCTTCAGAAAACGTAAACCGACAAATGTTATCGATATGAAACCACTTTTAATTTCTTAAGTGGAATTGATATTTTAAGTAGCATAGATACCAAAAAACTATCCAGAACAACCTAAAATTATTAAAAAAAAACTATTGGTTTATTTATTTTAGCAAAATATAGACATTTCAATATTTAAAATGAATTTTAATACCAATTTAAAAGAAAATGATTTTCAGATGACGAAAAATACAAAACGTCGTAAACTAATTATTGCCACCTTTTTATTTCATACAAACCACTTTTTGTTTAGTGCAAAATATTTGTTTTTTCTAACAAAATACAACGCTGACAGCAAAATGGCGAAGCAAAACAAACGAAAAATAAAAACTAACTGAGTAAACAAGTATTAGAAAATTTATTTTTAAAATTTTTTAATTTTTTTTATTACTAAAGGGGAAAACATCGCAGTTCGGCACAAGAGAAAATTTTCCTTGAATATATGGAGTGCCATCAGGATATAGCTAGGGGGTTTGTGAAGAGATATCAGGCAGTTGTGGAGAGTCATTGGGAAGACCTGACAGGAAAATTAAATTCTTTTGGCCCACCATCTAAAGATTCTCCAACGGAATGTTGGTTTCGTTCCTCTATTACTGCAACAATGGATATGCCTGGCATTTTTATGTTTTTATTTATTTATTTTATTTATTTCACACAACACAATCTTAAAATTTCGCTTTATATTCTTTTTCTTTCCAACAATCAACTGTGTATTTTTTGTTACGTTGCCATATTTAATACACAAAAATATCTTTTTCATTTTTTTTTCGATTTAATGAAAGCGACAAATTTCTGAAGAAGCTAAAACGAAACCGATCGATTTGGCAATACGGAGTCAAATCGATTTCGATTTTGTTCTGTGACATGCCTGTATATTTGTTATCTATGCATGGAATCAAAATTTACACATTTTTAATTATTGTCAATATCCATCCTCGACTACAGTGTAAATGATATGTTTAAAAAAATTCTAAAAACAGTTCTAGAAAAACCCTATAGTATCCCGTTATTCCTAGATCAGTTTTTTATTTTTTCAGTTGGTCAAATTAAAGTGCAATTTTGATTTGGTTATCTATTTAATTTACGCAAAATATTTTATTTAAAACCAAAAGTAAGCTCTTTCAGAATATGAACGCGTTCATAATTTCTGAATATTTCTTATATATTATTAATTTAAAGTACAATATCTTAAACCTTACAGTTCCTTACAGTTATCCAAAGAGTGAAAGATTTGTTAGTAAAAGACCATAAAAACGGTCTTACGTACAAGCAATTGACCCAAAAAATATGAAATTTCTTGGTCAGGCGCAAGAAAAATAGTGAAAATGCATATAAAACGAAATCCAAATGAAGTTTTAAAATATCGCAGTTCTCTTAAAAAAAAGCCATTTACTTCAACCAGACGAAACAAAATTAAGCGTGACATCCCGAACCATATACACAAGGCTAAGTGAAGTCGATTTAAAGAAAAGGCCACTGTTACGTCCCGCAAACATTTAAAAGCGATCGAGCTTCGCTAAAAAGTATGACAACGTGCCGAAAACCTTTTAAGATAAAATAATCTGGTCAAACTAATCAAAATTTGAACTGAAAAATAAAAAACATCGAAAGCGCGTGTGGTGTGAGCCTTCGCAAAGGCTGAAGTCTAGAAACATAAGCCATACTGTTAAGTACAGTAGAAGAAGTGTAATGGTATGGGGTGTTTTTCCTCAGTAGGGGTAGGTAGTCTATTCAAAGTCGACACCAAAATAACTGGAGAGCATTGCGTTAACATATTTAAAGAAAATCTTAATAGTCGTGCTGAGAAAATCTTTCAGCAGACTGATGACCACAAGGTGGCAAATAATTACTGCAGAGAAAATAACATCGAAAAAAGGCATTGGCCGCCGCAGAGCCCAGATTTGAACATTTTCGAGCAGCTATGAACCATTCTCCATTCTAATGGAACCACGTACAAATATTTGCGCATTTTGAGAGAAAACATTATTATTATATTAAGAAAAAAGGAGCAACAAAGTATTATAAAGTTTTTCCAGTTTTATGTTTTTTATAAAAATATTTTAGATTTACACCTTATTTTGTCCAACAAAATCGTGTACTTTGTTTGGTTTTTTTTTTTTAGTTTATGAAAAAAACCTGAAGACTAATATTTTTTTTTTATTTTTTGTAAACATTAAAATTAAATTAAATTATTTTTTCTTCAACGAAAGGAACCATACCCTTAGTTGCACTTTATTTTGTCTAATAATGTATATTGACTTAACTTAGTCTAAAGGTAAATAGGGTTACTTTATTCATATAAATAACTAACATTTCCATCAAGTTTACATTGTGGAATACAGCAAGTTTCGTCATAGTTTACCTAATATCAAAGGTCAAGGTTAATCAATTCTGGAATTAGTTTTGAAGAGAAAATCAAATATGAAATACAAAATTGTTGAATATCAATTTTTGATATTTCTAGGGTAACTCAAATTTCGACCCTACTATATTTAACATTTCGATAACATTGGCCATTCATATTCTAATATAAATATGATGTTTTGATATTGTAGTGATTTTTGCATATTTTTTCTTTCATTTTCACATAAAGTTACTAGAAGGAAACTTTTTCCATTATTTATGACTATAAATTTTATTTCTCTCTCCAAAACATAATAAAAAAAAAAATCTAACATAGTTAGACTAGTGGTAAAAATAGACATTCCTGTTGTTGTAATTTCTCATATCGACTACAAAAAAAAAAAAAAAAAGAAAAAAACCCAAAAGACAAATCAATTTTTCATATTGTACAATTTTTTGTCGTTATTCAATTTACCCTACGTTTGTTTTTTACGTATTCATGTATCGAGAAGCGCTGTTGCAGAACTATGGCTATATTTGCTTATTCAAAATTATAGTTTGTACAAATGTGTAGTGGCATAGTGGTTTAAAATTATTCCATGTTTTGTCAGAATTGTGGAAAAATAAATTTATCAAAAAGAAAGAAGAATATGAAGGAACATGTCGTTATTTTAAAGTGATATTATTGCTAACAAAAAATAATTTTGCAGTGTCCAAACTATATATAGTGTTGTCGAGTTTGGACTTTAAGTAGCTCCATTAAATAGGCAAGTCAATTTCATACATACGTATTTTGCAGAAAATTAAACTTGCTTAAATAAAATCCTTAAATAAATAATTCTAATTCTAAGTACTAACTTAGGTTTAGGTTTTTATATTTTCTTTCACAAAATATTCTGTCAATTAAAATAAATTATTAAAATAAATTTTAAGATGTCCCCACTTGGTTTACAAATTAAATAAAAAATATATACCCCTGATGATGCTGGAAATAAACCAGCGAAACGTGGGGAAAATTATGGAAACTAAAACTTTGTTTTATTTCGCATAACACACAAAAGAGACTGAGTAGCCGAAAGTAAAATACATATATTACATACAAACAGTCAATCAACAACAACAAAAAATAAATTTTGTTTTGTTTAAAAATAGTTCTATTTTAACAAATTTGTTGCAAAAAATATTATTTTTAATTACCTTATATATATTTTTTTTATATAAAAAAAAAAAACAAGTAAGAGTGTTAAATTCGGCTGTGCCGAATTTTGTTACCCTCCATCCAATATTGGGTACGGCTACCACTTTGAAACTGTTGCCGATACTGAAACATTAAATCCGAATACCAATTAAATTTAAAGTTAGTTGATTTTCTTGTTGGTCAATTTCTATTATAAAAAGTAATGATCCATAACCTTCATCTCACCCTCAAAAAAACTTACGTTATTTACCCTCGTGTGTCGTTTTCAACACATACGGGATGTCTACACATTTTGTACTAGCAACATATATTTTTTTATTTAGAATCATGACTTACCATCAATAACATATACAAGCAGATTCCAGACCTCGAAATTCGAGTGCAAATTTTAGGAATTATTATTTTTTTTTAAATTAAATAAAGACCCTAAAGGTATGCTAATCGATTATAGCCAATTCACAAATCAACACCAAAAACAAACTCATTTTTATTACAAACACATTAACAAATTTAATAAACACACACATAGCATTGTATAATTTTGTGTATGTGTTAGTAGCAACTTTAAATGCAATTTACTCAAAATAAAGGGAAAAATTTTAAAATCTGAAAATCTGCAAAGCGGCTAAAATAACATACGTTTGGTAAAAATCGGGATAAAACAAAACATCGATCACAAGAAATCATCTAGCCCTTTAACATTATACATTTTTATATTTTGGTATCTCATCAAATTAGTTTCTCCTCAATACATTTAAATAAACATTAGGGTTATTAGTATGCTTACGTATACCTTCTTGGTAGAAACAGCACAGCGTTTTATATACATTGTTCTTAGTTTTCGACTTCTCGTTATAACATATGTAACATCTAGCTTTTCCTTCGATATTCAGACAAACACATTTTGATCTTTTTGGGGTAATGTCAAATGATACTGATGAGCGCTCTCCAGATTCTGAAGGTTGACGAAATATTTAAGAAGTGGAATGTGTTACTGAGCAACTGGGCTCCCCCGCTGATTCATTTTGTAAATTGTTGGTAATACAAGAGGTATTCTAAGCTCACGTAAGAAAACTCTTCGCATTGTTTGTTTGTTTGTTTGCCAATTTGGGTAACAACTTTTGGGCAAATTCGCAAGATCAGAAAAACTTGCCCACTGTTATGTTATGACTCTTCACTCTTCGAACATAATTCAAAACTACACGTTCACCTTAACTTTTTTCAGCTAAACCACCAACTATTTTTCATTTAAGCTGTAGTTTGTTATTAATATATTATAATGATTAGATATATTCAATTTAATTGAATTTTATTTTGAAAAAATTTCACAATTAGTTGTTATAAAAATAAAATAATTAAATTTTGAGCATTCTATTTAAAAATCATACTAAATACTTGAAAGTTGCTAATTTATATAGCTTTGGTATCCCTATCGAATAACAATTGCCTTATTAAGTCTGATTAATCAGCTTACGTGTTCAGTTTATCCTTCGTTCTTATTAAAATCGGTCGATTAACTGAGTCGTTCGTCTTAAAGTTGTCAATTTATAAGTGAAAGTGTTTATTTGTTCATAAAAAAATGTAAATTATAGTAACTCCTCAAAATTTAAATTAAATCATTAAGGTTTTGAAGATAATAATAAATTAACAATCCAAAAGAAAAGTAAAAATCAAAAGAAATAAGCATTAGTGTAAATTGTTGCGTAAATAAAAGTGCTGTTGTTTTAAAGTTCTTCTTTTTTAATTCTCATTCTAATTTCTCTTAAGTTGAGTGAAGGTCTTGTAGATGATGCATTTGTAGTTTTAACTCTTTCTCATTATTTGGAGAGAGCAATCAATGCATAAAGAAAAAGTGTAATAACTGTGTGTAATGAAGAGCTTAATTAAATGAAGTAAGCTCTAGTGTGTGCTTTAATGTGATGAGCATTTAAAAAATGCATCAATATGTTAATCGTGTATAAAACAAGTGTTTAAAAATGTTACCGGTTATATATTCGGTATTGGTTCGGTAATAGTTTCGGGAAATAAACATAGCAATAGTTGCCAAAGAATTTGTGTTAAGCAAAGGTTAGTTAAATAATCACATATATTGTATATACTCGTTTTTTTAATTTAATATTTAAAAAAATATAAAATCAATATATTTATGTAAACCACATTTTAAGGACTTGAACGAGAATAAACATCATACAATTTTTAAGTCGCAAAGTGGGTTCGATGGTACCCAAAGTGGCGATTAATTCAGGGAAGCCGTAATTTTAAAATATTTTTTTTTTTTTATTGATGGATATTCACAAAAACATAAAAAACCAGCATTTTAAGAAAAAGGCGGACAAAAAATTTTTTTTAATCTGTTAGGCGCTTTTTTGTATTTTGAGAAAAATGTTCTTACTTCACAACTTTGGTACGAAAAGCGATATATTAACAGATTAGAGTATATTTAATATGCCTTAAGAAAAAGGTACATTTTTAAAAAATAAGAAAGGAATAAATGTTTAACCCTTAAATGCGCAACAACGGCAATTTTAGTGAAAAAAATATATGCTATGTGAAATTATAAAAAAATAATAACTGCGTACCACGTTTTTTTTTTTAAATTTTTTAGTATGATTTTTTTTTTTTAAGCGGTTGTATCTTAAAAGATACAATGCACACTATCCTACATTTTAGTTTTCAAAGTAAAATACGGGTTTTTTAATTATTAAAAGTATTAAAAAGCTTTTTTATTTATAAAAATAATAGTAAATTTAAATTAACATAGTAAATTCAATAAAATATAATTATACAATTCATATAATAAAAACAAAAAAACCAGCAAAATTAGTTAATAAAAATAGTTAAGAGTAATTTTTTTCAGCTGTCACACACAAATTTACCTTACATTTCATACAAAACATTTTGGTTTGACCTGAGCATTTAGGCATCTTACATCTCTTTTTTTATATATTGAAATCCAGTGGCTGGCTCCTTCTAGCCGGGTGTCCTTCGGTGGCGCTGGGTATGTATTCGGCTTTCGTCATTTTTGTTTTATTTGTTTTTCTAAGTTTGGACGTCCTCTTACTGGAACAGTTTTTGTGTTATATGAAAACTTCCAATTTGAATCCACCAATCGTATTTCAGATTCTGGTTTATCCCTGTTGATTCTTCTATAAAGGATCCAGGCATTTACACATGTCATGTCAAGAAGGTGGTAAAATATTCTGATTGTCCACTTGCGGCTTTTCATTGATATTTTATGCCGGCTTATTGAGCTATCCATCAAGTCTACTCCGCCAATGTGACAGTTATAATCTTTAATAATTTGTGGACATGGAATACTTTTGATAGATTTTTGCTTTTTGTCAAAGCGTTTAATTGTTAAAGGTTTACTCTCAGTATTATATATATCTAATGGGTGCTTAGTACGACATAGTTTGAAATAAGATTGACAATTCTATTGTCTTTCCATGATAATGTGGTCACTTCAATACCGTGTATGGTAGCAACAAATTCCTGACTTACACCTCTTTCGAATTTCATCATTGTTTTTTCTTCAGGTAACTTACAATTCTTTATTCTATTGCGTCTGATAGTACCAACAGCCAGAATTCCCTGAGTGCGCAAAAATACTATAAGTGTACTGTTGTATAAAAATTATCAAAGAACACCACAATGTTTTGATATCGGGGCACTTCCCGAAGAAGTCTTACGACAATGTTTGCTGAGGATTGAAGATCTGGCTCACGCTGTGCCAACTTTTCGGTTGCACCGCTATAGAGTTCAAATTTATAGGCGTATCCCATTGTATCGCACAGTACAAACAATTTATAGCCCCATTTTTTAGGTTTGTTTGGTAAATATTGTTTCATATAACTTCCGATTTTTGTAGAGCACATTTGCTCATCTACACTTAATCTGCTTAGTTTCGGTACGGTAGAAATAGTTATGTTTAGGGTATCGATAACTGGCCGAATTAGATAAAGCCTGTCACGATTGGGATCATTTCGATCAGGCATTTTGCTTTTGTCATTAAAATCTAGGAGCTCCCGAATTTTTTCAAAGTATTTCATAGGCATTTGGGCTTGTATTATACGAACACTTCGGTGACTGTTTGAAGACCAATAGTCTCTGGAATTTGGAAGTTTGTAATACGTCATGTAAAAGAGAATGCCTATAAATTTTCGTAGATCTGACACTGTAAAAGTAAAAGATTGATTTACACCAACATATTATAACGTTTCTAATACAATTTCTTCATCCAATGATTTTGGAAATAAATGACACCAAATTTTAAACGGCGTTTGTAAAACTCTTATATCGTCTGTAAGGTCACTATCGCCTCCAAACTGAACTTGGTTAGCATCAAATTGAAGATGTGCCTTTTTCCATAAAACTTTTTCAAATTTCGATGATTTGGGATTTATATAAACCCCACTAAACTCGGAAGAAAAAGTACTCCAAATATTTTTCGGGCCGTAAGTCATATATGTAAGTCTTTGCATTAGAAGTAGAAGGTGATAAATCTAACGATTCATATCGGACCGGAACGTCATGATAATTATCATTATTTACCATTTGTATGAACGAATCATGTATAGATCCTTCAATATCAATTTCATCCTCACTATCAGTTTCTATATTATCGTCACTCTGAATCAATAGCATTCTAGTAGCTCCTTGGAGCTCTGGTTTCTTTTTACATGAATTTGTAACTTGCATGTCATCCTCATCTGAGTCACTGCTGTCCATACTATCGTAAGTAATACCCTCACTATTGCACAGTAATTCACAAACTTCCTCGTCAGTCATACTGACTCCATCAACCTTTCTAAATCCTGACATGACTTAAAAATTCTTGGTTCTGAATTATAAAATCAATTAAATTGAACTGTCGTTTATTAAAACACTCAAAATAATTAATCATGTAAACAAAGCAAGACTCCGAACGTAGGACCTGCTTGTTCAAAGCATAAAGTATAAATAAACTTGCACCGTAACACAGAACATAATTCAAATAAAAACAAGTAGGAAAATTATAGTCGGTCTAGACCGACTATACGATACCCTATACCATGCGTTTAGAAACCCTATCTTTTAGGCCCAACTAACTGAACATTGAAAATAAGCAAAAACCAAATTTGAGTGGGATTTTTATTAATTTCTTTGGCTGCAGATATGGAAAAGTTCATATCGGATGCTATATCTATAAAGGGACTAGGTCCAAAAATGGACCGATCCTGATCATGTTTGGTAAAATCTCTTGTATTTTGCAAAAATATGTACGAACAAAATTTGAGAAGAATCAGTGCAATATTTTTGTTTTTTAATAGATTTAAGTGAAGATCGGCAAGCAGCTCTATATGGGGTCAAAGGGATCATTTTTGGACTACTCATTAGTGGATGTTATGAACGTATACAAACCCAATTTGAGTAAGATCTATATGACAATTTGGATCTTATGGCAATTTATGTCGATTTCATATGGGTAATTTGTATGGGGGCTAGGTCTGAACATCGACCGATTCTCACCAATTTCAACAGCGTTCATCCCATGGCCGATAAAAGCTTATATACCAAATTTCATCAAAATATATTCATATTTGCGACCTGCAGTTTGATTACAAGCTTTACATGGACACACAGACGGACGGACGGACGGAAGGACGGACGGACGGACGGACATTGTTTAGTCAACTCAGAAAGTGATTCTGATTCGATCGGTATAATTAAAGATGGGTCTAGGTCAAATATTTTTGGTTGTTAAAAACAGCAGCACAAAGTCATTATACCCAAACCACATAGTGGTATAGGGTATAAAAATTGATTGGATGCTTTGGCATCCCTATCGAATAACAATTGCCTTGTTAAGTTTGATTCATCAGCTTACGTGTTCAGTTTATCCTTCGTTCTTGTTAAAATCGGTCGATTAATCGAGGCGCTCGTCTTAAAGTTGTCAATTTATACGTGAAAATGTTTATTTGTTCATAAAAAATGTTAAATTATAATAATTAAATTAAATTTAAATTAAATTATTAAGGTTTTCAAGATAGAAATAAATTAAAAATAAAAAAAAAGTAAAAATCAAAAGAAATAAGCATTAGTGTAAATTGTTGCGTAAATAAAGGTGTTGTTGTTTTAGTTATTCTTTCTCATTCAATTCTATTTTTTCTTAAGTTGAGTGAAGGTCTTGTAGATGATGCATTTGTAGTTTTAACTCTCTCTCTTTATTGGGAGAGAGCAATCAATGCATAAAGTAAAAGTGTAATAATTGTGTGAAATGAAGAGCTGAATTAACTGAAGTAAGCTCTAGTGTGTGCTTTAATGTGATGAGCATTTAAAAATGCATCAATATGTCGATCGTGTGTAAAATAAGTGTTAAAAAATATTATCGGTTATCTATTCTCGGTATAGGTTCGGTAATAATTTCGCGAAATAAACATAATAGTTGGCAAAGAATTTGTGTTAAGCAAAGGTTAGTTAAATAATTATATATATTGTATACACATGTTTTTTTTTAACTTTGTATTTAAAAATATAAAAAACCAAGATATTTATTGTTAAATCAATGTAAACCATATTTTAAGGACATGAACAAAAAAACATCGTTAAATTTTTAGGTAGCACAGTAGGTTCGATGTTACCCAAAGTGGCGATTAATTCAGGGAAGCTGTAGTTTTAAAATATTGTTATTTTTTTATTGATGGATATTCATAAATACATAAAAAACCAGCATTTTAAGAAAAAGGCGGACAAACAATTTTTTTTAAACTGTTAGGTGCTTTTTTGTAGTTTGAAAAAAATGTTCCTATTTCACAACTTTTGCTGTAACTTTGGAACGAAGAGCGATAAATTAGCATATTAAGTTGCAAATTACAACATTTTGATGTGTTTTTATAAAAAGACGTTTTTAAAAAATAAGAAAGGAATAAATATCTAATATGTATTTGTATTATTAAAATTTTAAATTAAAATTTTCCCCAAATTCCAAATTCCACAAATTCAACTAAAAAAGTCACATTAGGAAAAATATATTTTTTTTGTTGATATATAAACATAAACACATAAAAAATTAGGAAAAATATATTTTTTTTGTTGATATATAAACATAAACACATAAAAAATAACTATTTCTGAAAAAAAATTTTAAACAAAATTTTCATTGGTAAGCCTTCTGTTTGAAAATCACAATTTATCATTTTAATCATCATTAATTATTTTGTTGTTTTTGTTTGGCTGTAGGTCGTTGAATAAATAAAAAACTTTTGATTTTTATTTAAATATTTTTATTCTTCCCAATATTTCAATTAGCGTCGCTAATCATCTTCGGGGGTATTTAAAAATAATAAAATAACACAAAATTTTTTCTTTTTATACTTGTTGTCCCTCTGATTGGGTTTTTGTCATCATTAATGTCAAAATTATTATTTACCCTTCAACAATTATTATTCACCCTCAACAATTATTATTTACTTTATAAACATCATTTACTTCAAATCAAAATTATTATAATAATCCTCATCATCATCGTCGCCATTAGCATTTTCATTGTGGGATGAATAAGTAACCGAAGCTAACATATTATTGAGAAATCCTACATACTGCAGTTTAATCCAAAATTTACATTCTTACCTAGTTTTACCATATTCACAGATAAAACTCCATATATATATTTTAAAAATAGCCTAAATATAGCCATCTTTAAAAAAATAAATTTGGTTTTTATGTATTTTTCTTAAACAAAATATTAACATAATTCTGCATTATCAAATTCATTATTTGTATCCCAATTATCATTATCTTCATTATCAGCATAATCTTCGTCGTCGTTATCATAATCTTCAGCACAATTATCATCATCATTTTCTTCATCGCTATTATCATAATCTTCTTTATCGCCATCTCAATCATCATCATCTTTCTTATAATTTTCATTAGAGATATTTGGCATTCATAATAACTCTAATACCGAAGTTAATAAATAATTCTTTCCTCATATTTCTTGCTTATGCTTGATATAAACCGGACAGATCTTATGAAAAACTTATTGAAAATATCTGTATTGCACTGTTCCCGGCTGCATTTATGAGTAAATTTCTCTCCATAATTTTTAGTTTATTTGTTTCTTGCTTCTTGAGCAAATGTACAAAAATTTTCCAAATGAATCTCATGAACACAAGAAACAACAATCAGTTTTGTATGCAATCTTTTCTATCACAGTTAAGTCCACTTTAGTAACTTCAGAAGAAATTTCTGCATTCTGGAAAAAACGTCTAGCGGTAGTCCCGTCATTAAAATTAACAAATTCTGGATTTGACTGATCTACAATCAAACTAGTTCTTTCTCGAAACTCTTTTTGGATACGTTATTTTGTCTCAGCAACAATTTTGTTTGTCTTCATCTGTTCTTTTTTGCCTTTTTTTAATAGAAATTTTATACGATATGTGGAGTAGACATTAAAAAAATCGAATCCCGCCATGAATTGTAGACAACCCAAAATTCAAAGAATGTGTTTTTACTTCTCTCGCAATCATGCCGTAAACTGAATTGAACATCTTACCTGTGGCCCCACTTCTGTGTAGAAGTTGTGTCCGTAAAACAAAAAACACAATAAATGAGAACCGAACTTTATATACAAAAACGCAAAAAAAATAATAATGGCTACGCATTGTCTCAACTTTTTTTTCTTGTAAATACAAACTGAAATCCTATACTTTTTTAAAATCTACAAAACTAATTTCAATGCTAGCTAATTTAATAAATTGTGGCCCATTAAAAGCGGAAAATGACACAATACACACAATATTTATAAACAAAAAAGTATTTACTGTATACCAAAATACCTGATGTTGAAAGTTACATCACAAAAGTTTTACTTTTAAAAGATTTAATGAAAAAAAAGCACTTGAATCTTAAAGAATTAAAATTTTTCCACTTTTCGCAAAAACAGCAATAATTTGCAAACTTTGACAGCTCACTGCAAAAAATACTTTGAATACTCATTCACTTTTCGGTATTCCGCATATTCAGCACACTTTTAACTTTTGTGGCCGAATGTCTAAATTTTATAATTATTCGGCCGAATATAAAACAAAATTTAACAACGTTTAAAATTAATCCTCTTTAAATTCCACTGCTACTTTTTATTAACTGAGAGCTGGTCTTAGAACATTGTTTTATTTGAGGGTTAACCTTAGCTCCATTTGTATCCTATTTTTCATTTAGATTTGCTCTAAGCTGTTGTTTGTTATAAATATTTTATAATGTTGAGATATATTGATTTTTATTGAAATTTATTTAAAAAATTTTCATCATCAATTGGTATAAAAATGTAATAAATAAATTATGTGGATTGTATTTATAAATCTTACTTAATACTTAAAAATTGAAGAATTTCCATAGCTTTGGCATCCCTATCGAATAACAATTGCCTTGTTAATTCTGATTCATCAGATTACGAGTTCAGTTTGTCCCTCGTTCTTTTTAAAATCGGTCGATTAACTGACTCTTTCGTCTTAAAGTTGTCAATTTATAAGTGAAAGTGTTTATTTGTTCATAAAAAAATGGTAAATTATAATAATTAAATTAAATTTAAATTAAATTATTAAGGTTTTCAAGATAGAAATAAATTAAAAATAAAAAAAGTAAAAATCAAAAGAAATAAGCATTAGTGTAAATTGTTGCGTACATAAAGGTGTTGTTGTTTTAGTTATTCTTTCTCATTCTTATTCTATTTTTTCTTAAGTTGAGTGAAGGTCTTGTAGATGATGCATTTGTAGTTTTAACTCTCTCTCTTTATTGGGAGAGAGCAATCAATGCATAAAGTAAAAGTGTAATAATTGTGTGAAATGAAGAGCTTAATTAAATGAAGTAAGCTCTAGTGTGTGCTTTAATGTGATGAGCATTTAAAAATGCATCAATATGTTAATCGTGTTTAAAAGAAGTGTCTAAAAATGTTATCGGTTATCTATTCGATATTGGTTCGGTAATCGTTTCGCGAAATAAACATAATAATAGTTGGCAAAGAATTTGTGTTAAGCAAAGGTTAGTTAAATAATTATATATATTTTATATACATGCTTTTTTAATTTAATATTTAAAAAAAAATGTAAAACCAAGATATTTATTATGTTACCAATATAAACCATATTTTAGGTACTTGAATGAGAAAAACATCGTACAATTTTTAAGTCGCACAGAGGGTTCGATGGTGCCCAAAGTGGCGATTAATTCAGTGAAGCCGTAGTTTTTATACCCTATACCACTATGTGGTTTGGGTATAATGACTTTGTGCTGCTGTTTGTAACAACCAAAAATATTTGACCTAGACCCATCTTTAATTATACCGATCGAATCAGAATCACTTTCTGAGTTGATTTAACAATGTCCGTCCGTCCGTCCGTCCGTCCGTCCGTCTGTGTGTCCATGTAAACCTTGTAATCAAACTGCAGGTCGCAAATATGAATATATTTTGATGAAATTTGGTATATAAGCTTTTATCAGCCATGGGATGAACGCTATTGGATTGGTGAGAATCGGTCCATGTTCAGACCTAGCCCCCATACAAATTACCCCTATGAAATCGACATAAATTGTCATAAGATCCAAATTGTCATATAGATCTTACTCAAATTGGGTTTATATGCGTTCATTACATCCATTAATGAGTAGTCCAAAAATGATCCCTTTGGCCCCATATAGAGCTGCTTCCCGATTTTCACTTAAATCTATTAAAAAACAAAAATATTGCACTGATTCTTCTCAAATTTTGTTTGTATATATTTTTGCAAAATACAAGGGACTTTACCAAACATGATCAGGATCGGTCCATTTTTGGACCTAGTCCCCATATAGATATAGCATCCGATATGAACTTTTTCATATCTGCAGCCAAAAAAATTAATAAAAATCCCACTCAAATTTGGTTTTTGCTTATTTTTTATGTCCAGTTAGTTGGGCCTAAGAGATAGGGTTTCTAAACGCATGGTATAGGGTATCGTATAGTCGGTCTAGACCGACAATAATTTTCTTATTTGTTTAATATTGGTCATTGTGTCATTGGTCATTTTTTGTACACCACAATAAGCTTAAATATATATATATATATATGTATTAGATTTAATAATAATTATTTCCTGAAGATGTTGGCAAATCACCAACGAAACGTCGGATAATTAAAAATTGAATAAACAGTCTTTTATTTGCATGTAGAAAATTGATGACCTTGAAAGCCCGTTTTAGAGAAATCTAAAGAAACAAACAACAAATAATGTAGAAAAAGGTCGCATACATTTACAAAGAAATAAAGTTAAGTACTTCAAGTCGAACAACTGTTTGTTTGGCGCAGAGTAGTTAGACCCCAATGACAATACCCCCCAAAAAAATGAACAAATTTTGCATACTGCTTGCTCTCTCTCTGTATGAGTATGTTTTTTTTTTGCCGTCCTGTGCAATAAACGCATTTAAAAGTCTATATACGCGTAGCCATTTTCTTCGTTTAGCTTATCCATCGTCCCGTAAATGCAAAAATATCAAATGATCTGCGAAAATATATGTGTGTTTTTCTCCGGCGATTACAAATAAGTTGGCGACAACTGACCGGCACGGGTGTGGACGCGGACGAGACGCGCGCCGTGTAACACAGGTCAGTGCCGCGTAAATCTTATGAGAAAAATTTTATTTATCATACTAGCTGTTTTTACCCGGTCTTGCCCGGGATCCAAAGGGCTTGGCTTGAAAAATGGTTCACTATGCTTACCAGGCGCTGACTACTTAGTCCCCGATGAACCATTCCTCAAAAAAATTAACTTACTCCCAAAAAATTTTTATGGGATTGGGGAATTTGTTCATGGTGAAAAAATTCCCTATGTTCAGGTTTTTTGGGGGAACAAATTCATGTTTTACTTCAATTTAAAATTTTGTGATTTTTTAATTTAGAACTTTTTTTTATAAGACGCTACAGCAAAAATACTTAAAAATTAGCTGCGAAACCGCCTTAATTTTTTTTTTGAATTTTATTTATTTTGTAAACATCAAACATAACGGAATCGTTTGCATATTAAAGGAATCAGTTCTTTTAAAAATTGAATTACTTTTTCAATAAGTGATCATCATTGAGCAGAGACTTCAAAGAAAAACAGAAAATGAATGCGACGTTTAATATTGTGCCGCAATGTTGCTTTAAGCAACTGCTTATAGTATATGTATAGTAATTATTGCACATACGTAGATAACATTTATCATAAGACTTTTCACTGAGCTGTGTCCCGCGAGCGAGTCGCGTCCGCGTCTGCGCGTTTTGCAGCTACACCCGTGCTGCGGCGCAGTTGCCGTTAATTTATTTGAATCCCAAAATATATTTTTCAGAACATTCCTATATTTTAGCTGAGCTGTGTTCAGTGGGCGCGTCGCGTCTGCGTCCGCGCGCCGCTTCCGCGCGTTTGGCAGCCACACCAGTGCTGACGCGCAGTTGTTGTCAACCTATTTTAATTGCCAAATTTTATTTTTCAGATCATGCGATATTTGAGCGCAGCTGTGTTCCGCGAGCGCATAGCGTCGCGTCCGCGCGCCGCTTTCGCGTATCGAAATTATGCTATTGAAAAGAATACAGATTTTAAATACGTTTATTGAGAGCAGTATGGAGATTTTGTTCATTTCTTTTGGGGACCTTTATTTAAAAATTTGGGGAATTTGTTCATTTTTTGGGGAACTTGTGCATTGGGGGCTAAGTTCGGAGCGCATGCTTACCACTACAACTTAGCATGGATTAATTTGAGTGTATTATGTCTAAAAGTTATTCTATTTAAGTTATTCTAGAGCTTGGGGATATACAGCAATTCTGGTTTTTCCTTTTGGTGCATATATGAAAATCTTGTGCTGGCCCCCAACTCTGGAGCAGGAGACAAATATTTGTCTATGAGAAAAACAGGGAGATTCTAAGTTGATACCTGCTACCGTAAGAGATGGTCCTCTTATGTACGTTATGTTAGGAACAACTTTTTGTACCATCTCCTACAATGAAAAACCAACTTACAAAAGTCTTCTGGTAGGGATATTACAGTCGTTTCAAGAGTTTCACATTCCCTGGAGTTAGCTTGTCTTATCCGTTGGGCCTGAAGACATTGTTGAGTCGTTTCCGGAGTTTCAGATTCCCTCGACTAAGCTTGGCTTAGCTGCTGGATTTATAGACGCACTGGAGTAGATTCAGGCATTTCCGCTTCTCTTACAAAGCTAGTCTTGATCTTTGGTCTTCAAGAAGTTATTGGGTTTGCTTAGGTGTTTCAGCATTTCTCGACTCAGATTGCCTAACTCGTTGAGACTCGATACGAATTTGGGTCTGATCAGGTTCTCTAGAGTTCTGTTTTGTTTAAGCCTTCTTGCATTTGAGGCAGTACGGCCTATATGCTATGCTTTCATGTACAAGGTACAATTGCAAATAATTATTTTTCCACCTTTACAACTCATTTATATAGTGAAAAAGATGAAATGGAAATATTTGTAATAGGTTGCTTTCCAATGTAGCCAAAAGGCAAGATGGAAATAAATGTAATATTTTGTTTTCCATTGTGTTTAAAAAGGCGAGATGCAAATATTTATAGTCGGAATAATCCTGCAGCGGTAGTCAACCTATGAAATAAATCTGCACTAATTTTGGGGTGTTGCAACACATATATTAAAAAAAATAAGACGGGAAAATTTGTAGTAGGTTGATTTAAAATCTTCATTTCATAATGGTGTAAACTCACCATTACATAAAGAGATTTATGTATAAAATTTTTGGGAAGTCCATTGAAAAATTAAAATACGAACAAACACTAAAAGCGTATATAGAAAATTAAAAAAAGTGGGCGTGGCCGATAAAAGTATATGACGACCTTACCTGGGATTTGAGAATAATGTGCAGTAAATTCGAGCGAAACTCATAAAAAATTAAAAAAATGGTCGCAAAAGTAGGCGTGGCCGTCGACAAACAAAAATTTGTATAGCGAGCAAATATACCAAAAAGCAGAAAATGAATTGTATATAAAAAGTGGGCGTAAAAGTAGGCGTGGCCGATAATACGTAGATGGTGACCTTTCCTGGGGTATAGAGATCGTGTGTACAAAATTTCAGGGAAATCTGTTGAAAAATAAAAATTTGTATAGCGGTCAAACAAACAAACAAAAAAAAAAATATACAAACAAACAAACAAACAAACAAACAAACAAACAGAAAATGAATTTTATATAAATAGATTTATGATCCATCCAAATTGTGCCACCACACACCCCACACACATATATGCTTAAAGGAACATTGCGGAACAACTTCGCATCCATCAAATATTTGCGTTCGTTCAGTGCAGGTTTAATATGTGTAAGTGTCGATTCCTTCGATTTGCAAAGCGAAGTTTTGAAAAGTAAATGAAACAACAAGACACCGAAAAAATTACCCAAAACGGGTTTCGTGTAGCTTAGTTTTTTGCAGAGGATGATGTTTCCTATTGCATCTTTTAAAAGAAAAAAAATAAATTTAGTTCCCAAACTTAAAAATTAAAAATGAACAAATACCCCAAAATATTTCAAGTTAGAATAAAAAAATAACTTGTGCCCCAACAATCATAGAAATCCCAATCCCACACATATTATTTGGGGCATAAGTGTATTTTTGGGGGGCATTTGTTCACTGTGGCTGAAATTTTGGTTTCATTGGCCAAAAGTCTAATTTTTTTCACCGATTTTTGAAATTTTAACGCCTTTTTGTAGCCAATATATTCAGATAAAGGTGGCCAAAAAATTAGGTTAAACTAATGCTAATAGTGGGCGTGGCATGCTGTCAAACTCAACTGTTTTTTTTATCAAAAATAAATATTTACTACTCGCAAGCTATCATCGATAATGACCTACGGTCTTTTTTGTAATGTTGCAAGGGTTATAGTCTTTAGTTGTTGTAAGTGGTCACAGCCGTACCGTTTAATATTAGGTGCATTATGAAATATTTACATATATTTTCTTAAATTTCAACTTTAGTAGAATAGAACTTCTAGGGAGCAAAAGGGAACAAGAAACGCATACCACCAGCAGAAAGGTGAAAGTGTGCTCTTTAACCCTATGTACACCTTTGCACCGTGACGACCCGTGGGTAATGAAATTACTCTAAAAAAAATTCAAATTACGATGATTTAATCAATAAAAGGAAATGAGTGAAAGAAATATGGAAACACACAGCTAATTCTTTTTTGTAAATGGGGATGTGAGGGTTCTTCGGTACAGAAATAATACAAACAAGTAGTATGTGAAAATATTTCGGACTCAGATATGTTGATGGTATCATTTTTACCACTGCGATTGAAAAAGATTTTGGAAGATTCACAGTCTGCGACTACTACAACGCAAACAATGGATATTTGGAAAACTGAGACACCATCTTCTACGAAATACTGCAGGCCAATAAAATTTGAATTCAAAAAAGAAACGCATGATGCCATTAGCAAAGAAGTTAGTGATTTCAAGGCCCAAATTGCAACACTACAGCCATTGCAATTACAGTTAGATGGGCAGCAAATTGAAGTAAGCTACCATTAGTGCTGAATATTATAGATGAAAAAATGGGCCAGTCTTTGACTAACACGAAGGCTGCATCCAGCTGCATTATATGCCAAGCAACATCATGCCAATTAAACCAAGTCCCGACAAAATCATTGGATAATACTGATGCATATGAATGTGGATTATCACCACTACATGCAAGAATACGACTTACACATACTAAAAATCAGTTATGATTTGGATTTCGGGTCTTCAGGATCAATAAGAAACAACGAAATCAACAACGAGTTAAGAAGTTCAAAAAAGAAACATGTTCAAGGTGAATATCGCAAATTTGGATTGATTATAAATAGATCAACCAAAATAAGGATCAGGCAATACAAATGATGGCAATACCGCAAGAAGATACTTTTCAGATACAGAAACAGCATCTGAAATAACAGGAGTGGATTTAAACCTTATTTTCAGATTTAAAATAATCCTAGAAGTACTTGCGTGCAATGAAGTAATTGACTCTAGAAAATTTGTAGATTATGCTAAGGAAACTGCAAAAATATATACAACCAACTACCCATGGAGAAATAAACAATTCACAAAATCTTTTATCATTTAAATATCATTTGGTGCTACTTGGTGATATAGCAGAGGGGGCTCAGGAAAAAAGGAATAAGTATTACAGATTTTATAGAGAGCACAATACTAGAAAAATTTCACGAAATTCCACAAATGAAGATCTATTTAATATATTTTTGGCAACGTCAGATGCGTTCATCTCCAGTATTCGAAATCAATGGAAAATGGAACATCGGGATTTAGACGAAGAAGTCAAAAAACTACTTAAGAACAGAAATAACACAGAACAAAATATGGAATATTTGCAATCAATATTTACTAGAAAGTTGAAAACTGATCAAATGAATAATAATTATAATTGCCTTTCATTGTTATTTAAGTACAAAAAACATAGTATTAGTAAAAAAATAATGATAAACAGAACCTAACATTGTTACAAATGCAATTAAAATCTATTGCAGTTTTTATTTTTCAAATGTTTTTTAAAATTATCAAATTTGACAGCAAAAAATAATAAATTTTTCTGTAGTAATAGCAAGATTTTTAGATAATATTATTAACGTTTTTTTAAGTGTAAATATTCTTTGAGTGTAAACAAATTTGCAAATTTGACAACAAAAAATTTTTAATTTTTCAGTAATACTAAACTGTTAGGGACATTGATATTGGAAATATGGATAAAAGCATGAACTGCTCCATTAATGTTGATGAACTCAACAACATATTTACTAATACTTCGCTTCTTGTAGCGACGGACAATATGACACAAAGCGAAAATTCTCTTTATAATGACAATGATACGCTTGACCAGGACATATTTGAATTTTCATGTGTCAATCAATTTGATGTTTTCTCTAGTTGTTCTCGAATAAAATCCAATGCAATAGGATATGATAATCTTGATCCTAAGTTCATCAGAATAATTCTGCCATCTATATTGCCGTATATTACTCATTTATTTAATACCATCATCACAACTAGCTGTTTTCCTTCGAAATGGAAGCATGCGAAGTTAATTATATTCCCTAAATTAAACAGTGAGTACCGGCCAATATCTATCTTAAGTTTTCTTTCAAAAGCTTTAGAAAAAATTTTACACCACCAGATAAGTGTTCACGTTTATGAAAATCAGCTAATGTCTGACCGACAATCAGGTTTCCGACCTAATCACAGCTGTGTAACTGCTTTAATTGACTAAGATAAGGTCACATTTTAAATTTTCATCAACATCATCAAAACTTATATCATCTTACCTCACTGACCGCATTCAGTCGGTATGTTTAAACGGCATTGAGTCCAATCCCCTTACACTAACAAGAGGCGTACCACAGGGATCTGTTCTGGGGCCACTACTTTTTTCTATTTATGCTAATGATTTGCCACAACATTTATCTCACTGCAAGATTCACATGTATGCAGACGATGTACAATTGTATTTAAGTAGTCCAGTTCAATCTATCAGAGAAAACGTTAATAAACTCAATCATGATTTAAACAACATATCTTGTTGGGCATCAGCAAACGGCCTGTGTTTAAATCCAAGAAAATCCAAATGTATCGTAATGCACAAAAAAACGTTAAATCCAATCATTCAAGATGACATCATTATAAACAACGAGAAAATTGATATTGTACGAACGGCAAAAAATTTGGGAATAGTGTTTAACAATAACTTAACTTGGTCAAATCCTACCAATACTCTGGTTGTGCAAATATATGTCAAATTAAGAACGTTGTGGTCTGTGCAGTACTTTACGCCGTTAAAAGTAAGAATGCTACTCGCGAAAGCTTATTTGATTCCTAGTCTTACTTACGGTTGTGAATTGTTTTCTTATTGTGACTCCATAAGTAAGAAAAAACTTCAAGTTTTATATAATAATATTATACGATATGTTTACGGACTTAAAAAGCGAGATCAAGTATCGTCCTATTCGAAGACTCTCTATGGAGTTTCGTTTGAAAACTTGTTAAAGATTAGAACTTTAATATTTTTTCGAAAAATTATGTACTCTCAAAAACCGAAGTACCTTTTTCAAAATATACGCTTTGCTAGATCGTCAAGAGGCAAAAATGTCATAATTCCCAAATTCCGATGTCTCGCTTCTGAATGGCAGTTCTTCGTAAATGCCACTCGTCTTTGGAATGCTCTTCAACATAGCCAACAAATAAACAGCAACGCAATGAGTTTTAAAAAAAGTCTTTTTAATTATTTTAGTTAAATACTCCTGGTAGTTTTTCTTTTATAGTTATTTATATCATAATTATTTTTTTAAGTCCTAATTTTTAATAACTTTTATTTATATAATTTTTTATATCATTATTTATTCCTACTCCTGGTAAAATTTCATTTATATATATATACATAATTCTCTTTTTTTTTGTAATTTTTAATTATTTTCAATTTAAAACTTTTTTTTTTAAATATTCTATGTTATATTTTATTAATGTCACAATTTTATAAATTCTTATGTTATTCATATTAACTTTTATATATTAGTTGCAATTTAATTCAATTTAATTTGGCTAAACATGTTTGTAACTACTAAAATCCTGTACTGTAATTATAAGACTTAGTCTTGTTGTGCAGGAAATCATTAAAACAAATAAATAAATAAATAAATATATAATAGCAAAATTTCCAGTTGATTATATTTTTTTTTTTTTGAGTGTAAAAATTTTTTTGAGTGTAACATTAAAAAATCCCATTATTACAAAAAATGTTTATAATTATTATTAAAATCCAAATATTTAATTTTTGAATAAATAAAAAAATA
The DNA here is from genome assembly GCA_963682025.1 of Cordilura impudica. Taxonomy (NCBI): domain Eukaryota; kingdom Metazoa; phylum Arthropoda; class Insecta; order Diptera; family Scathophagidae; genus Cordilura; species Cordilura impudica. The sequence continues at coordinate 149,812,629 of OY821517.1, forward strand.
ATAAACACATATTTCGCTCTAAAAGTTAAAAAAATCAAAAGTTCAACTTTGACCTAGAATTCCTTAAAAAGGCCTCAATCAATTTTATTGTAGTTAAAACTAAGTCAAGCTAAACTAAATATCTATCCACTAAAAAAAGCTACTTAAATATTTTGATCGGTTCAAAAGTTACAGAATATTGGCCAATGAAAAACGATTTTCAGCCACTGTGCGCCGTTTATTTTTGTTCTTATTTGTCATAAAGGCGACTTTAAACTTCTATAGGAAAACTCTTTTTAATAATTATAGAAATTTCTGATATAACATTCATAAAATTAAATTATAGTTATTATGGTAGGGCATAATATCTTCACAAATTTTGAATTTGAATGGTAAAAAAACCTGAGAGTTTTATATTAAAGTTAATTCTAATATAATTCTTATAATCTTTTTTTCAATGACTATACATAAATCTAATTTCTACGAAAAAAAAAAAAATTAAAACAATTGCAGCAGTTACCCACTTTGCCAATCTAATGAACACAGTTTTTTTGCCTATTGTCTTTTACTAATTCTTAGCATATTTATCATTTACATTTCCCAAAAAGGTCTGTACATGAAAGTAATAAATTGTTTCTAAAATTCCATTGAACCACAATTTTAGTTCGCTTAAAATTAACCAAACTTCTATAAAAGCCTTATTGCAATTCAACATAAACTATGCAAATTTTTACATAAACATTTTATGTGAAAAACGAGATTTACAATAAAATGTAAGTGTTGCCACAAATTGCTTCATTTATATGCGACTAAAATATATATTTAAAAACTAAAAAAAAAAAAATATATAAAAAATGTAAAACAAGAACTTTCGCTGGCTATACAAAATACCACGATACAACCACATACTCGTACATTTATATAGAAAACATACCTTTAGAACAACCAAAACTACTCGTACAAACAATTTATGGAAAAAAGTGCTTTGTACTAAAAAATACATATACTAACTGCAATTCTATATCAACAAAGTTATTTTTGTTTTAGATGTAGTAAAAAAAAAAGAAAAATACACCATTTATAACTTGATTTACAGAAGATATTATTATAATTATATTCTTTATTGTTAACTATAAATAGATTGAATTTATTACAAATTTCAAACGAAATGATTTCAAAATTAGTGATAAAACACTTTGGTTTAAAAAAAGATTCCAAAATCCCAGTAAAAATCTGGATACGGTATAGCTGCATACATTTTTTATACCATTTGTGAAGAAAAATACATAGTAAGTATCTATGTTTTTTATTTTTTTTATTTTTATTTCATTTAAGCTATGTGAATGTTTTTTTAATATAAATGTTGGCCATTTCCGGTATTTGCATTTATATACAAGTTGAGTAAAATTATTGTTGTTATAGTACTGCAGCTGATATAAAAAAATATATAAAAATAAATAGAATCTTAATATCACTTTAAATTATTTTGTGTATTTGAATATATATTTTTTTTTTTGTTATAAAATTGAGTTTTTAATTGTATTTTAGCAATTTACCCCCATCGAAATTTCATTTAAGAGTTTGTATATATTGGTAATAGTTTATATAAAATGCTATTTTAATTGTGGTTTGAAAAATGAAGTGTTAACTGCCTAAAGCATAAATAATCGCAAAATTTATTTTAAGTATACTAGATTCTATAATACACTTGTCGAAAAAGTAACTTTTTGCGGCTGAGACATTGGGAACATTACAGAACGTTTATTTTGTGTGAATAAGCGTTATTTCAACAGAAAGACCCGACTTGAGTTGTATAAGGTTGAATAATATATATAATTTTAGCTGTTGCGACTAAATTTTTGTGTGCGATATAAAGAGATAGAGAAACTGATATAATCGCTTTGGTGCATACCGTTCAATAATTGAAAAAAACAGTAGCTTGGATTTAAAAAATACGTAGTCATAAAAAAAATTTAATAACTGATTGTTTATAAATTCTAATAAAAATAAAATATAATCACATATTTAAACTCTTTCTTTCAACTCATACTCTCTGTCTGTCTGTCTGTTTGCATGCATTGGGGCAACCCCATTCCCCTCATCCAATTGATCTGAAACTTGGCCCATAGTATTGTTGGGCTTATAGATAAATTTTGGATAGTCACGCATAGTCACGTACAGTCACGCAGTGCTTTAAAACTCATTTCCCTTTATCCGATCAATCTGGAAATTGGTCGACAGACTTGCCGTGAAAAAAGATTAACTTTGTCATAGTCACGCACAATCACTCACAGTCACGGGGACATGAAAACCTCACTTTCCCTCATCCGGTCGATCTGAAACTTTTTCCATTGACTTGTTGTGGCCGAAGATTAATTTTGGGAGAGTCACATACAGTCACGCATATTCACGCACAGTGATTTAAACCCCATTTCCCTCATATAATCGATCTGAAACTTGGTCAATAATCTTGTGGCCAAAGATTAATTTTAAAAGGATCACGCAAAGTCACGAACATTCACACAGAGATTCAAATCTAGTATGCATAAGGAAAGAAAGAGTTTTAATAAAAACTTTTTTTTATGGGTTAGATTATAATAAATTTTTTACAACGATTGTGACGCAAGCAGTTTTTCTTTAAAGAAATTTAAACTACAACAATTATGTGAAAAAATGGACCAGTCCTGATCATATTTGGTAGGTTTTTGCAAAAATATATAAGTACCAAATATAAGAAAAATCTGTGCAAAATTTTCGTTTTTTGATAGATTTAAGTGAAGATCGGGAAGCAGCTTTATATAGGGGCTATGACTAAGAATTGAGTAGTTGAGATGCAAAACTCGTTCGTTACAAAAAATAAAAAAACGAGACGACAATTGATTCTGACAGTTATTTTAGCACTTTATAAGAAGAAATATGCTGATTGTGTCAATGCATGTCCTTTTCCATGTTTTTTTGTGAACAAAAATTGCATTTAAAAGCAAAACTGGTTTGTTCCATATACCAGTCATTTTCACGACCAGCAAAGGTCGCTGGTTCACTATTTGAGGTGCGAGTTTTCAAAACAATATTTTTATTAGTTTTATACTATACTCATACTATACTCATTGTAGCTGTACTTTATTATTATTTTAACAAAATATCCGAGGTCAATATTTCATCAGCTATTTCTTAAATTTTCAATATTTAAACTGTTAAAAAATATTTGCTATATCAATATCAAACCCTACATACATTTTTTATAACAAAAACTTACTTGTTCTTTAAGTTTTAAATGCTTAAGTAAAATAATTTTTCTTCATTTGGAAGAGGGAAGTTGCTAATCAGATGGGTACGTAAGATTCATGATTTATAATAATTTTGAAAACTATTATATTTTTTAGGCATAAAGGGTTTCCATTAATGCTTACTTGCAATCATTCAAAAAAAGAATTTTTGTTCGCTTTTTACAACACGAGTAATAAGATCCAAAAATATCGTTCTATTTTGAAACATACGTCACAGAAAACTCCAGTAAAATGTATAGTTCGCACAAATTATGAGAGGCACCTGAGCATTGAACAAAGAACCAGGTCTATTAAATATTTTTTATAAACTTGGTACGAATGTGTTCGAGAGCATTTCTTGGTTGTAATGGTACGGTACGGTGGTCGGTCCGCTTCTGTTCCCTGTGCCTTTAACGGTTCGCACGTGCTGGCGTGGGGCCTAGCTCGCCGGAGGGGTGGGTTCTTGTTAAGGCCCAGGGAAACCGCACTACAAAAAAATCACGTGCGATTAGCTGAGAAATTGTCAAAACTACTCTATGGAATAGAGGAATGGATGGATGGTCATACTTACTTTTGCGTTGGGGCTTGATGTTATGCCCCTTTTTGCCCTCCGTACCATGTTACCTGTTTTTCCATCTTGATTGGAGGTAACCCACAAAATAATAAAATTGGTTTGGTTTTGGTTTTCTACATTGGGTTTAAAAAAAAAGTTTATTTAACCTTCATTTTAAGGTTTTAAATTTAAATGATTTTTCGTAACATGTTAAATTTTTAGCCAAATTTTACTTTTAGCCAAATTTTAAGCTTAGCAACATTTTAGTTTTAGGGAAATTTTAATTTTAGGAAAAATTTTAAAGTATAGCATAATTTTTAATTTTAGGAGAATTTTTAAATTTTAGCAAAATCTTGTTTTAGCAAAATTTTATATTTAACCAAATCCTATCATTAGCCAAATTTCTATATATAACAATATTCTTAATTTAGAAAAAAATTTTTTCTTTTTTTTTTTTTAGTTCAACTTTTATATTAGAAGAATTTTATATTTATAAAATTTTATTTATATTTTTGTTAGAAAATTTTATTTAAAAAATTTAGATAAAGTTGTGTTTGATAATTTAAATATTGCTAGAAAAATTTTATTTAAATTGTATTTTGTTGGTTTCTTTTCGGTACTGTACCTTTTCGGACAGTGGTTGGTATTATAAAATAGCGGTAAATATATAAACGAAAATTTATGCGCTTATCAACACACCATGAGGGGTGGTATTTATGGAAGTGTTAATTTAAATGTGGTGTTCGTTTTTTCTTTTTGGGTACCGTTTTGATTTTGGTTTATTAAAAAATTCTTAAGTATATAATTTTATATTTAGGAAAATTTTTATATTTAGTAAAATTTTATATTTAGCAAACTTTCATTAATTTAATAAAATTCCTTAATTTAATAAAAAAAATTTTAAACAGAAAAATATTCATATTTTACAAAATTTTTAATTTTTAAAATTGTTGGTATTTTGGATAATAAATAAATTACCGCTGGTGTTGGTTGTAAAGATGTGGTACCGATGAAGTTGCTGAATGAAACATGGCATAATGATTGTAATACATTGGATGATGTGCAGCAGCATGTGGAGAATCCATATCTCCCAGATATTGATGGTTAGGAGGTGTATGATAATTGGCAGTCCATTGTCATGGCTGACCCGCTGAATATGCCAAATTGGCGGCACTATATTTGTTTGTGAATATGACAAGGTATTATAATAGGAAACCATAGGATATTAACAAAACTTTTCCTTTTGAGGTTAGAAGTGTTTGTCAGTTTTATATTTTTTATTACATTTTTTTTTTTTTTTTTTGAACACACGCAACGAAATAAATATTTTGTTTTATAATTCTTCAATTTAATTTTTTCAAGTCAAATTTATTTCCTTAATTTTCTAATAAGTTTATTTTTAAAAAGTTTTTTTTTGTATTAGATTATAACCAGATACTGCAGATATATTTTTCTTTGTATTTTTCATATTGTTCTTGCACGCGTGGTTTGTCTTATTTTTGTCTGTTAATTAATTAATTCCTTCGAATGTCTGTAAAAATTCAAACTTCAATCAATTTTTTCTTAAATTTTAAATTTTAAATTTCTTAAGTTTTAAACATTAATAATTTTCTCAAAATTAACATTATTTTATTACCACTGTGTCTTATTTTTGATTTTAACTTTACATTAACTTTATTTTACTACACTAATTTAAATTTTAATTTATTGTAGGTTTTTCCTCAACCTTTTCTCTTTCAGATCTCAAATTCAACTCCCCGATTTAAATTTAACTTTATTATATTAAACCTTCTCATCTTCATTCATTCATCTCCAGATAAAAACCTGTTTATTAAAAAAAAAATCACCACCAATTCATTGAGAACATTCATATTCATTCATAATATTCTCTAGTATTTATAACACGCCCACTCATATATGACTATGAGAGCAAGTGAGATCAATACAAAAAAATACGTGGTTCGACCAGCATGATTGCATATGAATGAGTTCATGATTTAATACAACACAATGAAGAGAAAAAAACGCGCCATAAATCAGTTTGCCAAAAAAATAGAACCAAAAATTTTTGCCATCAACATATTACCATATAAGGTGTTGTTTACATGTACATACTTGAACTTGAAAATAATTTCAAGATCAAGGTTATTATATTTTTTTCTTCTTTCTTATTTCTGCTTGTACCAGAAATTCTTTGGCTACAGTAAAGAGCAAAACAGATCACCGTCACATGGTATACTAAATATATCTAAATTTCGTGTGCAAAATATTGGTAAACCTGTTAAATCGCTTGCCTATAAGTCAGTGTTACTAACTCAAATTCTGAACCTCTTAAAAACAGGTTTTGTTTTTAGGCGAGTGTTTCTCATGAAATCTAGTACAGCCAAACAGAGCCGAGAACGTTCCAGCGCACATGATAATGAGAGCAAGATACTGGTTATATTATCATAATAACCTATCATTAAAAATAACATTTGCTCCATTTTTTGTGACATATATTTATGAAAATGTTCTTGTTCATTTCCGTCAGTTTTGCCATATGTGTAGAATTGGGTGAAAAAACAAAACAATTTATCACAATCTATACTAATATAATAAAGACGTAATGTGTGTTTGTTTGTTTGTAGGAGGTAATCTCCGTAACTACCCATCTGATCTTCTTGAAATTTTCAAAGAGTCTTACTACGGATATGGGTAGTGCTATAGGCTATAATTTTTTAAATATTTTTGGTGGGCGTGGCATCTCCCACACAAAGTAATTTTTTAATATCATATACATATATTAAGTACTATGATAGGGAGAGCTTTGCAATTTTGTGTGAGGTCACCTATTGTTAATATTAGTAGCTACGCCGGAAATGGGCGGGATTGGATAAGTGGGCATGGTGCCTCCCATACAAGTAATAGTTCAATATTATATATCGCTCGTAATGTGACAGAGAGACCTTTTCAAATTTTTCTGATGTCACCTATTATTAATGTGAGTAGTCGGACACAAAATGTACAGTATCGTACCAATAGGAATGGCACCTGCCATACAAAGTAAACATAAAATGACATATGTCTGGATTACTGTAATAGTGAGAGTTTTGGGACTTTGTGTGAGCCCATAAATTATTCATTTGATTAGTTAGACAAAAAATGGTCGTGATCGGAACAGTGGGCATGGCACCGCCCATACAAAGTAAATGTATGATATCATATAATTGGTGTGCTAAAAAAGGAAGCTTTGACACTTTGCACGAGCCTATCAGATCTTAGTATATGTAGTCGAACAAAGAATTGGCGGGTTCACAACAAAGGGCGTGGCACTCCCCATGCAAAGTAACTATTTAATGTCTTATATCTGGAGTACTGTAAAAGAGAGAGCTTTGTGGCTTTGCGGGAGCCCATAGGTTCTTTGTCTGATTAGTCGAACAAAAAAATGGGCGTGATCCGAGCAGTGGGCATAGCACCGTCCATGCAAAGTAGAAAGACTCGACATTTTGCATGACTCCATCAGATATTAATGTGAGTAGTCCAATAAAAATTGGGCTGGATGGGATTAGTGGGCGTGGCACCTCCTATGTAAAAAATATGAAGCACTACGAAAGCGACAGTCTTTTGACAAGTTCATTAGTTATCAATGTGATTTGTTGTGGAAGATATATCGCCAAAATCAAAAATCACCAAACCCAAAAATCCCGAAAAAAATAAAAATTGCCCAAAAAAAATATTCAAAATAAAAAATGGGCAAAATCAAAAATCGCTCAAAAGAAAAATTGCCAAATGATATTCTAAGTTCAGCGAAGCACACCGGGTTACATCTAGTGTTCAATAAATCGCTGATGAAAAATTACCTTTTATAAAACATGAACTCCTACAAAAAAAAGTACATTTTATAGAAAAATGCCGTTTATGAAAAGGCACCATTTATAAAATGTACGCTTTATGTACGTTTCATAAAAAATTACCTTTTATAAAATTTGTATCTTTTATATAACACAACTTTTCATAAAAAAGTACCTTCAATAAAATAGTTTCTTTTTTAAATATAACTATTTATAAAAAAAGTAACCTTTACAAAAAACCTCTTTAAAAAAACTAAATTTTACTACAAATTTTTTTTTTAAGTGTCTTTTATGAAAAAGTACCTTTTATAAAAAATACTTTTGATCAAAATCTAATTTTAATCACAAAGTACCTCATTTAAAAAATGTGCCTTTTTTGAAAAGTAATTTTATAAAATAGTACCGTTTGCAAAAAATTACTTAAAAAAACTGAATTTTACTAAAAAGTATTAAAAAAAAAGTGTCTTTTATGAAAAATTACTTTTTATTAAAAAACTACCTTTTGATATAAAAGTAACTTTAATCACAAATTTCCTTATTTAAAAAAGGTGCCTTCTTTGAAAAGAACTTTTATAATAAGGTGTATTTTTTAAAAAAGTTTCTTTTATAGAAAAGCACATATTATAAAAAAGTACCTTTCATAAAAAATCACCTTTTACACACAAGTACCTTTTTTACAGATGGATTTAAGTGACTTAAGTTTTAATGTTAACCTTCAATTAAAATTTAAATGTGATGTAATTTAAAATTACATCAGAATGTATTTTTGTGCGGCCGATATGTTACAACATGCAATTGATGTTGTTGCAGTTTCGATGTTAGTTTGTCGGTAAATATTAAAGCAATGACAAGAAAAGAAGAAATAAATAAATAAGAATACTAAGAAAAAGATGAGATCCCATACCCATACCCTTTTTTGGTAACATAGTTCTAACAAGTATTTTGTAATGATTTAAGTGATCAGGCAAGTTGGCATCGTTATTAATTTTTTTGGCTGCAGATATGAAAAAATTCATATCAGATGCTATATTTATATCGGGACTAGGTCAAAAAATGGACCGATCCTGACCATATTTGGTAAAGTCACTTATATTTTGAAAAAATATCTACAAACCAAATTTGAGAAAAATCTGTACAATATATCTGCATTCGACTGCGATCTAGTACAAACGTACACAAATTCTTAGCTCCCTAAAGTGTAGTGTTAAATAAAAACAAATCATACAAAAAAAAAAATAAATAAATTAAAATTTAACAAGAACAACTAAACAAAAAAAAAAAAAAAACTAAAATTCTTTTGAATAATAACAATTTACATTGCTATCATCATGGGTGATAGCAATGATAGTAGTGAAGACGAAGATTTATGCTGGCAAGTAGTAACTTCTACTAAAGCACTTAAACGTCGTCGAACTGATTCCCCAAAAATATTTTTAAATAAAAGAAATAATACCAACAACAATCAAAACTTGTTTTCTCAAAACAATAATAGTTCCTTAACTAATAATAATGCACCTGCATTCGAAATCAAAAACAATAAAAATATTGCTTACAATGGCATGCAAAAGAATGGCAACAACAACGCTGGTAAATCAACCAATATAAACAACAATGCAAGTACATCTCAACAAACAGCCTTTACAAGCAATAATGTAAGTCATAATAGATTTTCAGCTTTACTTAATAATAATGATGATAATGATGAATCAGATGATGAAGAATCTACAAAAGTGAATTCTCCTAAACCGCCACCAATAATAATACCAAACGTTGCTGATATTAGTGCAATGATTAAAAGTTTTACTTAAATAATTCCCTCTTCATCCTTTAACTACAAAACTGTAAGAGACAATCAAATAAGGGTTATGATTAAAGATGTTCAACCTTATAGAACAGTCGTTTAATTTTTAAACGAGAAAAAAATTATATTCCACACGTACCAATTAAGATAAGAAAGAGCCGATAGAGCCGTTATCAAAAACCTACACCCTTCAACGCAAAAAGAAGAAATAAAAAATGCCATTGAAACCTTAGGCCACAAAGTTCGAAATGTTTCTAATATTCATAGTAGAGTCTCGAGGGAACCTCTTCCAATGTTCTACCTTGATTTAGAGCCAAGCCCAAACAACAAAAATATTTATTCAATAAAAGTTCTTAATAATGCTGTTGTCAACATTGTCCCACCGAAGAAAACGAATGATATTGTTCAATGCCACCGATGCCAAGAATACGGTCATACAAAACTTACTGCAGAAAACCAGTTAATTGCGTCAAATGCGGATTAGGTCATCTTACAGTCGACTGCACTAAAGATAAAGATGCACCTCCTCGATGTGTAAATTGTTTACAAAATCATCCAGCTAGCTATAAAGGCTGTGAATTTTATAAGCAACTTTTAAAAAGAAAATTAAAAACCAATATTGCTAATAGGCGTGATTCTATAAAATTTAATTGTAATAATGAAGATTTTCCAAATTTTAACAACAATCTGAATAATTCAAATTATAGTCAAAACAATAACAACTTTTCTTACTCTGATGTTTTAAGAAATAACCAACCAAATTCTCAGCATAATTCGTTAGAAAAGCTAGAAAATTTAATTCAAAACCAAATTGAGTTAACAAACAAATTGTTATCAATGATGACAGTATTAGTAACAGAACTATGCAACTAAATTTGAATATTGCAATATGGAATGCAAATGGGCTTTCCAACCACGCACAAGAACTTGAGATATTTTTAAAATTGCATTATATCGATATTCTTTTAGTGTCAGAGACACATTTTACCAGCAGAGCCTTTTTTAAAATAAGAGGTTATGAATTAATAACAGCCAACCATCCAGATGATAGAGCTCATGCTGGAGCTGCAATATTGATAAAATCAACAATAAAATTTGAAATTTTAGATGAAATAGGAGAACCATATCTACAAGCTGCCTGTATTAAGGTTAAATGTGACTCACACAGTATATCTTTTTCTGCTATCTATTTCCCTCCCAGATACTCAGTAAAATGTGAACAATTTCATAATTTTTTCAATAGATTGGGGTCAAGATTTTTCACTGCGGGAGACTTCAATGCTAAACATCCTTGGTGGGGATCTAGATTAGTTAACCCCAAGGGAAGCGAGCTCTACAAGTGCATAGTACATAATCATTACTCAGTGCTGTCAACAGGCAACCCAACATACTGGCCAACTGATCCAAGAAAAATACCAGATCTGCTAGATTTTGCAGTTTACTCTGGAATTTCTAGTCAATTGTTAAATATAACTGATGCTGATGATTTAAGCTCGGGCCACACACCCCTTATAGCTTGTTTCAACACATTTTTACAGTCAAAATCACAACAACACAAAATTATTACTGCCAAAACGGATATTAAATCTTTTGAAAGTTGGATTGAAAGAAATGTGAACTTAAATATTGATATAACTGACCCAACAGATTTAGATGATGCTGTTGAAACATTCAATCATTTAATTCACGAAGCCGGTTTTCTATCAACTCTAAATAAAACATTACAATGTACACAAAACCAAATTTTTATATCTTCTGAAATTAGACAAATGATCAGAAATAAAAGAAGACTAAGAAAAGTTTGGCAAAATAGTAGAAATCCAAATGACAAGCGTATCTTTAAGAAAGCTGCTAAAGATCTTAAAATAACACTCCATGGTATGAAAAATGAGATACTACAAAACTTTCTTAGAAATCTAAATCCGGCCAATAATAGAAGGGATGAGTTCAGCTTGTGGAAGGCAACAAGGCATATAAAAAGACCTACAAAGAGAAATGTACCTATAAAAGATGTTAACGATGTATGGTGTAAAACAAACAAATCTAAGGCTGATGCATTTGCTTTTCATCTTCAAACGACATTCCAGCCCTATACCAATTATAACAATAATGTTGCAGAAATTCTCGAGTACTTAGATAGTCGATGTCCAATGGATTGGCCCATAAAACATATTTCTCTTCCTAAAAGAAGAAATAAATAAACTTAATTACAAAAAATCACCTGGTTATGATAGCATAGATGGAAAAGTAGTTAAATACCTGCCTAAGAGGGGCATACTATTTCTCACATTGTTGTACAACTCGATATTGAGATTAAATTACTTTCCCTCGCAATGGAAATGCGCAGAGATTGTAATGGTGAATAAGCCAAACAAACCAGAAAATATTGTTACATCCTATAGACCAATCAGTTTACTGGTTGTATTCTCCAAAATATTTTAACGAATATTATTGAAAAGATTATTACCAGTTATGGAAAAATTTAATATCATTCCTGAATACCAATTTGGTTTTAGTTACAAGCATGGCACTCCTGAGCAATGCAATGAAACTAAGAGATTTTGTTCAGGAGTATTTTTGGATGTACAACAAGCCTTCAATAAAGTTTGGCACGTTGGGTTATACTACAAATTAAAAAACTGCTTCCAACTCCTTATTATTTACTCCTAAAGTCATATTTATCTGACAGATACTTTAATGTTAAAGTTGATGGTGAACACTCACAATTCTATGACATCAAGGCAGGTGTACCACAGGGCAGCGTTTTAGGACCAATTCTCTACACTATATTTACATCAGATATGCCAATAACAGAAAACGTACTAGTTGCAACATATGCGGACGACACTGCATTACTAGCTTCTGATGAATGCCCAAACAATGCATCTAATTTAGTGCAAAGGGAACTGAATGCTATTGAAGCTTGGTTAAACAAATGGAACATTAAAGTCAATACTGCAAAATCTTTACACATTACTTTCTCGTTACGACATGGCAACTACGGCAATGTATATATGAACAATATACAAATTCCTCAAAGTAACTGTGTTAAATATCTAGGAATGCACATTGATAGAAGACTGACGTGGAAAACGCATATAAAAGCAAAAAAACAGCAATTAAATATTAAAACGAAACGACTTTTCTGGCTTCTTGGTCCAAAATCACAGCTAAGTTTAGAAAACAAAGTTTTAATTTATAAAACTATTTTGAAACCGATCTGGACATACGGGATATAACTATGGGGAACAGCCAGCAATTCGAACATTGAAATATTACAAAGATATCAGTCAAAAACTCTTAGGTCAATTTTAAACGCTCCATGGTTTGTATCAAATAAATCGATTCATGAAGATCTCTTTATTCCAAAGATTATAGAAGAAATCAGAAAATTTAGTGAAAACTATTTAGGAAGGTTAAGCAACCATATCAACCCATTAGCAATATCTCTACTGGATGACACAGAAGAAAGAAGAAGGCTTAAAAGGTTCCATATCCTCGATTTACCATATCGGAGCTAATTCTCATGCACCTTTATATTAAAAAAAATAAATAAATAAATTAATTGCATGTAAATATTGTAATGTAAATATTGAATTCTAAATATTGTATTGCAAATATTGTATTAAACTTATACTTCCCTTTGGATTTTTGTTATTATTGTTGTTCTCAATCGAGTTCAATAATTACTGTTATTTACTTCTAATGTTATAAAATTTGCTTAATATCCTTAAATGGATAGATTGTAAATAAATAAATTAATAAAAAAAAAAAAAAAAATATTTACTTTTTGATAGATTTAAGTGAAGATCGGGAAGCAGCTCTATATGGAGCCTATGATAAAGAATTAACCTATTATTTTGGACTACTGATTAATGATTAATGGATGTAATAAAAACATACGAACCCAATTTGACTGAGATCTATATGATAATTTGGATCTTATGGCAATTTATGTCGATTTCATAGAGGTCATTTGTATGGGGACTAGGTCCGAACATGGACCGAATTACACCAGTTCCCATAGCGTTCATTGTGTGGTCGACAAAAGCTTATGTAAACCAAATTTCACCAAAATATATTCATATTTGCGACCTGTAGTTTGATTAAAATGTTTGCATGAACGCACAGATGGACGGACAGACGGAAGGACGGACATCGCTAAATCGGTTCATAACAAAAGATGGGTCTAGGTCAAATATTTTTGGTAGTTACAAACAGTAGCACAGTCATTATACCCAAACCACATAGTGGTATAGGGTAAAAAAATACTTGACAATAATTAGCAAATTTTAAAAATAAATGTTGATCAAATCTGATGTATTGGGGAATGGAATTGACTAAAAATTCTATTATTATTTTTTTTGTTTATTTCTTATATGTTCGGCCATAAGAATTCAAATTCCTTTAAGAGTTGCAAAAATAAAAAATTTGTTGGTGCAACCCCTTACTACACATACTTTAAAGTGAAATTTTTATGACTCCAAATGAAGTAATTGTAAGTTAAAATAAACCCAACCCCTTCTATGACAATACCATGTCAAATTCATTAGAGTTAATGATATATATACATTCGTGTACATATATATATGCATTTATATATAATAGAGCTATTTCAGCATTGTGGTTATATTTCTACATTTTAGTAAACATTTAATTATTTTTTTGTGGCAACTAATATCATAGTATAACTAATATCAAAGAGTATCAAATACTGAAATAACCTATTTGTTTAGTAGAACAACTTTTTGTTACATTTATAAATTTAATTAAAGTGATTAGTTTAAATTTCAATTAAAATCCTATGTAGAACTTAAGTGAATATTAATACCTGTAGTTATGGCGAAATTAATAATTAAAAATTAATTAATGAAATTTTAAATTTCTAAATAAAATTATTATAACAAAATGTTGATTTATGCCATCATAATCTATGTATTAGTTGAAAATACAATTGCTATGAGTAATTGAAAATAATTATTTTCAAAACAGAAAAACTTGATGGTACATGGGACTACGAAAATTCTGTTCGAAACATATTCGGTTGCAAGAACGAATCTGTTTTCTAAGTGTATTTGTTAATATATCTATAAAAAAAATATAAAATAGAAGGCCGCCCTAAGTAGAAAATTTTCATGTAGGGGCAAGACCACCGTCAGTAACGTCACGCTCGTATACATATTTTTGTCAATATCTTTACAAAGTACAATTATTTCTCCCAACTTGAGAACGGCATATCAAACTTGTCGTCATAACTGTTGTTTCATACACAGACAATTTTGCTGCATCTCGTTTTGTTGTGAAGTTATGACCATTTTATGCCGTCAGTAACGTCACCAGCTTTTGGAAGTGTCTTTTTAAGTTACTGAACGTTTGTGTAAAAATGAGCGTATCGAAAAGAGTTCATGTTTATTATTGCCCAATATTTTAAAAAAGGAAGGATGAAAGATGATCTTTATCTTAAAGGTGGGCTTAATATTTTATGTTTTAATCACGTAAATGATATAAAAGCAGTGTCAGTAACGTGACGCCAAATGTCAGTAACGTCACACGTACGAATTTCGTTAGGATTTTCGGGTATTTTTTTTTTTTCTTGGGTTAATAGAGGGACCCTAAACGGCCAGAAAATCATAGTAGAGGAGTTTTAAGATGCAACTCTGGGGAGATATTAAGACAAAACCACTTTTCGCACTAATCTCATAAAGAAAATTTTAGTAAATCGGGCTTGCCCTTTAGAGCAGATTTCTGTATGATAGAGTGATAGTTAATTAAATTATCTCTTCAATGGTGTGTATAGCTTGAGGGTCGAAATTGGTTTTTGACCAGCTTTGCATCATTAAAATGAAAATTTGTAATTTTTCACTACTTTTAGTTTTAGCGGCTATTTAGTACGAAAAATGTCGAATTGACTTCTGTTTTTCTTTTTTTTTGCGAAATATTTGTGAAATTTCTTCCTAAATGGTGACAAAAATTTTGTGTCAGTATTTTGAACTAAAGCCAGGACACTCTGTAAAATAAAAAAATAAAAAAAACACATTATTATCGGAAAATAAAAAAGTCTATTAATTTCAGTCTTGTTAATTATTGCAAAATTAAAGCATCACTTCAGTTGTATTTTTATTTTTAAACATAAATAAACATAAAATATCAAAAAAAAAAAAAAAAAGAATTTTTAAATGTATCCTTGCTGAGAAGTAGTATAAGCTACTATTTCGTCCCCAATGGTACGGATTTGGTGCGAAGACGAAATGTCACGAATATTTTTTGCGTTTGCGAAAATTGTGGCCGTATCCAAAATGGTGTTAATTTTGCTAAACTCTTCTTCAGCAACTTCCGCAACTAATATTTGCGATTGTGTATGTTGGAATGCCTCAACGAATTCCCGTGCACTGTTTACTATGCAGTGACGAGCTTTTATTTGATTTCGTACAACACACTTTACTGTGGCTCCGATTCCGTCTACGCACCTTTTTTCCGCGCGACGTTGCGAAATAGTTCCATATGATTTGCATTCAAAATTTTTTTTTCGAAATGAGGAATGATAGTGGCGATGAATTTGTTTTTAAACTGTGATGATGGACCGTCGGTCGACAGTTTTAATATTTTCACTGAGCTCGGCATGCCTGACAGTAGCTTATAAATGTATGGGACAATGACATTTATAGTGTGAGACAAATTGTCGGATACAAATACTTTGGACTGAAAGATGTCGTTGTGATAAAATGCTGAGGTGAACAAAGCCAGTTGTCGCTGATTCCAATGGGTACTTTGAACTTCGTCTTGTGCTTTACATACGAAGTTTTCGGCGAAATCCATCTGCAGCAAAGCCTCAACGGTGTAGTAAGCATTTCTTGCGAAAGGAATGTCATGTATATTGAATGTAAGCGATTGTTCACGTTTTATATAGCTGTGCTTAAGGAACTGCGGTGATAAAGCAGCTATATGTGCGATCAGACTTTCTAAAGTTCCTTTCTTTTAATGCTTTTCAATTCGCTTTGATTGTGCATTTTTTTCCCATACAATCCATGACACAGGCGACTGAAGCGAAACATTGCCGACTGCGCTTATCAACGACTCTGCAGATATTCCAGAGCATTGGTTGCATTTTGCAAACCAGCAATCCATGGATGCCTCCTGGCACAAAAACTGGCGAACAAAACCGTCATCATACTTGGGAACATTAGCAGCAACTTTTTGCAGCGCAGAGACACCTTCCATGAAATTAGAGTGATACGAACACATACATGTGTTATGGGGTAGCTTGTTAATGGACTTCACGTGCTCTGGGCGATGTTTTTTAAAAAAAGATAGTGAGCAGCAGCCTGTAATTGAAAAATTTGATATTATTTTCTTTTTTTTTACATGAAATGCGCTACGAAAGCTTGACTTACTTAGCTGTTTTTTATTTCTTTCATCGGTGAATAATGCAAATGCTTCCCTAATAGAAAGGGTCATGTGTCTAGTTGGAATCAACATTTTGTCCCCTGTTTCAGCGCATTTATATTTCTTTACATGTCGAGCTATTGGCGAAACTTGGATATCGTCGCGTTCGAAAAAATTGCCAATTTCCTTTGGAAGCTGACTGGTGACTGGTTGGTTGTTGGGCTTAGCTTTTGTTGCAACACTGACTAAATTTTGTTTTTCAACTTCGTCCAAATTCGCAACAATGTGCGTCAATACCGCTGTTTTCTTGCGTGGTGAAGCCGGAAAAGCACGCGATACCTTTTTCACAGCTTTTCCTAATGTTTGTGAGTACCTGTAGCTTTTCTGGATGATTTCGCTAAGGCTGCAGCTTGGATTCGTTTCAATTTGGGCGTCTCTAGATGATTGTTTTAATTTCTGTCCATATTTTTTGCTTCTTTCGCGGCCAGCAGCACGGCGCATAAAAATCGCCTTTCCCAATTCACTTATTGACATTAGTTTTTCTTCCTCTTTTCTGTTAGACCTCAATTTTTTCATTGCTTCGGCTTTTTTCTTTTTGTACTCGTCGTATTTGTTGCTTTCTTTTAGCTTTTCAGCATAACGCTTGTCTCTTTGTGCACCAGGAATCGGAGTCTAGCAATTAAATACCAAATTATTATGCAAAAAAGTAAAAAAAAAAATAAACAATCCGTCAGTAACGTCACGCAATCTTTTTTTGGAAAAATTCCCTGCTATATGCAAATAAGGCTTCATTTAAGCATTGATTATGAAAGTACTTCAAAAACACTTAAAAAAAATCAGCTCATCCAACTTCTTTTCTAATTAGTTAATGCATAAATAAACATTTTATAAAAATTTGTCAGTAACGTCACCATTTATTTGCGGCTGATTACATTAAGCCGTAATTGGTCCAAAACCAAGCTTTGTACACAAATTTGCTTGCTAATCAATAGTTTGATTTATATTCTATTTAAAAAGTAATACTCTGCCTAAAGTAGAAAAAAATAACAACAAAATTTACCTTTTTCGCCGACATTGGTATATTTTCCAACTACGCCTTGCACGTGCCACTTATGAAAAGAATGTAAAATGTCAAAACAGACACAAATTTTGCACTGGCATATAGTGCTGGCATATTGTATATATATTTGACATTTCAAATGTAAAAAAAATTAGGGGCTTTGTGACAGAAAAAAAAAATATGTGGTTTCATTTTTCGTGGCCTTGCCGATAGAAACAATCTATTCAATTATAACATGACAATTTATCACAATGTTCAATAAATCGCTGATGAAGTGTAGTTATGAATTTTAGAAATATATGCTTTCTTCTGCTCTACCACGCGCCATTGAAAACAAAGTCAAAAAATTGCATATCAATTACATTATTAATTGCAATATATCTGAAAAATTACATCAAAATCTAACCAACTAGTAAGTTTTTTTTTTTTTTTGAGCGTTAAAAAGTCGGGAATATTTATGTAACGTCCACGCATCGGTATTATCAAATGTATTGACTCCAATGCTAAATCCCCTTAAGTATTAAAGTTAACAATATATATTTTATTTTGAAGAAAGTTTGAGCTTCTGTAACTTGAATTGTTGTACGCCTCGGCATTTTATATAACTTACGAAATATTTATGCTTTTAAAAGTTTTGCCAATTATTTCAGTTCTTGGGAAAAGCTCATTTTAAGACACAAATGTTTCCTTTCTTCATATACTTTTATGGAAAATCCTCATTAAACACCTGCTTAAGCAAATTTTCCTACCAAAAAAATTTTTTCTGAAAAACAATCATGAAATTAATTTGCTTTTCAAACTAAGTGTTGATGTCTTAAGATTAATTTTAAAATAAAAAAGCGAACAAGAAATGACTTTTCCATGTTTTTCTTTTTTATTTATGTTAAAACTTGTTTTCACCTCCACATATTTGATTCAAGAAAATACATACTAAGTTCAAAATAATAAAAAAAAAAAATGTAAAAACTTTTAAACAAACATCTTAATTTATAATACTCAATCCAAAAATATTCACAAAAAAGAAGATGAAATTGAAAGGCAACATGAAAACTTTTGTTTTCTTTGGCATACATTCATTTTGTTTGGCACTTTTTTCCCCAACCAAAAGCCAAACATCACATTTTAGCATACCTGCCAATATTATCTTTTCGTAAAGGTATTGCAACACAGACACGTGTTTTTGAACAATAATGTAGGCAAACCAGAATCAAGGATTTTAAGGTATACAATTTTAAAATAATATTTTACAAAAAGTTATGAAGACAAGTCAGTGCTCCTAGAGGGTTACGAATCTTTGTGAGGTTTAGCTCAGCTTGATAAAATGTTAATGCAATGGGTTGGGGTGAAATATATAATTAAGTGATTTTGCAAGAAATAATTATCAGTAGAATAGTGCATGGTATAAGTATATGATCTATTTTTGAGAAGTATTCTAGAAAGCAGAAAAATTAAACATGAAACCAATATCAAGGAAATGCAATATCTCGAAAGTGGTTGTAATTAAAAAATGCCACGTTCGAGAAAAAGTTAATGATTTTTGTAATTAAAGATGTAATTAAATATTTCTTATTAATAAATTTCCGTCAAAGGTGGGCTTCGCAAAATTAGCAGAGTAAACAATATCTAATAACACTGTACAGCAACCATGCTGGGGAAGGGGGGGGGGGGGGGGGTTCAAAATTTAAAATCATGGTGAAAGCACTAGGCCGATGTAATAAAATCTACAAAGGGTTTGGTGTCCTTAGGCCAAACTTTTGTTTTATGACCTTTTACATATAACGAAAATAGCGTTAGCAAGTCAATTTGGATGAATTTTATCAAAAAAAACTCCAAAAATTAAAATTTTTTCCTCTTTTTGAATATTTTTTTTTGAATAATAATAAAATCAGGGCGTACGATTATTTTTAGGCTTTGGAATTTGCATATTTGCATATTTTTTTAGAATGAAGATATCAAACTTTTGCAAAAATTCGTTTTGTTGAAAATGGAATCCAAAATAGTGTGCATATTGATTTATTTTTTTGCATATTTGCATAAAAAGAATGTGCTAAAAATAAGCAAAAATATCAAAATATGCAACAAAAAAAAAAAAATAGTAGAGAAAGTTAAAAATATATAAATATATGTGACCTGCTCCGAGAAAAGGGACCTAGTGTGTCAAAAAACGGGTTGTGTCAAAAACGGTGGATTCTGGAACCTAAAAGGGTGTATAAACTTTAAATGTGTTTTTTTCTCAAAACTTAATTTTCACACACTAGGTCCCTATGCGAGATATTTATAAGGCCACATGTAAATGGCATAATATCCCGAATATAAAACAACAACAAATTTTTATTTTTTAAGATTTAATAAGCTTAAACCAAATTTACTTAATTACGTAAAAAAGCAAAAACTTAAATCCATTATTTAATAAAAAACAAGTAAGAAAATTATAGTCGGTCTAGACCGACTATACGATACCCTATACCATGCGTTTAGAAACCCTATCTCTTAGGCCCAACTAACTGGACATTGAAAATAAGCAAAAACCAAATTTGAGTGGGATTTTTATTAATTTTTTTGGCTGCAGATATGAAAAAGTTCATATCGGATGCTATATCTATAAAGGGACTAGGTGCAAAAATGGACCGATCCTGATCATGTTTGGTAAAGTCTCTTGTATTTTGCAAAAATATATACAAACAAAATTTGAGAAGAATCAGTGCAATATTTTTGTTTTTTAATAGATTTAAGTGAAGATCGGGAAGCAGCTCTATATGGGGTCAAAGGGATCATTTTTGGACTACTCATTAGTGGATGTAATGAACGCATACAAACCCAATTTGAGTAAGATCTATATGACAATTTGGATCTTATGGAAATTTATGTCGATTTCATATGGGTAATTTGTATGGGGGCTAGGTCTGAACATGGACCGATTCTCACCAATTTCAATAGCGTTCATCCCATGGCCGATAACGGCTTATATACCAAATTTCATCAAAATATATTCATATTTGCGACCTGCAGTTTGATTACAAGCTTTACATGGACACACAGACGGACGGACGGACGGACGGACGGACGGACATTGTTAAATCAACTCAGAAAGTGATTCTAATTCGATCGGTATAATTAAAGATGGGTCTAGGTCAAATATTTTTGGTTGTTACAAACAGCAGCACAAAGTCATTATACCCAAACCACATAGTGGTATAGGGTATAAACAACAAAAGCATATTTTCTTCATACGAAATAAATATAAATCCACTTATATTTACTTTATGAAAAGCAAACGAAAAAAACAAAAATAACTAAGTTAATAGGAAGTATGGCCGCCGCCTTGATTGATCACCTCCTCTAAATGTCTTGGCATGGAATTTATAAGACTGTGGACATGTTCTGGTAAAATGTTACGCCATTCCTGCTGAACAGCATCTTTTTTATTTTTATACCCTATACCACTATGTGGTATGGGTATAATGACTTTGTGCTGCTGTTGGTAACAACCAAAAGTATTTGACCTACACCCATCTTTAATTATACCGATCGAATCAGAATCGCTTTCTGAGTTGATTTAACAATGTCCGTCCGTCCGTCCGTCCGTCCGTCCGTCCGTCCGTCTGTGTATATTTTCCGATATTTTCCGAGTTATGGACCTCCAAAGTTTGGTCATTGACTTGTATAAAACTTTTTAGTATCGGAATTGATATTTATTTGATATTTTTAAATTTGAAATCCAAAACTTGTCATTATCTTATTAAACGATCTCTGCAATGTTGATATCTACAACAACTAAATAAAAAATATCTAGATCCACTAGCTTCATTTCGATGTATATTTTGACCTCTTAACTCTTTCCCTTCATAAATTTCAAAACTATACCACCAATAAGCAATGCTCGGTGGAATTCTAGAAAAATTCTGGCAATATTACCATTTATCCTAATTCCAAAATACCGAGCAGAACTATATAAAATATGTCAGTATATATGTGGTGCATGGTACGACGTATGGTTTTCAGGCCATTGTTTCCGCGAAGACAATTTTGAATTATTAAATTTAAAAAAGGTAATGAGTGTTTTACAATGCATGGTGTTATGCAGAAGTCGTAAATAATATATCAGCAGCGTAGTAATATTTGCGCAGAACGTGCTATAAAAGTTGTTCAGGACATTTTCCTTTCTGCAAAAATAGTCGCACTTTTTTACTATGTATATATTAAATTAATAAAAAATATAAAAATAAAAAAAAAAAAAAAATTCAGTGAGTTTTTTGAAATTGCATTTGATGTGGAAGGTTTTTCCGGCTACATGACCTGTAAACACGATTTTTATTATTACTTTAGTATTGCCTATCACGTGGTGATAGGTAAAAATTTTGTAAAAAAATAGTCATAACCCTAATCTACATATTATAAAATAAAAACAATTTCAAATGACGTTACAGCTGTTATGTTAATTCGTCGTAATTGTATTTCATTCGACGAATTTACGCAACGAATTGTTGCCAACAAATTCGTCGAGCTGTGCGAAATTCGTCATTCGTTCCAGTTGTGTTTCCACCTTTAAAAACAATAAGAAACTCATTTTTAAATTTTATGGGCCGTATGCAAAAACATTAGAGTGTATTTCAAGTAGACTTTATTGTATGTTTTTCATACAAAATTTGTTGATAAAGTCTACTCGAAGTACACTTTAATTTTTTTTGCATACGGCCCTATATCTTTTAATATTAAAAGCATTTCATCGATAGGGAAATTTAATCAGTTTAAAACGGCTATTGTTAATTTTCCAGACCAGTATTATGGCTATTCAAGAATCATGGGTTGATTCGAATACAGTTCAAATTTACCAAATTCCTTTAAGATAGTTATGGAGGAACTTCTGTTTATGTACGTAGTAATTTTCAGTACAGCATTGAAATAAATATGTGAGAGTAAACAATTTTGTGAGAGAATTGTTATATCTTTGGATAACTTCAAAATTAATATAATATCAAATAATATCAATATCAAATAAAAGATCTCCAAAATATGGTCTCAATGATTTTCTTTATATATAGTCAATATTTGATGGAAGTATATGGCCGAAATTCCTGTATAATTGTGGGTGCTTCCAATATAGACTTTTTGGCTAATACCTCAAATTGTTTTACTAATTTGCTTTAAAGTTATGACTTTAAAAATTTCCGTACGTTGTTAACTGGACCTCGGTCTAAAACTTCTATTGATAATGTATACAGTAATCTGTTAAATCCGCTGTTTATTGATGATATTGAATGTGAAGTAAAGTCGCAGTAGCCGTGAAGTTATTTAGAAGTTTTGTGATTATAACAAACTTAAAGATTATTTTCAAATTGATGTTCAATTTCATAAGACTGGTAATCCATCAACTGACACTTATAATCTGATGAAAGCTCTTTTAGTGCAATTTGCAATTCAGTAGTTGTAAATTCAAAAAGAATATTATGTAGAAATTAAATAGCACCCTGGATGAACGAGAATTTACAAAAGGTGATATTATTAAAGCGAAACATCATAAAACAAAGAAGAAGAAGGCCAGATAATGTAGACATATAGAAGAGATTGAAAAGACTAAGCAAAATAATTAAAAGAGCATGTCATGAACTGATGAATAATTATTATCAGGAAGATATCTGTAGTATACAGCAGGATGCAAAAAAATGTTTGAGGTTCTTGAATTTAAATCAGGTAAGGAGCGTAAAGGCTCAGATTAAATTAAAAAGTCTCTTGGTGAATTAATATGTGAAGATGCTGCTAAATTTGAACGTTTTAATCAATACGTTTTGCAAGTTCCTAAAACAATGAAAGGAAACAATTCATTTAACAGTCTGAAAATTTTGACCGTAGTCCTACCTGGGTGTAGAAAACTATTTATACCCTATACCACTATGTGGTTTGGGTATAATGACTTTGTGCTGCTGTTTGTAATAACCAAAAATATTTGACCTAGACCCATCTTTAATTATACCGATCGAATAAGAATCACTTCCTGAGTTGATTTAACAATGTCCGTCCGTCCGTCCGTCTGTGTGTCCATGTAAAGCTTGTAATCAAACTGCAGGTCGCAAATATGAATATATTTTGACGAAATTTGGTATATAAGCTTTTGTCGGCCATGGGATGAAAGCTATTGAAATTGGTGAGAATCTGTCCATGTTCAGACCTAGCCCCCATACAAATTACCCCTATGAAATCGACATAAATTGTCATAAGATCCACATTGTCACATACATCTTACTCAAATTGGGTTTATTTGCGTTCATTACATCCATTAATGAGTAGTCCAAAAATGATCCCTATGGCCCCATATAGAGCTGCTTCCCGATCTTCACTTAAATCTATTAAAAGACAAAAATATTGCACTGATTCTTCCCAAATTTTGTTTGTTTATATTTTTGCAAAATACAAGAGACTTTACCAAACATGATCAGGATCGGTCCATTTTTGGACCTAGTCCCCATATAAATATAGCATCCGATATGAACTTTTTCATATCTGCAGCCAAAAAAATTAATAAAAATCC
Source organism: Cordilura impudica (assembly GCA_963682025.1). NCBI lineage: Eukaryota > Metazoa > Arthropoda > Insecta > Diptera > Scathophagidae > Cordilura > Cordilura impudica. The sequence goes on from OY821517.1 coordinate 149,837,027, forward strand.
CACTTAAATTTGGTTTTTGCTTATTTTCTATTTCCAGTTAGTTGGGCCTAAGAGATAGGGTTTCTAAACGCATGGTATAGGGTATCGTATAGTCGGTCTAGACCGACTATAATTTTCTTACTTGTTTATTGTGGCAAATTTACGTCCATTGGCAAAAACTTTGGCGGATAAAAGTGCCCACATGTTCTCCACAGGGTTGAGATCTGGACTTATGGCTGGCCATTCCAGGGTTTTTATTCCACGGGAGTTCAAGAAGTATTTTGTCTTCCGAGATCTATGTATGGGAGCATTGTCTTGCTGAAATATAAACTCTGGGCCAGCAATTTCTTCCCAATAGTGGATTAAAACATTGTCCAATAAATCTATAAAATATTCCGAGTCCATTTTAGTCGATACAAAACATATTGGAGTGGTTCCTCTATAGGAAATACCGGCCCATACCATAAGTGAACCACCAGCAAAATGTCAACGATGTCTGTTTGCTTTTTCGAAATATTTATTGCGCCAATATTTGTGGACCCCGTCTGGTCCATCTAAATTAAATTTCTTCTCATCCGAAAACACGACTGTTTTCCATTCATGGTCCCAAAATCTATACTTTTCTGCAAAACGCAATCTAGCTAATTTATGCTTGGGACTAAGCAATGGTTTGCCAAGTTTTTTCTCATATCTAAGGTCTAAATCGTTTCTCATTATTTGCTGTAGTCTACGCACACCAACTTCCAAATTTAATTTGTGTATAATATTTCGCGGACTTATATTTTCTTTAATGACAATACTTTTAATCTGCCGTTTTTGTCTCTCAGTCACAACTGGTGGCCTTCCTGGACTCTTTACTGATCCGTATTTTTTTCCTTTATTTATGAAATTATTTATTACACATCTCGACCTATTCAACTTTTTGGCAATTTCGCGATTTGATGCACCATGCTCCTTGTATACCACAATTTGAGCTATTCCCTCAGATGTGAGCATTTTTCCACGTGGCATTTTCAAATTTTTACTAAAAATATGCTTTTTACTGCTTATTACAATTCTTTTAACCAAATCTTACTTAGTTGCATACCTATTTAAACAATATGTTTTATTAAATTGATCAACTCTGGTTTTATAAAACAATATGTTTTATTAAATTGATCAACTCTGGCTTTATAATAATTTCGCACCAGCTGTTACAAGAACTGAGTTCAAAAAGGTTTTGGAAACAAATTGTTACAGAAATGTGATATATATATTAATTTGTACAAACGTATTCAATTTTATTATGACATTATTTTTCAAATTATACTTTATATTGGATAAAAAAAATTCAACTTAATATAATGGCCTTATAAATATTTCGCATAGTATATATATAAATGTGGTACAAATATGGCAAATATACTAAGTAAATATATCTTTAAAAAAAAATATGAAAAACCATCTTAATGCTAATAAATATAGAAATAACTCCATGAACTAGAGATTTAGGGTTGTTCCATATTTGTCTGGTATTAGAATTTGAAAAAAATGGAAAGTTGATATATATAAAGATAATTTAAAATTATTAGTAATTATATTTACTAATAAAATTTTCTTAATATATTATTGTCCATTAAAGATCATCATATATACTGAGAAGATATGTATTTTTTTATACTAGCAGATTCCAGCACTCGAAATTCTAGGAAATTTTATTTTTTTATTTAATAAAGACCCTAAACGTATGTTTTCAATTCAACTCATTTTAAATGAAGAAAATAAACTCATCACATTAACACAAACACATTAATTATTTTTATAAACATACACATAGCATTGTATAATTTTATGTATGTGTTAATAGCAACTTTAAATTACCATAACTCCAAAAAAATATTCCAGACGATGAAAATCTGTAAATCTGTATAACAGCTAAAAATAAATACCTTTCAAATGATAAATTTTTTGTCAAAATCGGGGTAAAACTGTGGAACTTACATCGGTCACAAGAAATCGCTTTGCCTATTAATATTATTGATATTTGAAAATTCAACTGGTTCAATGAACGATACATTTTCTGTTCCGATATTAATTATACCACTTAATTTTAAAGCAATTTTAAAATGTTGATCTATTTTTATTATTGCATCAAAGTTCTTTTTTAATTCAGCTTTAATTGAACCAGTTGCACTTGGAATAATTTTTTCCACCTCTTCATTAAATTCGACCGCTTTATCCAATGATAGACTTTTCACCCCCTAAGCATATTATTATTTTTAAAAGTTTATTAGAATTTGACTTTATGTCCGTAAGGGTCTGCGAATAGCTTTGGGTTCTTACGAAGCAACTTTGTCGGTATTATCGATTCCGCCGCTTCTTCAGCATCAAGCATTGAAATTAAATATCTTTATTTTTTTAAATATGTGTTTGCTGTAATTAAATTGGCCGTCCTTGCTTATCTGTAGTTTCGTCCACTGATATCAAAATATTGTCTCCTTTCAAGTTACCTTGAATTTTCTTGATAGTACTTATCCTGTTGCTTTGCTTAAAACATTCCAAGGTATATTTTTTTTATAACGTTTATTTAAACAAAAATTAATATAATAAAACTAAAAATAAACAAATTGTGTATATTTACATTTTGTTATATATAGTCCCATATTTGGGTGCCCAAGTTAATTACATATATTTGATATGTGATATGTATTTAGAAAATTTAGAAAAAAAAAATATTTTTACAGTCGATAAGATAAAACTGTAGTCAAAGGATAAAAATGTTTAAAGTTGTAAAAATATTCATTTATTGCTTTTATTATTTGGAAATTAATATGGCTATTAAAATACAAAAATTTATCCAGGTGAAAACCTACATATTAAGTTATTTGTTTATTTTTAATGATTATATTTTGTATGGATTTTATACCAAAGGATTTCCAATTATTTTTAGTTTTGTGATTGCATTTTCCTGTTGGGGAACGAATAAGTATAGTTTCGCACTTATTGGTGTTAATTTTTATTTGCCAATCACTCAGCAGTTGGAAAATAATTATGTAATTTTTCATTAATACTCTCACTTTTGTTATCGACATGATAAATAATAATAACATCAACAAACCCAATAATATTGTCAATTTTCTTTAAAAGGTAATAAATATACATATTAACAAATAAGAGTGTTAAATTCGGCTGTACCGAACTTTTGATACCCTCCACCCAATATTGGGTATGGCTACCACTTTGAAACTGTTGCCGATACTGAAACATTGAATCCGAATACCAATTAAACTTAAAGTTAATTGGTTTTCTTGTTGGCCAATTTCTATTATAACAAACAATTTCTATTATAAATGAATTAATTACTATTTGAAAAATTTCATTATTTTTCTTTTATTAGAGAGAAAACACCTAAGTACTTCATAGAACACCAATGAAAATCATTATTTAACGCTGCCAGCAACATAATAGTTCCCAATGTTTCATCCCTATAAGCCTGTTTTGAGACTTTAGAAGTCATACCATCGATAATTCAAAAAAAAAAAAATAAATAAATAAATAAATAATCTGCTAATGCAATTTTGACTCTTTCCAACACTAATAAATAGAATTTCAAAATAACTTAAATAATGAAACACTTTTATATTATTTCATTTAAGTGCTTGAATGAACTTATTTTCATAAATCTACTTAAATATTACGTTGGGAAGATTTTTTGGCTAATGTTTCATAAATTATTTGAATTTTTAATGCACGCCGAAGTAGCGAGTTTTTGTAGCGACTCCGACTCTGACTCTTACTCCGACTCCGGTACAAACATCGCGGCTCCGACTCCACAGCTCTAGAAACAAGTACTTAAACTAAAATATGAGTTGTTTTGTATATCCAAATTTCGGGATTTTCTCAGGATCCTTCATATTTTCCATATCTCTAGAATGTTTTCCATATTTTTAGCATATTTTGTTTAATTTTTTTTCTGTATATTTTGCATATTTTTAGGACATTTTATGCATATTTTTGCATATATTTTGCATATTTTTTATGCCCCAAAAATTTATTATAATAAAACGCTGAAAAGCCTAAATACAAATTTTAGTGTCCAAGGTCTAGTCATTATTTATTAGTACAGTTAAGGATATAGTAAATACTATGAGTGAGTGATATTTTTACAATTAAATCAAACATACACACATCTTTACTTGTATAGTTTCACTTTCACTTTCACCCCCAATATAAAGACCCCAAAAATGTTCCACAGTCTTATTAATGGTCATTTCCATTCCTACTCTGCTATATATGTGGACACCTCAATTTTATTTTTTTAAACGATTGTTTAGCAAAATAGTTTATTTAACATAAAGCAATAAATAAATAATATTTATTTCACTCTTAATAAATTAAAGATGTTTTTTCATTTAATTATCTAATGATTTACTTTTTCATAACATAATTAAAATTTATATTAATTATTAAAACAAAATAAAAGCTATAACCCTAAGTCTGACTGCTAGGAAGTGATATTTAAATAAGCTTTAAGTATATCGAAAAAATAATCCTTAAATTTTTGGAAACTAAGCAACTATACTCTCTTCATATTATACTAATTTTCATGCTCGTCCTAGTCCCTAATTTCCTCCCATATATCATGTATTGGCACACACTTATTATAAGCATTAACCTTAATGTTCTCTAAGACCAAAAATGAAAAAAAATTTACTGACACAAAAACTGTAGAGACGGGAGAGTTCAGTAAAGAAAATCATGCCACATATATTCAATAAGTAGGTGAATTTATATTTTACATATGCCTTTTGCAAAGAGGTTTGGCAATGTGTGCATAACAAAATTTGTGTAGAATGGTTTAGGAAGAAATTCAGGAAAATTTTGTTGTTACTTTGAATGTATGACAGCTGGTCTCTGTATTTATTTCTCAATACAGAAAAAACTAAAGAGTAAATCAGTAAATAAAACTTTAATATATGCTAACATTGAAAATTGGATAATAATATATGATATTAAATTTAAAATAGCTAACTAAACTAAGAAACAGTTTTTTAGGATATGTAGGCTGCTACAAAGAGGTAACTTTTTGTGGACAAAAATGTGAATATTCAACATAGATTTTTGTTAAAAGTAACTAAGAATTTAAATATATATTGAAATAGAGCAGTAATTAAATAACTTAAAAAGTATTTGAAGCAGAAAACAAGTAAGAAATTTATAGTCGGTCTAGACCGACTATACGATACCCTATACCATCCGTATAGAGACCCTATCTCTCATGCCCTTCTAATTGGATGTAGAAAATAAGCATAAACCAAATTTAAGTGGGATTTTTATTAAATTTTTGGTTGCAGATATGAAAAAGTTCATATCGGATGCTATATCTATATGGGGACTAGGCCCAAAAATGGACCGATCCTGATCATGTTCGGTAAAGTCTCTTGTATTTTGCAAAAATATATACAAACAAAATTTGAGTAGAATCAGTACAATATTTTTGTTATACCCTATAACACTATGTGGTTTGGGTATAATGACTTTGTGCTGCCGTTTGCAAATACTAAAAAATTTGACCTAGACCCATCTTTTATTATACCGATCGAATCAGAACCATTATCTGATTCGATATAACGATGTCCGTCCGTCCGTCCATCTGTGTCCATGTAAAGCTTGTAATCAAACTGCAGGTCGCAAATATGAATATATTTTGGAGAAATTTGGTGTGTAAGCTCTTATCGGCTATGTGATGAACGCAGTTGAAATTGGTGAGAGTAGGTCCATGTTCAGACCAAGCCATAATACAAATGACCCCTATGAAATCGACTTAAATTGCCATAAGATCCAAATTAATATATAAATCTTAGTCAAATTGGGTTTGTATGTGTTTATTATATCCATTAATCAGTAGTCCAAAAATGATCCCTATGGGAACTCTTAGTCATAGGCCCCATATAGAGCTGCTTCCCGATCTTCACTTAAATCTATCAAAAAACAAAAATATTGCACTGATTCTTCTCAAATTTTGTTTGAATATATTTTTGCAAAATAGAAGAGGCTTTACCAACATGGACAGGATCGGTCCATTTTTGGGCCTAGTCCCCATATAGATATAGCATCCGATATGAACTTTTTCATATCTGCAGCCAAAAAATTAATAAAAATCCCACTCAATTTGGTGTATAAGATAATGTTGAAGATGTCACTTAGTACTACTTGTTTCGTTTGAACCATATTCCTATTAAAATTATTAATTAAGACTAGCAGATTTTAGGCAACTTTATTTCTCAACTTAGCCAATTCACAAACCAACACTTTTTTGGTTTATTATTATTATGAAAAGAGATAACAAACTCAATAACAAACACATTAACAAATTTAATAAACATACATACATATAGCATATGTATCATTTTATGTACGCGTTAATAGCAATTTTAAATGCAATTTACTCAAGATTAAGGAAAAAATTTAAAAAATCTGTAAATCTGGTGCACAGCTAAAAAAAAATACCTTTGACATAATATATGTTTGATCAAAATCGGGATAAAACGGTAGAACGAAACATCTGTGACAAGAAACCGCCTAGCCTATTAATATTTTAGGTATTGCCCACAGACATTTGGCACTTTTAAATTTCTAATTTTTTACTTTTTTATACCCTCCACTCCAGTGTGCAGAGGGTATATATAAGTTTGTCATTCCGTTTGTAATAATCAGAAAAAAATTTTGGACCCAATAAAACATATATATTTGTGATCCTTATAATAACCGGAGTTGATATAGCGATGTCCGTCTGTCCGTCTGCCCGTCTGTGGAAATCAGGACGACGGCATAAATCGGGCAGCTACGGTGCTCGTTGACATAAAAAATAATTCACTAACACCCTGAAAAGTTTGCTATTTACAATCGCCCAAATCGGTCGATTAGCGCCCGAGATTTGAATGAAGAATTTAATTTTCTATGTTGCTAAGGTGATCATTTTTAGTAAGAATAATTCTCCAAATTCATGGGAAGATTTCTATTTCAAAAATCATTAAAATCGGTGGAACAGGTCCATGGAAATCTCTGAAAAAGTAAAAAAAAATGAAAAATATGATGTTTCTATATTGTTCTTGTTGTTATTCTAAATCTTGTGTTGTTGTCATAGCTGACCTTGTTGTTTTTGTGGTCGTTGTGGTAATAATATAATAAAAACTAACCCTTTGTACATTTTTTTATTAACTCTGATAGAAAAATTTAAAAGTTTCCATTGTCTTGGCATCACTCTAAAAATTTGTTAGATCATTTCTGTTATTACCACGAGCCTACCTGCAGAATTTCAGATCGAATGGCTCACCGGAAATTGGTTAAAGTCGATCCAAAATTAGTTCGACAAGCAGACACTACGACTTAATATAAAGGGAGTAAAAATCATAAGCAAATAATGCTAAAATACCTAGTTGTTAATAAAAAAAAACAATGTAAATATGGCACAAAAAAATTTTATCTATAAATTTATTTATAAATTTATATAAACATATTAAATAGTACAAATAATATACATATATTATATTACATGCATGTTAGAAATAAGTCGGTATATTATTTTATTTACATAAAATTCTTTAATATTTTGTTGTGGGGAAAATACATTTCTTTTGCATTAACAGAGTGTCACTTCATTTTGTTCAGCGTGACTATGCCACAGTAGATGGCGGCACAATTTTTGTTTGTTCTAATTAGCTTTGCAATAGTTATTTCTATTTTAACATGAATGTTAATATTTTCAACTGGATATCATACAGAATAATGTTAAGAGTACACACGGGCTGGTCTTTTATTTCATACGTTTTTTCATTATTCTTTTACAAATATGGACATAAGTTTGGCATATTAACTTTTTGTTGTCTTTACAAAATAGAGTTACCGAGTTCATCAATGAGTTTTTTGCTTTCAAAACAGTTCTACGTAGTTATATGTAACTATTATTCTGCTTTACCTACAAAATATGTGATTGCGATTACATCTAATTTTTAAAAATTGTTTATAATTACTAAAGCATTATTATTCACATAAATACAGAATTGCACTTTTTAAATTTTCCATTCAAATTTAAGAAAATATCAATTCTAAAAACTGGAATTAAAAATTTCCAATTATAAATTACAATTAATTGAATTTCAGAAAATCATATCAAAATGTCGGATATAACAATTTTAAATTTAGAAGACATCAATTGCATCTTTAATATATAAATTTTTTTCGTTAAAAACAAATTGAAATTCCAAAAAAAAAACACCAAATACCTATGTTTACATTTAAAAAATTTTTACATTTAAAAAAATATTGACATTCAGGAGAAATTAATAGCTTTTCAGTACCGCGATTCAGTAACTTCTTTTAACGATAGACGAATCGTTAAAAAAAGAAAAGCAAAATTATCAGTAAAATTTTTAAACGATATTCGCTATTGTTAAAGTCAGCTGTTGTTGTTATCTAAACGACAACCATTTTTGTGTTGTTTATTCAATCGATAAAAACTTAAATTTTTAGGTTGAAGTGTCGTCAAACATAAATAAAAATCATAAAATAGTGAAAATATTTTGCTTTTATTAAAAACTTTTTTATATAAATAAAAAAATTAAATAGCATATTCAATTCATTATATCATTTTCAAATAAACAGAAATATTAGTAAAAAAAATAAAGATATTAAACAAAAACATAAAATCATCCTGTCAAACACGAAGTAATTTCTTCTTTGCATTTTTCGCTTATTTTGACAGAGATGCCACTCGTTTACAATTTAAATAAATAGAAAAATTGATTTTTCGACTGTCGTTAAGATGTATGTACTTATTGAATCACTTAATCCTTAGTGCAAACAACAATAGCTGTCGATATATTTTGCGATTGTCGGATCGTTGAAATTTACAGAATCACACTACAGAAAACATTGATTTAAATTCAATGAATTTTAGAAAACCTCAAATGATATTTAAGAATTGCGAACATAAAAACTGTTACACAAATAAACGCAATTTGTTGAGAATGTTATTTATATATAAATTTTCACAATTTTTTTTGGATAATTATTTGAAGATTTCCAGAAAATAAAGATAACAAATTATTTTATTCAAAATGTTTGGGACATTTGGTTTTTTGCGTTTGGCATCCCTAATTTGATTAGTTATTATTATTATAAATTTATTCTCTATGTTTTCCAAATATGGCAATATTTTAATAAAAAATTGAGAGAGTTTTTTTTGGTTATTATTTTGTTACTCCATCCGACCTATATGGCTGCAATGAAGAAATATTTGGCCAGTTAAAAGAAACTATACAGCCATCTCCAATTAGCACGATTTAATACATATAGCCACCCTACACAACCATTATCTTTGCAATGGAGGTTAGGGCGAGCTATTTAATTAGCAAAAACTAAATTAAACGAGAAGTTGTGTCATATAACCGGAAACGCATGCATATAGGTATATAACCTAAATGCATGCCGAACAGCAACCACGATGACCAAAAATCAAACACCGAAATAATAGAAAAGACGATAACCAACCCAAAGAATTTGCTGAAATAATTTGGTATTAAGTTTAAAAAGTTGTTTTTCATTTACATTTATTATCAAGACTCAAACTGAGGTGGAGCGTATCAAAGATTCGTCACAGCCGAATTTAACACTCTTACTTGTTTGATTGTAACTTTAAAATAAGTAAAAAAAATTATAGTAGGTCCGACTCTACGATACCCTATATCATGGTTTAGAGACCCTATCTCTTCGGTCCGACTAATTCGATATAAAAAAATAAGCATAAACCTAATTTGAGTGGCATTGTTATTAATTTTTCTGGCTGCACATATGAAAAAGTTCATATCGGGTGCTATATACATATGGGGACTAGGTCGAAAATTGGAACGATCCTGACCATACTTGGTAAAGTCACTTATATTTTGAAAAAGTATATAGAAACCAAATTTGACAAAAATCTGTGCAATATTTTTGTTTTTTGATAGATTTAAGCGAAGATCGGGAAGCAGTTCTATATGGGGCCTATGACTAAGAATCGTCCTATAGCGATTATTTTTGGATTACTAGTTAATGAATATAATAAACACATACATCGCTAAATCGACTCAGAAAGTGATTCTGAGTCGATCGGTATAATAAAAGATGGGTATTGGTCAAAGATTTTTTATAGTTACAAACAGCAATACAAAGTCATTATACCCAAAGGGTATTAAAAGAACATGATTAATAATCGACCAAGTTAAGTCTGGTTACGGCAACACAAACGACGGAAATACTGCTCGTCGATTTTTTTTTTTTTTTTTTGAAAAGTGAGGAGCGGCCAAGATAACTGGAATTGATAAACGACTTATTGATAATTTGTGTTTATATAAGCTTTTATCGGCCATAGTCCCCATACAAATGACCTCTATGATATCGACATAAATTGCCATAAGATCCAAATTATCATACAGATCTCAGCCAAATTGGGTTCGTTTGTGTTTATTATATCCATTAAACAGAAGTCCAAAAATAATCATAGGCCCCATATATAGCTGCTTCCCGATCTTCACTTAAATCTATTAAAAAACAAAAATATTGCACGGATTGTCCTCAAATTTGGTTTGTATATATTTTTTCAAAATATAAGTGACTTTACCAAATATGGTCAGGATCGGGTTAATTTTCGACTTAGTCCCCATATAAAAATCCAAAAAAATCAAAAATAATTCCCCTCAAATTTTGTTTATGCTTATTTTTTATATCAAATTATTGGACCGAAGCGATAGGGTCTCTAAAACATGGTATAGGGTATCGAATAGTCGGTCTAGACCTGCTATAATTTTCTTACTTGTTGTAAACTCATTTTGAATTCTTGCATTATTTACAGAAAATTGGTTTTTGTTTTCTTTACATACCCGCCAAGTTTTGAAGGGAAGCCGATAAGAGATATGAAGCAACCATTCGAAAAATCGAATTTAACAATGTAGAGTTGAAAGTCCATATTTGTAATTGTCTGCTTTTGCAGTTCTCAATACGTTTATGTTGTTCATCTCCGTTGAAATTGCATTTCAAATAATTTACCTGTTTGTTGCATTTGTATTGCTTAAATAATTGCTACTGCACCATCTATAATTGTACAATGCATATAATACGAAACCTGTACTATTGAACCGTTTACTCCAAAAATATTACATTTTAGATTTTTAGTATTCTCATCCATTTCATTAAAAACCTTCATTATTAAGTCTGGATTCTCTTTTTCTAAACCAAAAGTTAGAAGGCCTACAATATAACGTAGAAGATGGTGTTTTATTAACCCACACTTCTTCCTTTGATGGAAAATTTACCATCTTAAATCATACAAGTAAAAAATTTTATTTCCATATACCTGTTATATAAAAAACGCATGATAGTTAAATTACCTGAATGGCACAAATGCTAAGAAAAACATAAACTCATCCGCTTGGTTTTCATTTTCAAATATTTGTGTATAACGACTATGACCGGAGCTTCCATTTATACCCCTAAAACTATCTGTATTTAGCACCCTCTTGGAAAGGTTTAGTACATTTCACTAATGTCATCTATTTTAATTTTTCACTATTTTTTTTCATTTAGAGTTATTCAACATAGCTTAAATTTCTATTTGAATATTAAACTCTTTTAAATAGATTAAATTCAAGTAAAATCATCAATTTAGACATTTTTAAAAAACTTTTTTTTAAGTTTGTGCAAAAAATAGGCACTAATTATTAATAGTCTATTAGATAATAGTAGAAGCTTACAAAAACCATGGAAAAAATGGTAACTTTTATACATATTTATACCCTATACCACTATGTGGTTTGGGTACAATGACTTTGTGCTGCTGTTTGTAACAACCAAAAATATTTGACCTAGACCCATCTTTAATTATACCGATCGAATCAGAATCACTTTCTGAGTTGATTTAACAATGTCCGTCCGTCCGTCCGTCCGTCCGTCCGTCCGTCTGTGTGTCCATGTAAAGCTTGTAATCAAACTGCAGGTCGCAAATATGAATATATTTTGATGAAATTTGGTATATAAGCTTTTATCGGCCATGGGATGAACGCTGTTGAAACTGGTGAGAATCGGTCCATGTTCAGACCTAGCCCCCATACAAATTACCCATATGAAATCGACATAAATTGCCATAAGATCCAAATTGTCATATAGATCTTACTAAAATTGGGTTTATATGCGTTCATTACATCCACTAATGAGTAGTCCAAAAATGATCCCTTTGACCCCATATAGAGCTGCTTCCCGATCTTCAATTAAATCAATTAAAAAACAAAAATATTGCACTGATTCTTCTTAGATTTTGTTTGTATATATTTTTGCAAAATACAAGAGACTTTCCTAAACATGATCAGGATCGGTCCATTTTTGAACCTAGTCCCCATGTAGATATAGCATCCGATATGAACTTTTTCATATCTGCAGCCAAAAAAATTAATAAAAATCCCACTCAAATTAGGTTTTTGCTTATTTTCAATGTCCAGTTAGTTGGGCCTAAGAGAGAGGGTTTCTAAACGCATGGTATAGGGTATCGTATAGTCGGTCTAGACCGACTATAATTTTCATACTTGTTTTTTTATACTCCATCGAAATTTTGTAAATTTTGAATTCTACCAAAAATAAATAGGTTTTTTGAAGCTAAATAAAAAAAAATATTTCAAAAATATATTTTGAAAACTTATCTTTATTTAATTAATTACAAATGTGTCACAGTAATTAAAAAGCAACACTTCAAAGCAGTTTTTAAAAAAAATCAATTTTTGACAATTATTTCCTTCAAACAACAAAAAACCATTTTTTTTATCCGTCATTTTTTCCTAAAATTCTCTGACTTTAGGGACCTCTGGTAGCGATAAAACGAGTCTAAGAAAAATATTTCTATCAATTTTTATTGAGATACATTCGTATCTGTCGAATAAGATATAATTGGAAAAAAAATGTTTTTTTGATTCTTGTTTAGGGGACAAAGAACTGTGCGACGGACGGAAAGACGGACGAACGGACATCGCTAGATCGACTCAGAAAGTCAGTCTGAGTTGAACTTTATAATAAAAGATGGGTCTAGTTCAAATATTTTAGGTATTTAGAAACAGCAGCACAAAGTCGTTATACCCAAACCACATAGTGGTATAGAGTATAAACAGTGTATCATGTAAATGGGCCTTTAGACATAAAATTAAATTTTGTACAACATATTACGATCACAATCAATAAAGCTCGTAGTGTGCTGGCTTTTATTACCGCTCATTAATCTGGGATCCTTATTATAATGTTCATAGTAAGCGTATCGAGTCTGTTCAAAAACAATTTCTTCTCTGCTGCTTGCGAAGATTATATTTAAACCGTATTGATGATTTTCCATCTTATACAACTCGTCTGGCTCAAATTAAATTGTCTACATTAAAAAACCCAAGGACTATGCTGAATGCTGCCTTCTTAACAAATTTGATAAATGGTGATGTTCCGCAATTATCAACACGGTCTTTCGTCCCATTATCTCTTCAATTTTTTCATGTGAATTACGCAAATGCTGACCCTTTTATGAAAATATGTAAAAGTTTTAATTAATTGTATGTCACTATTGATTTATCTGTAATTATTAATGTTATTAAACGTAATATTTTTTTATTTTTTTTTTTATTTTTATTTGATAGTCTTAGTTATTTAGTTGCTTATATTGTCTGTAAGGATTGATTTCCATAGACTAAATAAATAATAAATAAATGATGTTATGTAGGTGTTATATGATGTTATATGGAAAGGTGAAGTCTGTGGAAAATTATTAGCATCCAATTAAAATAATTCGCTTTTTCCTGTGACACCATCTAAGTCCCTAATTAAATAAAAAAATTGATACTTATAAACCTCTACAACATATCTAAAAAAAGGAATATTTCTTTACCTGATGTTATAGGAAATCTTTTTTTTTTTCTGAAAATTCACTTTTTTAATTTTATAATTTAATATGTTTTGCAACTGACGGCGTCTGTACGTTTTAATGTGTTGAAGAAAAAGGAAGTTAAATATAGATTCTCCTCTTATAGGTTAATTCAATGTTATTATACATATTGTTCGAAGAGGTACAATCAAAAGTGAAACAATTGCTAACAAAAGTATGGCTATTGATTTCTTCCAGCATATTTTTTGGTATATCTTTTTTTCTGTATATGCCGACACCTCCGAATCTAATTTATTAAATGTTTATAATTGATCTAGTTATTACTTTACATCAGTAATGCCAGGAGATTTTTCAGAAATCCCTACGCTTATGAAAAAAATCCCTTTTTTCCCTACACCCACTTTTTTCTCCCTACATTTTTCCCTACACTACTTTTTTCCATTTTTCAAAAAATAAAATTTTATTTTCAATATGTAATTTGCAATTTCAATAATGCAAAAATGACATTAAAACGAAGAAAAATAACATAAAATGTAGGATAAGAATATCAAAAGAATTGAATTACATAAGAATAAAATAAAAACAACATAAAAACTAAAAGATATTATAAAGACTTTACAATTCTGTATTATTACAATTCTGTATAATTCATCTTTTTGGTAGGGTTAGATTTGCTTTTAAAATTAACACAATTAAGTAAAGTGTCTTGCAAATGAGATCTTATAACGCAAAGTCAATTTTGGTTCTTGGTTTTAAAAGATTTTTATATACGAGTGGTTATTAGCATGTTTTCTAAGATCTGATTTATCGAAATTTAATATTTTATCACAAGCCTTGCATCTGCATTTAAAGCCGTCATCTCTGATCTGTTCCATTAGCTTTTCGTCTCTCAACCATCTTGAGCAAAATCTTTGTTTTCTGCATTTTTTGATTATGAAAAACGAAAAGGACATGTTTCTAAAATTAATTATGTTTTATAACATTTTAATGTTCTTTTTATTTACAAACTTACTTATTAAAATCGAAGAGACCTACAAAGATGGTATACGTATGTATAAAAAAAAGATGCACAAAACAAGTAAACTGCACAAACAAATGTTTTTTAATTGTCATTTTTATTAAGGGAGCCACATATTCACTTCCTTCATATTATAAAGTTATTACCAGACTTAAAAAAGGTATATATTTTTAATTTCAAAGTTTAGAATTGAAAAACATATAATTTTAAGTTGTTAAAAAAAATCTGCAAAAAATTCTTACAATTCGACAAAAGTAAGAAATTTTTACCTTTTTCTCTACATGACAAATTTTTGAAAAAAAAAATCCTACAAAAAAGGGAAAATCCCTACACTTGGCATCACTGCTTTACATATATGAAAGGTGACACTTTACAACACTATATTTAGCAACGACAAAAACCTAAATACATGTAGGACAAAATTCAAAAAGACTTTAATCCGCCAAATGAAAAAATACATCAAAATGTACCAAGAGAGAGAATTTTATTTAATTTTTTTTTTTTTTTTAAGAAAACAAACCGATTTTGTGAAACAAGTTTCTGACTTACATTGGTAAAATTGGTATGTGTCGAAATACTTCATTACAAAGCTTGGTTATTCCAAGGACAGATAATACAGCAATTCTGTATATACCATTCAAACCTCTCAATACAGCAACAGCTTTCAAGTCGCAATATACTTTTCAATCGGACTGGTCATAGTTTATAGCAGAGTTTAGAAAAATAAACATACCGGATAAAAAACTCGTACATACATATATGTAAATAAACATAGCTCAGACCAACAAACACATATTTTTATTTTCATATCAATTATGTGTGTTTCTAAATTTTGTGCGGTGCCAAACACAATCGTGACTGTGTTTCGTTTTAATATTTCGTTATATACACGAACATTTCTCTATCACGTAATTTTTTTTCGAACACTGGTAAACCACACAGATTCGAATGTAGCTTTATTTTAATTTCGCTTTCTTGCACGTGTACTGCTAAAAAAAAATAGAACATGTTCTTGAACGCGTATATCTGAATTTTAAAACAATATCCGCTCGCGATCGCAAAATTTTAATACACCCCTATAATAACGACAACAATTGTTTAACCAAATTTATTAAAAACTCTAAAATCAGGAATATCATTTAATGCGTAACAATAATTCAAACTACTTAAAATGTGTCCTTACACTTTTGCAATTCATATTATACAATATGAAATAAATAAATAATATTCCTCAAGATGCTATGCAAAGGGTAGCGAAGTATTGAATAAAAAACATCAACAACAAAAAGGTCGAAAAAACACTAGTATATATTAAAATCTAAAATCATTCATTAGCAGTTTTAAAAAATAAAAACAAAAAGATAATAAAAAATTAAAAATAAAAAGATAGCAATTAAATAGAAAACAAAGAAATTTTATATGTTGTTTATGACTTAATTTCGTTTTTTTGCGATCGCGAGTGGATAATATTTCAATTTTTAGATGTACGCATTGAAGAACATGTTCAGGTTTTTGAGCAGTACACTTGCAAGAAAGCGAACTTAAAATAAAGCTACACTCGAATCTGTGTGGTTTATGTATGTTCGAAACAAAAACAAGTAAGAAAATTATAATCGGTCTAGACCGACTATACGATACCTTATACCATGCGTTTAGAGACCCTATCTCTTCGGTCCAACTAATTGGATATAGTAAATAAGCATAAACCAAATTTGAGTGGCATTTTTATTAATTTTTTTCGCCGCAGATATGAAAAAGTTCGGATACTATATTTATATGGGGACTAGGTCGAAAAATGGACCGATCCTGACCATATTTGGTAGGGTCACTTATACTGTGAAAAAATATAAACAAACCAAATTTGAGGAAAATCTGTGCAATAGTTTTGTTTTTTGATAGATTTTAGTGAAGATCGAAAAGAAGCTCTATATGGGGCCAATGAATAAGAATTTTCCTATAATGATTTTTTTTTGAACTACTGATTAATGGATGTAATAAACACATACAAACCCAATTTGACTGAGATCTAAATGATAATTTTGAACTTATGGCAATTTATGTCGATTTCATAGGGGTCATTTGTATGGTGACTAAGTCTGAACATGGACCGATTTTCACCCATTTCATCAAAATATATTCATTTTTTCGACATGCAATTTGATTACAAGCTTAATATGGACACATAGATGGACGGACGGACGGAAATTGCTATTTCGACTCAAAAAGTGATTCTGAGTCGATCGGTATAATTAAAGATGGGTCTAGGACGAATATTTTTGGTTGTTACAAACAGCAGCACAAAGTGATTATACCCAAACCACATAGTGGTATAGGGTATAAATACGTGATAGAAAAATGTTCATGTAGATAACGAAATATTAAAACGAAACACAGTCATAATTGTGTTTGGTACCATACAAATTTAGAATATGAAAATAAAAATATATATTGGCTGCTTTATAGTAGAATATTATGTCTTTCAATGATTTCTATAAGCCAAGCTAATTGTGTGTTTGGAGTGTGTATTTTCTGAACCTTGGTTTATAGTTTCTAAAAAGTTGGCGTTGTGCGATGAGTGTTGATGGCTTCTTATTGTGAGCATGTAATAAAACTGCTTTCCTACTTTCTTGGTTAAGCTTTTCAATAATTCCACTATGTCTTTGGTTTTTGCCAGTTTAAAAATTCTGCATTACTCGATTTCAGAGCACGGCATATTTTTAAGTTTTAACATTCTTGGTAGAACGCATCAAATAAAATTTAATACAAATAATCTTTCGGTTTGAGCCATTTCGATTTGCGTCGCATTTCTCCATTACCAATTAACAACTCAAACCGGAGTATTGGTGTATAAAAATTTAAAGCATAATCTAGTTCTGTTATGTATATGCTAAATAAACTTATAAACGACTTTGTCAGCCTTAGCATGAATGTTCCAGAAATCTCTTGAATGGCCTTGAATTGCTATTTTCCATCTCCATAATTTAGTTTCAATTCAGTTTATGTCAGTTATATCAAATAAAACAATATGACTTATGTTTATGTCTTATATTTTATATATTCAGTTTGCTCTAAAATAAAGCCATACTATACTGTCAAAATCTGTAAACAATTTCACCTAACGTGTATGCGTTACCACACAAACAAGTGTAAGATTCTCTAATCAAAACCTGCAATGACTTAACTAGTTCAGTTTATTTTATTATGGCTCTTCATTCATACATACATATAAACAAAAATGACAGTTAATCTTTATTTGTGGCAGCTCACAAACTTTGTTATATTAAGAGCAACAACAAGCAAAATAACAACAAACAAAAAATCCCAAATAATTGTTATGTATTTTTCTGTGCATATAAAATAAATACCCTAAAGTCAAGCAAATGCAAAAAAGTGGGAAATTTCATATAATAATTTCCAAACATTCTTATTAACATAAATTCTCCTGCAGGATTTTTGAAATCTGCGTATGCCACCACAGATCAAACCAAATACAAATAAGCACATTTTATAGTAGATGCTCGTACAACGTTACAGTTATATTCTTCCCCTGTTGGTTTTATGGTAAATAAAAATTTCCCTCTTTTTTATGTGTCTGCAGAGAAATATTTTGTTTTTGAGTATATATATGTGTGTGTGTGCTTTTTTGCTGTTCATTTATGAAACTCAATTTATTCTCAGCTTAACTCAATTGGGTTGGTAAGTTGGCTGGCTGGCTGCATGGCATGGTTGGTTGTTGGTTATATTTCAATCGTCTGACAAGTCAGTCGTTTCATTGATATCGTAATGTGTGCAACGTACTATACGCATAGAACAATTTGCCTCGTATCGTTCTACGCAGAAATTTAATTTTGTGAGCTTAACTTCTTGAAAAATAAATAACAAAAAAAAAAAAACACCCAAATTAAAAAAAATTCATATATTATTCGTAAAAAGTTTATTAAAGTTTTACAAGTATTTAATTAAGAATTTAAGAAGAAAAAAAGCCAAGTGTTTAAAAAAATAACAAATAAAATGAAATATATAAATTATTAAGCAAAAAAAAAAATAAATAAATAATGAAAAAACAAAAATGTCATGCAAACTAAATAAATATATTTGAAATATTTTACAAAAATAAATCTAATGAATTTAAAACAAAAATTAAAAAAAAAAAAATTTAATTTAAAAAAAAAAAGCTTTAGAAAAGTCCTTATAAATTGGAAAATTATTGAAAAATAATATATATTTAAAAATCTTATAAAAATATATTAAATAAAACGAAGCACAAAACAGAATTTATTGAAAAATGCAAGAATAAAATGAAACCATTCTTAAAATTTTAATATTAATTTAATAAATTTTAATATATAATATATTTAATTGCTTAAATTCCATAAAAGCGTTTAAAATTTCTGCAAGCAAAAAAGTTAAAAAAACCAGTGAAATTTTTTATAAATAACAGGGCTGCAAGCCAACATTATATCCAGCCATTGTAGTAAATTAAGGTATAATTAATGGAAAATTGTTTAATTACTGTTATTTATAAAATTTTT
Source organism: Cordilura impudica (assembly GCA_963682025.1). Lineage (NCBI taxonomy): Eukaryota > Metazoa > Arthropoda > Insecta > Diptera > Scathophagidae > Cordilura > Cordilura impudica. The sequence continues at coordinate 149,856,480 of OY821517.1, forward strand.
GGAAAACACCAATTAAAAAATGTTTTTATGTTTGAGAGCAACAAGTTAAGACAATAAGGTCAAAAGTGATAAATTGAGTGTGATTGAGCGTTTGTGAACGAGAAGTAAAAATTATTAAAGTTTAACCTTGTCCAAGGCTCTCCTACGGAAGTCTGTGGTTTGTTTATTTGCTGTTCTTAAAAAACTTGTCGATATTTATTAAAATATTTTTTTTTGCGGAAATGGAGACTAGTTATTAAAATCGTTAACATTTTCAATAAAACTAAAAGTTATTTGTATGGGTACAAAGGAAACTAAAATGAACTAAATCAGTTTTTAATAAAATATCATAAAAAAAATACAATAAATTATAATATAAAATAAAATAAAATGAAATCAAATAAAATAAAATAAAATAAAATAAAAGAAAATAAAATAAAATAAAATAAAATAAAATAAAATATAATAAAATAAAATAAAATAAAATAAAATAAAGTAAATTAAAATAAGATAAAATAAAATAAAATAAAATAAAATAAAATAAAATAAAATAAAATAAAATAAAATAATATAAAATAAAATAAAAGAAAATAAAATAAAATAAAATAAAAGAAAATAAAATTAAATAAAATGAAATAAAATAAAATAAAATAAAATAAAATAAAATAAAATAAAATAAAATAAAATAAAATAAAATAAAATAAAATTAAAATGAAATAAAATAAAACAAAACAAAATAAAATAAAATAAATTAAATACAAAATAAATAAAATAAATTAAAATAAAATAAAGGAAATTAAAATAAAATAAAATAAAATAAAATAAAATAAAATAAAATAAAACAAAATAAAATGAAATAAAATAAATACAATGAAATAAAATAAAATAAAATAAAATAAAATAAAATAAAATAAAGAAATAAAATAAAATTAAAATGAATTTCATAAAATTATTTTTAACCCTGATCTTAAGCTATATTAAATGTCAAATGTCAAAGACTAAGAATTAGAGCACTATATATTTCAAAAGCTTAAAGGTTGCTTAAAAGGATCCAAATAAAATTATTTTCATGCATGGGCACACTGCTTTATATATCAAGTGCTTTGAAAATTGCAATGATAAGTAAATATTTATTGACAATAAAAATTTATTTGGTAAAATAAAATAGAATAAAAAAAATTCTCTAGACTATTAAAATTTGCATTTAAAATAGACTCACTTTTATACCTTTCATTTCAATATGTCTTATAATTAAAAGAATGTATGAATAAACTTTGCATTCAAGATTTTTTTTCAATATTTTTCTTCTCTCAAACCTCTATAACTAGAGTTCTAATTAACGTAGGCTGTTGACATAGGTCTAAGAACACTCAGTGGATCAAGCTCCTTCATTTGAGCTATTAACTGCTTAAATTCGTTGGGCTTGAGGAAAGTTATGCGTGGAGAATCAACTTTACTTTTACTGTACGTTAACTTATCTTGGCATATTTTGGCATTACTGTACGTTAACTTCTCTTGGCAAATTCGTTGGGTTTGAGGAAAGTGTTTCGTGGACAATCAACTTTACTTTTACTGTACGGTAACTTCTCTTGGCATATTTTGACATTACTGTACATTAACTTCTCTTGGCAAACTTTGGTATTATATTATAAAAATTAATGTAATATAATATAATGCTGCGGAGCAGCAGGGGTCCTCTAGTATAGTTTAAAAAATTGATTGATGTTTTTGAAAAGCATAAGAGTGTATGAAATGATTTTACTTTTTAATGAAAATTTTAATTAAATACAGATTTTTTTTTACTGATAGTGAGACTAATGCCGTTTTCTTTTCTGACAAAAAAATGCCGCATTTTATTTGCACTTTTTTCGAAAAGTGTATTTTTTTTTATATATTCTGATTTGAGAGCAATCTCATCTTATACATCAATCGAAAGGCCTCAAAGTCAAGCCCTTGTAAATCGCAAAAAACTGTAGCCATTTTCTTCTTTCAGGTCGTAGTGCACAGCAATTTGAGACCTTTCGACTGATGAATAAAATAAGGTTGTTCTTAATTCAGAATATATAAAAAATAAAAATTTCAAAAAAAAAAGTGCAAATAAAATGCGACATTTTTTGTCAGAAAAGAAAACGGAATGAGTTTGCATTACCAATAAATATATACCGATTACAGGTGTAGCTTTTCTGAATACGGGCATTTCAAAATTTTCATCGCTGAATTTTAGTTTTCTGGAACGACTCACAATTCCGGGGAATGAAAACAATAGCTCTACAAATGCAGATGTGGGTAATGGGCTTTTCTATTTCAGAAATACGTTACTAGTATTATTGTGATTTTTAAAAAATTTCTCATTGTTCGTCTAGGTATAAAATGTTTCCTGGTGATAATATGAGTATGCCAAGTCACTGCTATTGCGTCAATTTATTTTATTAAATATATTGTTGAAATAAAAAATAATAAGAATGAATGATTTGATTTTATATTTGAATGAAGGTTGCAACCTTATATTATTTTAGGTTGTGTTGGATTAGGCTAAAAAGAGGATAAGGCTATTAATTTAACCTTATAGGAAACATTTTTTTTTAGTATTTTTTTTATATAAAACGCAGTTTTATATTTTCGCCAACGTTTCGTCAAACAGTTGTTGACATCTTCGGGGCTAATTTTTTATATTATAATACAAATATACAATAAGTAAAACAACACAAATTTACACATTTAGGGCCATTATTACAACTTACCTTTAAAGTGAATGTTAGTTAAAGGTAACTTTAGATAAAATGAGCAATAAAGTTGCCTTTAACTTTTTTTCGTTATTACAACTTCCCAGTAAAATGAAATTAATATTTTTGATGTTTTGGCAACACCAAAGGAAACACCGATTACCTTTGACCAAATGAATTGCTTTATAAAATACGTAGTGCCAACGTTTCTTTATTTGTTCGCAAGCAAAAAATAGAATAAAAACTAAAAACCTTTATTACAAAGTAAATGTGGCAACATTAAATACATAAACCTCATGTTAAAAGTTAAAGGCAACAATATCTTCCCTTTAGCTTATCGGTCACTTTTAGCTTAAAGTTTAGTTGTAATAACGAAAAACTAATAATCTGCCCGATAAATCCTAACTTTAGCTATTGGTGAGTTGTAGTAATGGCCCTTAAAGATATTTTACCTTAAAGTATTTTTCTACGTCAATTCTAAGGTACTAATAAGGCGTTGTAAGCCGCGCTTATGTTGTAAAAGTCTTCTTACTGTTTTGCTTTGGTACATTTTGATGTAGAGGCTTTCTAATGTCAATCGTTTGTTTTGTTTAGTTTATTTATCTAATATTTTTGTTGTTGTAAAGTCAGCTGTGTGGTTTTTATCTATCATGTGTTGTGCCAAAGCTGTGTTTGGTTTCTTTTTTTTTTTTTTGTTGAAATGCGCTTTGAAGGAATTAAGGAGTTGTCCGCACAAAAATAATAACCAATTACATTTAAGTCATCAGTAAAGCGAGAACAAGTACATTGTTGTAAATTAGTGCCTACTATAGGATAATTTACAGGCTAGATACCCACCGTGTCGCGCTAGCTGTTTAGTGAATATAAACAATATACCAAATATGAACGAGATTTTTTGCCTGCTGGGTCTTAAAAGATAATCTGAGAGATATTAGTAGCAGAGGGGCATACTTATTAGAGCAAAACTATTTAGCATTTTCAACACATGCAAAAAATATCGGTGAGCGAAGGCGATGTTTTTTTCCCCCAAAATTCAGATATTAAAGTTCTGGTGTAGAAAATGATTCAACTTGAATGAATTCGACTTCCAAAATTCATATCTGACATATAACATGTCTGTGTTTTGACTTTTCTAACTTTCCAAAAAATATTCTGAAAAAAAAGTTAAACTAAAATACAATTGGCTCTCAATATTAAGATAATCTCATATATCTAGTATATTTTTTTCAACGAATATTTGAGTCGACCTACAGCTATAGCTTCCTGAATTTTATTTTAACCCTTTTTTGGAATTATTTATGCTTCAATTTTCTGTTTTTACGAAAAAAAAAAAAAAAAAATGTGAAGATAATTAAAGTAATGGATTTAAGTGTTAAAGTTGGCAATTCTGAACCTGTGATAAATACACCTAGGTTTTGTGCTTACATTATTGCACATTTGTAAAAAAAATATTTCAAAAATTAAACATTTTACAAATTATGACAAAAACACATCGTGTTTTGGACATTGTAGGAGGTTTTCTTAGATTTTAGGACATACTTTAGCACCTTTGTGCCCGATTTAAAATTACAAATAATACTGTCCCAAGTATACCCATTCAAATGGCATATTTTGGGAATGGCAGAGTTTTTCGTTGCAAAAATCATAACTTTTGAACCGATTGAGAATATCGAACAACTTAATAGGCATATGATAGGTAATTATCTAACTTATAAAGTAACTTTTTGAACAAAGTTCTAAACCTTCTAGAAGTTTACTTATGGGTTATCAAAATTTAAATTTGTTAACGGCATGAAATAAGTCTTGTTTATGTTAGCTAAACAACATGATTTTTTTTTTTTTTTTAACAATTTTATATAATTATTTTTCATCAAAGTTGAAAAATAGTGAAATAAAAAAAACAGATGGTAAATACCAATTTACCTCTTGAAACAAAAAGCAAACAGTACTTTTTATACCCTCCACTCCAGTGTGCAGAGGGTATATATAAGTTTGTCATTCCGTTTGTAATAATTAGAAAAAAATTGTGGACCCTAAAATATATATATGTGTAATCCTTATAACAACCGTAGTTGATATAGCGATGTCCGTCTGTCCGTCTGTCCATCTGTGGACTTCACGATGACGGCATCAATCGGGCAGATATGGCGCTCGTTGATATAAAAAATGATTCGCTAATGTCCTGAAAAGTTTACCATTTAAAATCGTCCAAATCAATCGATTAGGGCCCGAGATTTGAATGAAGAACTAAAAAAACTCTTGAAAAAATATAATTTTCTATGTTGTTCTTGTCACGATCACGCTCTCAATAGTGCAGCTACAGTGACCATTTTTAGTGAGAGTGATTCATCAAATTCATGGGAAGATTTCTGTTTCAAAAATTATTAAAATCGGTGGAACAGGTCCAAGGACATCTCTGAAAAAGTAAAAAAAATGAAAAATATGATGTTTCTATATAGTTCTTGTTGTTATTCTAAATGTTGTGTTGTTGCCATAGCTGGACTTGTTGTTTTTGTGGTCGTTGTGGTAATAATATAATAAAAACTAACCCTTTGTACATATAAATCTGGTAGAAAAATTTAAAAGTTTCCATTGTTTTGGCATTACTAAAAAAATTTGCTAGATCATTTCTGTTATTACCACGAGCCTGCCGGGAACATTTCAGATCGAATGGGTCACGGGAAAGTGGTTAAAAGCGATCTAGAATTTTTTCGACAAGCAGGCATTACGAGTTAATATAAAGGGAGTAAAAATTAACCAACATCTAAAGCAAATAATGCTAAAATACCTAGTTGTTAATAAAAAAAAACAATGTAAATTTAGCAAAAAAAATTTTTATGTATTAATTTTTTTAAAGAGAAAAACACAAAAATATCCTTTGATGTTGTATTTTTTGTGTGTAATATTTACATATACATACATACACATATTAAATAATATACATATATTCTATTTATGTATGTATATCCATAATAACTGCATGTTAGAAATAAATCGGTATATTATTTTATTTACATAAAATTCTGCAATATTTTGTTGTGGGGAAAATACATTTCTTTTGCATTAACAGAGTGTCATTTCATTTTGCTCAGCGTGACTATGCCACAGTAGATGGCGCCACAATTTTTGTTTGTTCTAATTAGCTTTGTAATAGTTATTTCTATTTTAACATGAATGTTAATATTTTCAACTAGATATCATACAGAACAATGTTAAGAGTATACACGGGCTGGTATTTTATTTCATACGTATTTTCATTATTCTTTTACAAATATGAACATAAGTTTGTTGTCTTTACGAAAGAGAGTTACCGAGTTCATCAATGAGTTTTTTGCTTTCAAAAAAGTTCTACATAGTTATATAGAATTATTATTCTGCTTTACCTACAAAATATCTGATTGCGATTACATCTAATTTTTAAAAATTGTTTATAATTTCTAAAGCATTATTATTCACATAAATACAAAATTGGACTTTTTAAATTTTCCATTCAAATTGAAGAAAATATCAATTCTAAAAACTGGAATTAAAAATTTCCAATTATAAATTACAATTAATTGAATTTCAGAAAATTATATCAAAACGTCGGAAATTATAATTTTAAATTTAGAAGACATCAATTGCATCTTTAATATATAAATTTTATTCGTTAAACTGAAAACAAACTGAAATTCCAAAAAAAAAAAAAAAAACCAAATACCTATGTTTACATTTAAAAAATTTTTACATTTAAAAAAATATTGACAATCAAGAGAAATTAATAGCTTTTCAGTACCGCGATTCAGTAACTTCTATTAACGGTAGTCGGTTATCAGTAAAAGTTTTAAACGATATTCGCTATTGTTAAAGTCAGCTGGTGTTGTTATCTAAACGACAACCATTTTTGTGTTGTTTATTCAATCGATAAAAATTTAAACTTTTAGGTTGAAATGTCGTCATACATAAATAAAAATCATAAAATAGTGAAAATATTTTGCTTATATTAAAAAACTTTTTTATATAAATAAAAAAATTAAATAGCATATTCAATTCATTATTTCATTTTCAAATAAATAAACAGAAATATTAGTAAGAAAATAGGGATATTAAACATAAACATAAAATCATCCTGTCAAACACAAAGTAATTTATTTTTTCTATTCTTTTTGTGTTTTTCGCTTATTTTGACAGAGATGCCACTCGTGTAAAAATTAAATAAATAGAAAAATAGATTTGTCGACTGTCGTTAAGATGTATGTACTTAATGAATCACTTAATCCTTAGTACGAACAACAATAGTTGTCGATATATTTTGCGATTGTCGGATCGTTGAAATTTACAGAATCACACTACAGAAAACATTAATTTTAATTCAATGAATTTTAGAAAACGTCAAATGATATTTAAGAATCGCGAACATACAAACTGTTACATAAATAAACGCAATTTGATGAGAATGTTATTTTTTATATATAAATTTTCACAATTTTTTTTGGATGAAAATTTTAAGTTTTTCAGAAAATAAAGAGAACAAATTATTTTATTTAAAATGTTTGGGACATTTGGTTTTTTGCGTTTGGCATCCCTAATTTGAATATTTATTATTATAAATTTATTCTCTATGTTTTCCAAATATGTCAATATTTTAATAAAAAAGTTGACCGAGTTTTTTTTGGTTATTATTTTGTTACTCCATCCGACCTACATATATGGCCGCAATGAAGAAATATTTGGCCAGTTAAAAGAAACTATACAGCCATCTCCAATTAGCACGATTTAATGCATATAGCCACCCTACACAACCATTACCTTTGCAATGGAGGTTAGGGCGAGCTATTTAATTAGCAAAGACCAAATTAAACGAGAAGTTATGTCATATAACCGGAAACGCAAGCATATAGGTATATAACCTAAATGCATGCCGATCAGCAACCACAATGACCAAAAAGCAAACACCGAAATAAATCCGAAATAATAGAAAAGACGAAAACCAACCAAAAGAATTTGCAGAAATAATTTGGTATTAAGTTTAAGAAATTGTTTACTTTTTCATTTAAATTTATTATCAAGACTCAAACCGAGGTGGAGGGTATCAAAGATTTGGCACAGCCGAATTTAACACTCTTACTTGTTTTCTATGATATCTATAATATTAATAGGCATGGCGACTTCTTGCTACCGATGCTACTGTGTCAGTTTTAATCCTATTTTGACCACGCCTCCCTCATTTGAAAGGTATTTATTTTTAGCTGTTCACCAGATTTACAGATTTTTATTTTTAAATTTTTTTTGAGTAAATTGCTACTAATGTTGCAACTAACACATATATAAAAATGGACGTGATTGTTTATTAAATTTGTTAATGCGTTTGTAACAGAAATGAATTTGTTTTTTTTTTTGTGTTGATTTGTGAATTGGCTATAATTGATTAGCTACCTTTCGGGTTTTTAATTAATGAAAAAATAAAATTTCCTAGAATTCGCACTCGAATTTCGAGGGCTGGAATCTGCTACTACTGAATAAAAACATAAGTCAACCGAAATAGCAAAGATTACGATAAGTTTCCCAGTTTTTTTATATTTCACCTAAAACTGGACAATTGGAAAATTGTGTGTGTTTATATCATATACCACTATGTGGTTTGGGTATAATGACTTTCTGCTGTTGTTTGTAACTACCAAAAATATTTGACCTAGACCCATCTTTTATTATACCGATCGACTCAGAATCAATTTCTGAGTCGATTTAGCGATGTCCGTCCATCCGTCTGTCCGTCTGTGTGTCCATGTAAACTTTGTAATCAAACTACAGGTCGCAAATATGAATATATTTTAATAAAATTTGGTATACACGCTTTTATCGGATTAACGCTACTGCAGATGGTGAAATCCGGTCCATGCTTAGATCTAGTTCCAAAACAAATGACCCCTATTAAAACGACATAAATTGCCATATGATCCAAATTATCACATAGAACTCACCCAAATTGGATTTGTATGTGTTTATTATATTCCTTAATCAGTAGTCCAAAAATAATATCTATTGGACAATTCTTAGTCATTGGCACCATATAGAGCTGCTTCCCGATCTTCATTTAAATCTATAAAAAAAAAATATTGCACAGATTTTTCTCAAATTTGGTTTGTATATATTTTTTCAAAATATAAGAGACTTTTCTAAATATGCTCATGATCGGTCCAGTTTTGAATTAGTGCCCATATAAATATAGCGCCCGATATGGACTTTTTCATATCCGCAGCTAAAATTTTAATAACAATGCCACTCAATTTTGGTGTATGCATATTTTTTATATCCAGTAAGTTGGAACGAAGAGGTAGGGTCACTATCGTATATTCGGTTTGGACCGACTATAAGTTTTTTTAAATATAACTACATAGCTTTAATAATTTCCATTACTGAAATTGTGATCATAATCTTTTTATTATATCGGTTAAATATTTCATAGAATATGGCAAGTTTTTTTTATTTATTTTGTCTTTTTCAATAAAACCACAGACATAAAATTAAACGCTGAAGTTAGATGAAAATGAAGTAATGCATATCCAACTGAGTAATTGCTTATCTACAACAAAGCAAACTTACGACCACCTGTTGTGTATTCGCAGTGAACAAGTGAAAAAATCCATACATAATACATATGTATGTATGTATTTGAAAATAAAAATTAGTTGTCATATTATGGGTACTTAAAATTTTAATTAAAATAAATTTTATTATCATCATTTCAAAGAAGAAGGTATGGAAGTATGACAAGAGTTTGTTACATGAATTTTTGAATAATTTTATAGCCCCTATTTTTTAGTAAGAAAGGAAAAGTGCAAATAAGAAATTTAGATTATAAAGGCGCTGTCATGTCTGTTAATTTAAAAAATACTTCTTTTTAAGATAATTTATTTAAGAAATCAAGTTTTTTATATGTATGCTTTATTAATAAAAATAGCTCTTATATTAACTAAAACAATTTTTCTTTTTTGTCATATAATAACATCAGAGCTTTTCTGTGTTTTTGTTTTTTTAAACATCCTCTAAAATGAAGTGTGTTTATTGTAATGTTTTCCACGACTGCTTTTTGATCCCAATTTTTAATAACAGTAATACTTTCTCAATTTTTCTACTGGTAGATATGTTGGTCAGTTCCGTCTGCATAATTCTCTATATTTTTATAAGCAATGAAAAACTTTCGCTTTATAATATTGGATCAGAAAAGTCACTGAATATCATGTCTGTTCCGAAATTGGAAAAACTATTTTAATAGTACCAAATGAGTCGAGGTACCAATGTATAGCTTTATCAAATCTGGTTTTTGTCAAAATACCAAAAACCAATGATCCTCGGGGCTCCTTTTTCATTAAATTATCTCATTTAGATTGGTAGGATCGTCGCGAGTGATACCAATTTCAAATACCCTTCTTAAGTTAATTTTCAGAACATCCTGGGGCTATTAAAAAAATTTATCAAATGTTACATTGTGTTGATATGGGTCTAATAAATTTTCCAGCAATCGTAATACTACATTTTTCTAAGACAATTAATTATTGTTGACAGAAACGACAGTATTTGTTTATTCATTTATTTACTCGCTTTCCTGTGCAATTATAATAAATCTTATAATTACAGTACAGGAATAATTATGCTAAGGCATGAAAATTGTTAGGTATAATTTGGCTTTACATAATTCATACATATTTAATTACAAAAATAAAGAAATGTACCTAAGAAAAATGTAAAGAACAACCAAGAAAATAATACAAGATTAAAAGAAAATAAAATAAATAATAATCAGTTGACAAAATTATTATGCAAAATATTATGCAAAAATGTATTTTTAACTTTCACTTTGTTTTCATGGTATTAATTCAACTATTAAGTATAATTCACAATAGATAAAAAAACACCAAACTTCCATCATAACACACATTATATATTTAAACATTTAACAACTGAAGATATGTTTTAGAACACGTTAAGGCCTAAGTCGGTAGAAAAATAACTAAACGCGACAGGTTCTTATGTGACAGAAAAAAAATATAAATGCCCTCCAAACTGACTGTATGCAGTTTTATCAAAATTGAACAACGGAATAATGGATTAAGTAGAGTATTGTGCGTATGAGTAATTATACCCTATACCACTATGTGGTTTGGGTATAATGACTTTGTGCTGCTGTTTGTAACAACCAAAAATATTTGACCTAGACCCATCTTTAATTATACCGATCGAATCAGAACCACTTGCTGAGTTGATTTAACAATGTCCGTCCGTCCGTCCGTCCGTCCGTCCGTCTGTGTGTCCATGTAAAGCTTGTAATCAAACTGCAGGTCGCAAATATGAATATATTTTGACGAAATTTGGTATATAAGCTTTTATCGGCCATGGGATGAACGCTATTGAAATTGGTGAGAATCGGTCCATGTTTAGACCTAGCCCCCATACAAATTACCCATCTGAAATCGACATAAATTGCCATAAGATCCAAATTGTCATATAGATCTTACTCAAATTGGGTTTGTATGCGTTCATTATATCCACTAATGAGTAGTCCAAAAATGATCCCTTTGACCCCATATAGAGCTGCTTCCCGATCTTCACTTAAATCTATTAAAAAACAAAAATATTGCACTGATTCTTCTCAAATTTTGTTTGTACATATTTTTGCAAAATACAAGAGACTTTACCAAACATGATCTGGATCGGTCCATTTTTGGACCTAGTCCCTTTATAGATATAGCATCCGATATGAACTTTTTCATATCTGCAGCGAAAAAAATTAATAAAAATCCCTCTCAAATTTGGTTTTTGCTTATTTTCAATGTCCAGTTAGTTGGGCCTAAGAGATAGGGTTTCTAAACGCATAGTATAGGGTATCGTATAGTCGGTCTAGACCGACTATAACTTTCTTACTTGTTTTATTTTATTTTATTTTATTATACCCTATACCACTATGTGGTTTGGGTATAATGACTTTGTGCTGCTGTTTGTAACAACAAAAAATATTTGACCTAGACCCATCTTTAATTATACCGATCGAATCAGAATCATTTTTATACCCTATACCACTATGTGGTTTGGGTATAATGACTTTGTGCTGCTGTTTGTAACAACCAAAAATATTTGACCTAGACCCATCTTTAATTATACCGATGGAATCAGAATCACTTTCTGAGTTGATTTAACAATGTCCGTCCGTCCGTCCGTCCGTCCGTCCGTCCGTCTGTGTGTCCATGTAAAGCTTGTAATCAAACTGCAGGTCGCAAATATGAATATATTTTGATGAAATTTGGTATATAAGCTTTTATCGGCCATGGGATGAACGCTATTGAAATTGGTGAGAATCGGTCCATGTTCAGACCTAGCCCCCATACAAATTACCCATATGAAATCGACATAAATTGCCATAAGATCCAAATTGTCATATATATCTTACTCAAATTGGGTTTGTATGCGTTCATTACATCCACTAATGAGTAGTACAAAAATGATCCCTTTGACCCCATTTAGAGCTGCTTCCCGATCTTCAGTTAAATCTATTAAAAAACAAAAATATTGCACTGATTCTTCTCAAATTTTGTTTGTACATATTTTTGCAAAATACAAGAGACTTTACCAAACATGATCAGGATCGGTCCATTTTTGGACCTAGTCCCTTTATAGATATAGCATCCGATATGAACTTTTTCATATCTGCAGCCAAAAAAATTAATAAAAATACTACTAAAATTTGGTTTTTGCTTATTTTCAATGTCCAGTTAGTTGGGCCTAAGAGATAGGGTTTCTAAACGCATGGTATAGGGTATCGTATAGTCGGTCTAGACCGACTATAATTTTCTTACTTGTTTGAGTTGATTTAACAATGTCCGTCCGTCCGTCCGTCTGTGTGTCCATGTAAAGCTTGTAATCAAACTGCAGGTCGCAAATATGAATATATTTTGATGAAATTTGGTATATAAGCTTTTATCGGCCATGGGATGAACGCTATTGAAATTGGTGAGAATCGGTCCATGTTCAGACCAAGCCCCCATACAAATTACCCCTATGAAATCGACATAAATTGCCATAAGATCCAAATTGTCATATAGATCTTACTCAAATTGGGTTTATATGCGTTCATTACATCCATTAATGAGTAGTCCAAAAATGATCCCTTTGGCCCCATATAGGGCTGCTTCCCGATCTTCACTTAAATCTATTAAAAAACAAAAATATTGCACTGATTCTTCTCAGATTTGGTTTGTATATATTTTTGCAAAATACAAGAGACTTTTCCAAACATGATCAGGATCGGTCCATTTTTGGACCTAGTCCCCATATAGATATAGCATCCGATATGAACTTTTTCATATCTGCAGCCAAAAAAATTAATAAAAATCCCACTCAAATTTGGTTTTTGCTTATTTTCTATGTCCAGTTAGTTGGGCCTAAGAGATAGGGTTTCTTAACGCATGGTATAGGGTATCGTATAGTCGGTCTAGACCGACTATAATTTTCTTACTTGTTTTTTTTCTAAATTTTAATATCCACAGAGTTAGTTTAATTAATAGCAGTGCGTATGAGTACTTTCTCGTAATTTTAATTAGCGATTTTCTTGAGCATTATCTAGCAAAAGGAATGTATATACAGGCCACACTGTAATACTGTGATCACTTCTTTTATGGAAGTATTAGAGAGGTTGACGGTCACCTACATGGATTTGTTAATTGCAGGTGATTTTCATTGTAATCTTCTGTGTGACACTTATGTCTCAGAAAACATGGAAACCATTGGTCTCACATCATTAAACTACACGATGCCTACACACTATACATCAACAGCAAGTACTTTACTTGAACTTTTTTTTTGTTAACGATTTAACCAAAGTATTGTTGTACGACCAACTGTCGGCCTCATGTTTCTCGAAACACGACTTAATTTTCACGACATATGACTTTATTTTAAATAATGAAACACTATCAGTTACATATCGTGACTTTAATAATATTAATTACAATGATTTGCCAGAACATATTTCTTTAGTAAATTGGGCGTCCATTTATCATATGACTTCTGTTGACCATCAGTTGTCCTTCTTGGAGAATAATATCTCATACTTATTTGATCTTACTGTACCTAAGATAACGAAGAACATTAGGACATATAGAAGATCGTGGTTTACAGCACATATTAGACAACTGATTGGCCAAAAAGATAATGCGTTTTCACGTTGGAAAAAATTTAAGTTACCTCAACTTAAAGAAGAATATCGAAATCTTAGAAGAGAAGTTACTCGTGAAATTCGTAGATCAAAATCCGAATATTATGGCCACCGTTTTGAAAATGCAATTAACACCAAACGGAAATGGAAAACTATTCGGGAAATTGGAATTGGCCGAACAGGAAAATAGGAAAACTTGCGAACTCACTCCTGATTAACTTAACTCAGCTTTTACTAATTTACCCACTGTTCAATGTCAACCTCCTGCACACAATACAATCAATAACCTAGTGATTTCTGATAATGATAGTCCATTTGATTTTCAATGTGTTAGCAATGATGAGGCCCTTACCTGTCTTTTAGCCATAAAATCAAATGCAATTGGATATGATAACATGCACCCTAAATTTATCAAAATTATCCTTCCTATCCTCTTACCATATATTACTTACATATATAATACGATCCTTACCACCAGCGTGTTTCCAACACAATGGAAGCATGCAAAGGTTATTCCTGTGCCTAAGACCAACTCTGAGTTTAGGCCTATATCAATACTACCATTCTTTTCTAGGGCTCTTGAGAAGACAATACATAAACAGATAAATGAATACCTAAAACGATTTGGGTTATTATCGCAAAAGCAATCAGGCTTTAGGCAAAAACATAGTTGTACAACTACTTTAATAGATGTTGCAGATGATATTCGTCATGCCATTGATGGTGGAAATAATTGCTTTTTAGTCCTTCTTGATCATTTTAAAGCCTTCGACATAGTTGATCGCTTAATACTTTCAACAAAACTTAGCCGGCTTTTTAATTTCTCCGAGTGTTCAAAGAAACTTATTGAATCCTACCTGGCAAACCGTGTTCAGTCAGTCTCCCTTAATAACCAATTTTCGAGGCTCAATTCTAGGCCCTCTTTTATTTGCAATGTACGCCAATGACTTGGCAGATCATGTAAAGTATTGTAACGTACACATGTACGCCGATGACGTCCAAGTATATCTTTGCAGTCCACTAACATCTTCCAGAGAAAACGTAGCAAAACTTAATGATGATTTAAATAATATTTATAACTGGGAAACTGCTAATGGACTTTGTCTGAATCTCCTCAAGTCCAAATGTCTCATCATGCACAAGAAAACTCTACGTCATAATCTAGATTTTGATATTGTTCTCAACAATCAGAGAATAGAAATTGTGTCCTCATCAAAAAATATGGGTATTGTTTTTAATGACACACTTAGTTGGAACAATCATGTAAACGTTGTGGTAGGGAGAACGTATGGTATGCTTCGGACGCTTTGGGCGACTTAATCTTGGACTCCATTAAATATAAGAATAATACTTGCAAAATCTTACCTAATGCCGGTTTTATTATACGGGTGTGAAATTTTTGCTTTATATGACTCAACTAGTAAGAGAAAACTAAATGTGGCCTTCAATAGTATTATAAGGTCTGTTTATGGATTAAACAGACTTGATCGTATTACCTCGTTCTCAACAAGACTATATGGTATGTCGTTTGATAATATTTTAAAATTAAAGGTGCTAGTCCTATTACACAAAATTATATCTCAGAAGTAAACATCATACCTGTTCAACCGCTTAACCTTTGCAAGATCCAATAGAGGGAGAAAGCTTGTACCGATAAGATATCGTAGCAAAATTTCTGAATGGCAGTTCTATTTTAATGCCATTTCTCTCTGGAACTTACTACCAAATCAAACACAGAAAATCAACAACGCAATACAGTTCAAAAACAAAATAACTGGTAGTTTTTCAATGCAAATTTAAATTGTTTGTCACTTATTGTTTTTAATATACCTACGTCATTTCAACCATTTTCTCTTTTTTTTTAATCAAAATTTTTACCATTTGATTCTTTTATATGAAATTATGTCAAACTCATTCATTTATTTAGGTCTTTATTTTATTTATTTTTTTATTTACTTTATATAATTATACAATTTATTTAAATATTTTTGTATACCGTTACTTGTTTTTTTTTTATTTATTTTTTTTTTATTTATTTTTTTATTTATTAGTATTAAAAATACTTTAAATATTCAAAAACATTACATAAATTCATATTACATTAGTTATAAGTTCTATATAAATAAACTGTATCTTACTACATTTGTACATTTTGATGTGTAAACATCTATACGCGCAGGGGGGTAAATTTCTATTTCACAATACAATCACAAAAACAGCGTAACTCATATCGGTGTGAGCTGAAGGAGATAACGCTGTGTGACTTATGATTGTATTGGTGAAAAAATTATGATATGTTCTTTTCTAAACATTTTCCAATTGTCTTTCAAAAAACATCAATTGTATTTCAGAAACCATCAATATAATTTCAGAAAACATCATTTGAATTTCAAAAAACATAAATAGAATTTCAGAAAACATCAATATAATGTCAGAAAACATCATTCGAGTTTCAGAAAACATAAATAGAATTTCAGAAAACATCAGTATAATTTCAGAAAACATCATTTGAATTTCAGAAAACATAAATAGAATTTCAGAAAACATCAATATAATTTCAGAAAACATCATTTGAATATCAGAAAACATAAATAGAATTTCAGAAAACATCAATATAATTTCAGAAAACATCATTCGAGTTTCAGAAAACATCAATTGAATTTCAGAAAACATCAAGAGAATTTCAGAAAACATCACTTGAATTTCAGAGAACATAAATAGAATTTCAGAAAACATCAATATAATTTCAGAAAACATCATTCGAGTTTCAGAAAACATCAATTGAATTTCAGAAAACATCAATAGAATTTCAGAAAACATCAATTGTATTTCAGAAAACATCAATTGTATTTCAGAAGACATCATTTGAATTTCAGAAAACAAAATTAGAATTTCAGAAAACATCAATTGAACTTCAGAAAGCATCAATAGAATTTCAGAAAACATCAATTGTATTTCAGAAACCATCAATATAATTTCAGAAAACATCATTTGAATTTCAGAAAACATAAATAGAATTTCAGAAAACATCAATATAATTTCAGAAAACATCATTTGAATTTCAGAAAACATAAATAGAATTTCAGAAAACATCAGTATAATTTCAGAAAACATCATTTGAATTTCAGAAAACATAAATAGAATTTCAGAAAACATCAATATAATTTCAGAAAACATCATTCGAGTTTCAGAAAACATCAATTGAATTTCAGAAAACATCAAGAGAATTTCAGAAAACATCACTTGAATTTCAGAAAACATAAATAGAATTTCAGAAAACATCAATATAATTTCAGAAAACATCATTCGAGTTTCAGAAAACATCAATTGAATTTCAGAAAACATCAATAGAATTTCAGAAAACATCAATTGTATTTCAGAAAACATCAATTGTATTTCAGAAGACATCATTTGAATTTCAGAAAACATAATTAGAATTTCAGAAAACATCAATTGAATTTCAAAAAGCATTATTTGAATTGCGGAGAACATTAATTGTATTTCAGAAAACATCAATAGAATTTCAAAAGGCATCATTTGAATTGCTGAAAACATTAATTGTATTTCAGAAAACATCAATTGAATTTCAGAAACCATCAATTGCATTTCAGAAAACATCAATTGAATTTCAGAAAACAGCATAATCGACTTATTTTTTATGCACTGGAAAATATGATGATGTTTGCTTTAATTATTATATGTTTACACATCTCCCTTGTGATCGGACTCACATGATTTCTTTTTTTCTAAATACATTGTAATTTCTTTCAAGTTTCATATTGTTTGGTAAATCATTGAATAGTTTGAAGCCTTTATAAAAAAAGGGATCTTTGCATATGTGTTTTCATGACCCTTTGGATTCGGAAATCTTCAGTATTTCTTAGTGCATACGGTTGTACTTCTCCAACATATTTAATTTGATCGCATAGATATTCTGGGGCATCACCTTGCTTCATTTTTTTAATAAAAATTAAAGTGTTGAATTTCAGTCTTTGATTTATATTTAACCATTTTAGTTCTCTAAGCATTTCGTTGATGTGTTTATATCGATTGCGTTTTAGTATAACCCTCATTGCTTTGTTTTGTAGTTTTTGCATTCTTTCTACCTGACTATCATTACAGCAAGTATATATTATTGTCGATCCGTATTCAAAATGTGGTTTAAATATTGTATTATAAATATTTATTGCAGTTGTTTTTGATATTTTATTTCGTATTCTTTTAAAAAATCCGATTTTTTTCCCGAATTTTTTACAAGTATGTGTTCTTTAAATTTTAAGTCTTTATCTATTATAAATCCGAGATATTTTATGTGTTCAACCTTTTCTATTATTTTATCGTTAATCTTAAATATTGGTTCAGTGTTCATGTTTATTTCAATTATTTTTGTTTTATTTTCGTTTAGTTTTAGTTTATTCATTTTTTACCAGGTATTAATTTTATTGATGTCATGGTACATATTTGCTCTGCAACTTTCATCATCATCTCCTTCCGTGTATCTAATGTATCATCTGCGTATAGGACCATTTCACTTCTATCTAATACCTTTGGCATATCATTAATATATATAATAAATAAGAGAGCTCCCAAAATTGAGCCTTGTGGTACACCGAAATCATTTTCAATTTCAGTTGACAAAACATTATTAACTTTATTTATTTGCTTCCTATTTTTCAAATACGACTCGAACCAATTTAATTCCGTACCTTGTATTCCATACATATAGAGTTTTTTCACTATAATTTGCCTGTCGATTGTTTCAAAGGCTCAAAAATTGCCATCACTTTTTTTGTTTTTTCTATATTTTTCCATTTACTTATTACATAATTTACAGTCGTTTCACATGAGTATTTTTTACGAAATCCTGATTGGTACTTTGACAATATAGAGTTTTTCTTCAATATATTTTTCTAATTGTTCTTTGACAACTTTTTCCAAAATTTTTTCACAGGTTTTTAATGTGTTTATTGGCCGGTATTCTTCGCATTTATTTGTTTTTGTCACTTTTTCAATTGGTGTTATCATAGTTACTTTCCAATTTTCAGGGAATTCACCTGTCTCTAGCGATTTATTTATAATTTTTAATATTGATTCTCCTGTAACATTCTAGTTATCAAGAATGATTTTATTAGATATTTTATCACAGTCAGTTTTATTTTTCATATGTATAATTATATTCTTAAGTTCTAAAATGTTTATTGCACAGAATTTGAATTGTTGGTTTATTACAGTTATTTGGTTTTCATATTGCTCATATTCTATGGAATCTCTTATTAATTTAATAATATCTACAAAATAACTATTGAATTGACTAGCAATTTCTATATTATCCTTATATTCTACTTTTCTTTAAAAATTCCCATACTATAATATAAAAGATGTAAATCTTGTTGTATGGGAAGAACAAATAAAAATAAAAATAAAATAAAATAAAATAAGGGAATTCAGAGGTATTATTATTTTTACACTTATTTAAAAGTGTAATTATAAAATTGGGTTTTTTTTGGCAGTCGCTTTTTAACAATGAACCGAATAAATATCTTTCATGGATGACAATAGCGTGAAGTCATGGATAAAATAATGCACTATTTGCTCCAGTTCTAACAGGGATTGCACTTGTGCCACTCAAATGATAGGTGCAAACTATCGAAATACATTAATTACTCAAGCAATATTTTCCTTATCTAGATATAATGAAATTTTGTCTGGCACTGGCTAAATATAGTCTCTGGGAATTTATTTTCAGTTTGAAAAATAACACTGGTCTACAGATAATAAAAAAATTGACTGCAGAAACGAAGCATACCTTTTAACTAATCTGGATGCGCTGAATTGGAATCTGGCATAAAAATTGGGCTCTCACATCTTGTTCATTTTTTATCGCAAGCTGGCAATACTGTAAAACAGTCAATACTGACACTATAATTTCACAATTATTAATTCGACAAAAGCCCAAATTCATTCTAAATCTTCATAAATAGTAGCATTTAATCATGTCAGGGAGATCATGTATCACTGATTCAAGCCATTTTGTCTTTGTGTGTAGTGAATATTTAGTTGGAGAAAAAGAATATGCAATATCAGAATCATTAAAATATGCATATTTACATTATTTTTGTTTTGCTGTCAGAAACTGGGACAAACTGTGGACACCGACAGTGTTTTGCAATAGCGGAATTGTTTTTTGCTAGTGGTCAAATGGCAAGAAGATATATTTCGAATTTTCAATTCCAGTACTTTGGAGAGGGGCAAGTAACCACCAAACCGATTATTATTTCTATTTAACAAAAGTTGCTGGATTCAATAAGAAAACTCGAAAAAATTTTACTAAAGCGAATGTGCCATAGGTTTCCAAGCCAGTTCAATGTCCACCAAATTATACATTACCAAACATTCCCAGCGCTACGAGCAGTGTGTCCGCAACATCTTTCACCAGCAGTGGTAGTTTGTATGAGGCTGATAACGAACGCCATTTAGTTACTCAAGCTGAGCTGAATGATCTAATTCGCGATTTACATTTAACGAAGCAAGACTCAGAATTACTAGCTTCACACATGCAGCAGTGAAAACATTTTGCAATTGACATCTTGTCGACTGGTATTCAAGTCCTTCCTTTGTCTATGGGCTAGTCGGGCTACATGTCATCATTACGTCAGAACAGATTGGCCAAAAAGCAACTGGGTTTTCACCAGGAAAACAAAACATTTTAAACAAACCATTTATTGATCCAAATGACGTTCTTCTTCCGGCGCTGCACATAAAATTGGGTTTTTTTAAGAACTTTGTCAAGGCTCTGGACAAAGATGGTGCAGCATTTAAATATTTGTTAGCAGTTTTTCCTAAAATTTCATATGCTAGAATTACAGGAGGCATATTTGTTGGCCCTCAGATCAGGAAGCTATTGAATGATGACAATTATTCACAATGTTTATTGAAGAAAGGATATGCAGCCTGGAAATCTTTCAAGAGCATCGGGGACAGTTTTCCTGAAAACAATAAGAGTGAAAACTACAAACAAATTGTTGCTGAATTATTGAAAAATTATCACTAATTAGGTGAACGAATGTCACTTAAAATGCATTTTCTTCATTCGCATTTACATTTTTTTTTTTCCACAAAACCTAGGTGTAGTGATGAACGAACAAGGGGAGCGTGCTCACCAAGATTTAATGAAAATTGAAAGAAATTATTAAGGATTTTGGGACAAAACCATGCTGGCAAACTACTGCTAGACTCTAATACGTGAAACCGAACAAACAAATTACAAACGAAGTTCAAATAACGCCATTCACTTTTCAAAATTCACTAATTTTTAAATATGATTTTTAAATGATTTTTTATGTAAAAAATGAAGAAAAATCAATTACAGACTCGAATTCAGTTTACCCAGTTTCCCTAGGGAATATATTTGGTTGCTCCAGTCCCAAACCTTGATGGCTAGTGTAATTTTTAGTTCAAAAATTGCTAGTGCAGATTAAATAATAAATATATGGTTTAAAAATACTACAACTTTATAGTAATTTGATGATAAGATATCTAGAGAATAAGACATATATAAAGAAGCACAGGCAACGCTTTGTCGTTATAATAAATGGTGGCTGTAAGTCTAATAATTTCAGTAATCTGGAGATTGACGAAGAATTGACGAAGGATATAATTAATGACTGGTGTTACAGTTCTGGGACAGTAATTGAAAGAAAAGCACAAAAAACTTATAACAAAAACATAAGTTATGCTTTAGCTTTCTACATGTTGTTATTATTCTATTCTATGTTTTTTTTTTTTTAATTTGAAACGGTCTACAAACAAGTTATTTTCAACAGACTTTTAAAAACATAACAAAAAACAGTCTACTGTTTATTATATTCAACTGATATGAAGCCATAAAATCTATTTTGTTTATAGATTTTTGGTCATATCAAAGTCAAAGACATTGGAATTCATTCCACTCATTCAAAAAAAGAAATAAAAAATAATAATAATAATAATAATTATTTACAAAGCTCTAGGAAGAACTGCTAAAAACAAACCGGATATATTACTAGATATGCCTTGTTATATTAAAATGGTGAATCTGTTTTTAATAAAATTTAAAGCAAATTTTTAAATATATTTTCTAATTTTAATAATCTAACCCATAAAAACAAAGTTTTTATTAAAACTCTTTCTTTCCTTATGCATATGAGTTTTGAATATCTCCGTGACTGTGCGTGACTATCTTCAAATTAGTCTTTGGCCACAACAAGTAAAGTTTCAGATTCATCGAATAAGGGGAAGTGGGGTTCAATATCTCCGTGACTGTGCGTGACTATGTCAAAGTTAATCTTTTTTCACAGCAAGTCTATCGACCAAGACTTAGATCGATCGGATAAGGGAAAATGGGTTTTAAATCACTCCGTGACTGTGCGTGACTATATCGATGTTGATCTTTCTTTACAGCAAGTATACCAACCAAGTTTCAGATCGGTCGGGTGAGGGTAAATGACATTTAGATCACTCCGTGACTTGCGTGACCATGCGTAACCGCGCGAGACTAAGTCAAAGTTAATTTTTTTTTCAAAGCAAGTGTATGGACCAAGTTTGAGATCGATCGGATGAGGGGAAATGTTATTTAGATCACTCCGTGACTGTGCGTGACCACGCTTGTCTGTGCGTGACTACCCCAAAATTAATCTGTAGTTACGACAAAACTATAGGCCAAGTTTCAGATCAACTGCCACCCATGGCAGACAGACAGACAGAGAGTATGAGTTAAAAGAAAGAGTTTGAAAATACAAAAAATTTTAAATAATTTGCAAAATTAAAGAACGTATTTATATTATCCCCATTTATTTAGACTTGTTTAAAGTATAAACAGTTTGGAATTAAATGTATTTAAACTAATCATTTTTATAGATTGGTAGTGGCTTGGCTAGCTTCAGAACAAATACATATTTATTATATGAATAATTTAAGGTTTACCTTACAGACAAATATAACGTTGTTATTCGAGCCACTATGAACATCATTACTTTCATATGGATTGTTTAGCTAGCTCTAAGGTTTTAAATTTTACAAATTTAGGAAATAAATAAAATATTTATTTATTTGAGGTTTTAAGTGGATATAGAAAAAAGCTTAACACAGTTTTGGTATTACGGTTTTTGTGTAATATATGGGCTAAAAAAAGTAAATGCAAAAGCTTTACATATTTACAACAAAGCATTATTGTATTGTGAGTTTGTAGTAACAAAACACATTGTTGTGTGATCAATCAGTATTAAAAATGTCCCTTAATCAGCTGAAGCATTGTAAATAAGTTTTATAGAAAAAAAAAATAAAAATTAAATTTCAAAAACAATAGGGCTTGCAAAAAATTTTATTTATGAAACAACATATGTCCCAGAAAAACCATAACATACAAATAAAACTAATTACTAAATATGTGGACGATCTTTTTGCAGTGATCAAAAAACAAGACGAAGGGCAGATTTTAAAAACATTTAACAGTTATCACACAAAATTAAAATTTACAATTGAAAAAGAGGAAGATAATTCAATACCATATCTTGATATGAGGCTACACAGGGAAAATAACAAAATTGTAACAGACTGGTACACTAAATCGATTGCATCTGGCCGCATTATCAATTTTCACTCTACGCAACCAATGACACAAAAGACAAACACAGCATTAAATATGATAAACAAGTTTTTCAATTAAGTGATAATAAATTTCGATCAAAAAACATAAACAAAATTAAAGAAATATTAACAAAATACAGTTTTCCGAAAAATATAATTAATAATTTAATACACAAAGCCACAAATAAAAACACTGGGGAAATTAGCAATACACAAAACCAAAACACATCTGGCAGCACAAAATTCTACAGCTTAGCATTTATCCCCAAACTTACAGAAAATATACAATTGAGAGATATAATAGCAGACAACAATATAATATTGGCACACAGAGCAAACAAAACAACGAAATCACTGTTCACGCAAACAAAAACAAAAATAGGAACAAGGGATAAAAGCAACGTAGTATATGAGATAAAATGTATTGGCAACGAACAAGAAGAGTGTGGAAAAATTTATATAGGCACAAAAAAGAGAAGCTTAGGTACGAGAATAGACGAACATGAAGCTGACATTAAAAAGCAAAAACTAACAACAGGTCTCTCTCAACATTGTTTTGATAAAAAACATACGGCCGACCTTAGCAATGTGAGTATCTTAGAAGTAGAAAAGAAAGTGGTGAAAAGGTATACATTGGAAAGTTTAAGAATCCAGAAAAAAGCAGATCAAGTTATAAATATAAAGGAAGATTGAGACGGCACAAATTCTAACTACATAATAGCAATAATTTAGTTTAACTTCAACTGTGATATTGGCGATAGGATAATTACTGTGATATTTTATTTTAATTTTTTTTACATTGATATATTTTTATTAATTAATTCTGTGTTTGTATCGTATGTTAAATGTTGTACAAAAACGGTGTAATACATTTTAAAGTAATGCAAAATTGACGAAAGGACTATATGTAAGTGTAATTATTTTATTGTTAGATTTATGGTTGTTTGTTATTACTATCGTTATTTTCCTTTATATATTTATATGGTTGCCAGATTCAATAAAATTAATCCCTGAGGAGGTCGGAAAAATACCGACGAAACGTAGGATTGGAGAAAATGAAATAAACTAGTCTTTTATTTATTTTTTAAAAAATACCAGACCTTGGAAGCCCAATTTAGAAAATTCTAAAAAAATCTAACAAAATCAAAATACAAAAAGGTCGATAAAACTTAAACATTTCATAACATAAATTACTGATTAATGCTGCAGCAAAGGAAAGAAAGCATGGTTCAGAAATAAAATGGCGGTTACAAAATTCTAAAATGTAGAACGAATATAAATTTGCAAAAGGAGTTGTAAAGAGAAATTGTTCCTTTAGTTGAGAAAATGCACAATTATAACAAAAAGGCCATCTAAAAAAGTATTCAATTTGTGCTCATTTAGAAAAAAAGAATAAAAAGAAACAACTCCACCAGGTAAATCGTAGGAATGGTAAAAACTATCAAATCCGGGTTAACGTTATCAGGAACTAGTTCGTCGTTTCCTCTCTATTGAAATTTGTTACAGATAATGAAGGCAACTAAAGACATACAAAATATTATTTTGAAACTAAGAGTTAGGAGCATCCTTAAAATTTAAAGGTGCATTTTCATGACTTAATGTGGTATTTGCGATCTATTGTTTTTCAAAGGCGACTTAGCTGCCAATGCGGGAAATTATTAATGAGTAACGTATTCGAGCTCTTTAGAAATTAAGGAAAAATACCATAGAAATTATGAAATATATTTTTGCTCCTAGTTGGCTTCTTCACATTACACTAAATTTTTCCATAGAAAACTTTAAAAGATAAAATTATAATTTGTGACAAAACAAATCGACCTACAACATTTTTCCCAAATAAGACCAATAGGAACTTGCTTCGGTATATTTCAAGAGAAATGAATAGAGAAATCGATACAGTGCATACTGCTTAATTCAAAAACTTTGAAACGAACTAAAAATCCTTGATACAAAGGGAGCCTGAATATCTAGAAGTCCTGGAAAGTGTTACGAAATTTATTAATTTATTTATTTGTGCCGGTTTATGCCTTTCCTTATTTCCAGTAAGTGCGTATTTAAAATGTGTTAAATCGGGCATTATTGTTTCAAGATAGAGATACAACTTTAAAAGGAAGGTTTAAAAATCAGTGTGTTGTTATAATTCCGTATTATGTTTATCAAATTGTTTACTTTTGTAAACATTTTTTGATGTGTAAACATCTATGCGATCAGGGGGATAAAAATCACAAACTTCCCTTACGGAAGCGGAATTATTTACGGAAATGGAAGCTACAATTATTTAGTTGATTCATCAACCAACAGAAAGCGCCATGAATGTATAGCATACAACTGCAACTATCAAGTATGACAAACATAGCAGTTGCTTGCTATACACATGTAGATAGCGCTTACTGCTTGAATAGATGTTTTTATTCATAAACCGCAATGATTTCCAGAATTGCACCAAAATATTTCGGTAATTTGTTTAGTTTTATTTGAGTTCTAAAGAAAACCGCGTCTTTACTCTGTTTGGAAATGTTTTTTTCTGTTTTTTTTCTTCTTTCAATATAGTAATATTGACACAATTATATGTTGACAACTTTCATTAATAAACATTTTTAGTAGTTATTACTATTTTTCATAATAAAACAAATTTTTTTTAAATAATACAATAATACAATAAATCTATAATATTAATAGCCTAGGCAAAAGTAAGTGTTTGGAGATAAAATGAAGGCACACTTTATTGGAAGTGTTTGGAGACAAAATGAAGTGTAAGGAGATTAAATCAGGGAGCGAATAGCGTTATAAAAACGTTTTTTTCTAAAACGGGCCTAATTTCGGTATTCCATATAGAATGTTGCTATTTTATTAAACATTTATTTTTATAAAAATTTATAATTAATTTTCTCAATCATTTAAAGTTATTCGTAACACTATTAATATTATTTTTAATAAATAAATAAAATAATAAACACATGTGACCGGTAGTAGAGTTTAAAAAGGTTTTTAGGAAAATCACGTGATTTTAAACCAATTTCACACTTTACAAATATCTGGGGTCGAATCGTCGCATTCATTATCGAAATTTTTCAAGCGAAATTATTTTTTTATTTTCCCAAATAATATACAAAGCGTAATTTAACTCTGTCACAGATAGCAAGTTATTATCCATAGTTAATAGTAAAAGTGGAACGAGGTCTGACGATTGTCCGTCTTCTTTAAATAATAAACCAAAAAATGCAATTTCGACTGATTTTATTCGATATTGAATGCGACGATTTGCCCCTTGCATATTTTTGATGTGTAAACATCTATACGCGCAGGGGGGTAAATTTCTATTTCACAATACAATCACAAAAACAGCGTAACTCATATCGGTGTGAGCTGAAGCAGATAACGCTGTGTGACTTATGATTGTATTGATGAAAAAATTATGATATAACATTGTTTTTTATGCCACTTTTTTAAAAGCGTCATCTATGTATCACTTATATACGTTTATATTGGGATATTTTTAACGTTTTACAGCAAATAGTTGTTGAATTAGCTGAAACAGTTTTTGCTATAAGTGATAAATAGATGACGCTTTCTGTTTGATTTTAAAAAATTACATAAAAAAATTTTTAATTACTAGATGTTTACACATCTTCCCTGTGATCGGACTCACATGATTTTTTTTATATTTGTTGGAAATAGTGAACTAAGGCAAGATATTATTGTAAACCTCACACCTAGTTGAAGTTTATCAAGGAGTTTAAAGTTCGTACTTTTTTAAATTGACAAAGACACAGTAATTATTATAATTACAGAAAAAAAAATCTATAAGCATATACGTCACCTTAAAGACCAAACAACCTATCAGCAAAAAATTCAAAATTGAGTTTTTTATTTCGTATTATTCCCTATATCAGAACGCATATGTTGAAAAATTTTGAACGCCTAATATTATAAATAACCAAGCTATTACCAAATTAAGAATATATAATTTTCGTTTCAATATTGCAAATAGTTCCAATTTTATAACGTTTTTTCTCTCTCCTGTGAACTTTTGGAAACTGCTGATAGGTTGTTTGGTTTTTAAGGTGATGATATATATATTTATAGGAAATATGTTAAAATTATGATTATTATATGGGGACTTATTCTTAAAATACGCTAATAATGACGGAAACAATTTTGTTAAAGCAAAGTAATGATAAGTATGCATATTTTGCTTAACTCATGCAATAGGCTATCTTATAGTCACTTTTTTTCATATATGATTATCCCAGTTTTTTTTTTTTATCAATTTTTGATAGACACTTATAAAAAAGGAATCATTTTTCTATCTTTAAAATTTATTTCAAATTTGAGATTATACCACTTCCCTAATCAATGGAAATATGCAAATGTGATAATGGTACCAAAACCAAACAAACCGGAAAACAACATTTATTTTTACCGACCAATTAGTCCGTTAAAAACTTTCTAAATTATTTGAATGAATATTTTTACGTAGATTTTTACCAGTGCTGGAAAGAAAAAAAAACATAATTCCAGACTACCGATTTGGTTTTCGGCAACATTAAAAGGTATGCATTAGAATGAAAACTATATTGCTCGGCTGTGTTTTTAGACATCCAACAAGCCTTCGATAAAGTTTGGCACCAGAGACTTCTACTCAAATTAAAAAAATTATTCCATCACCATATTATTTCTTCATTAAGTAATACTTAATCCTTCTGCATCCCTTGGATATTTGCCCTTCCTATGATCCTTTGGGTCAATATGACCCAACATTAAAATGTAAACAAAATTTCATATATAATACAGGAAATTTATTTGTTTTGTTGTTTTTTTGATTTCGTCTAATAAAAAATAATAAAAACTAAAATAAATAAGCCCTTCCTGAGCATGTGACCATGTGCTCTTAGCAAATAAATTTTTTACAAGATTCGCATTTACTGGAAAACTTATTTGAAATCCTTCCATGTTGACAAAACAAACACCCCTGTTGTTTATTTGGTAAATTACTGGACAATGGTTTATTTGTACTATTTTGTTTAGAACATTGCCAGACACCTGTGAGATAATTTTGTTCTTGAATGTTTTTAAAAAGATTTCTTGTTGATGGTCCATGTGGCAAAACATTTCTTCGCAAAATATGCTCATTTATTAGCTGATCTGCAAGTTCTAGTATATAAAGTGTGCAACTGAAGTTTTTATTGAAATTTCAGAGAGGATTCCAATAGCCATCGCCTAGTCATGCGCTTACATGTGTAATTAGCAACCAGTTTGTCAAGCGCATCAACTCTAGCTTTCGTTTGGTTGTAATGATGTGTTATTTCAGGCTTTTTTCATCGTCTCTTACATTGGCTGAATGATGAAGAGAACTTAAGAGGAGATCGTATTTATTTCTTTTTTTTCGAACATAGGATACTATAGTTATATCATTTGAAAACAAAAAAAATCAGAGTGCAATATGGGCTTTTTTTCATATCCAGAATTTTTGATGGCAAAAAGGTTTTATTTTTACGGACAGTACCAACTAATGCAATATTCTCACAAAGTAGTTGAATGGCAAGATTATGTGTAGGAAAAAAATTATCACATGTAATCGTGCATCCCTTTGGGAGTGGGTCTGATAATGTTAGCACCACCCTCTCACCTAAATTAAAAATATGGAAATATAACAAATGTTATACGAAGTACAAAAGTCTCACATTGATTTTTTTCTGGCTGTGTATTTCTTGCTTTGCCTGTGTACACTTCCATATTCAAGGCATATTTAGTTGTGGAATCGGAAAGTGCCAAATTTGTATGCCATATCTGGCGGGCTTTGATGGAATATATTGCCTAAAACTGCACCTCGAAATGAAACCAACTGTTCATCTACAGTAACATTTTCATGTGGATTGTAAAAAACTTTGAGCTGCTTACTACACTTGTCCCAAACGTTTCTCATCGGTGCTAGTTTGTCACGAAGTCTTCTTTCTACTCTATTTCCAGAACCGGCACTTTAATATGCTCGCAAATCGCTTGAGACTCATTTTTGCTCGAAAAGTAGGTCTTCCGTTTTTTTTTTCATTCCACAAGCTAGTGAGTTTTTCACCATGAGATTTATATTTTACTGCATTATCTGTAATCTAAGATATGCATCATGGTCTATGATGTCAATGTTTTGCCAATTATTTTCATATAATTTTACACCTTTTTGATTTCTTGTTTGAATCATAATATTTCTTATATTCGGTGATATAAACAAATCGAACGAAGAATTTAGTTATATCTGTAACCATAGATGTTGCTCTTTTGGTAGGTCCAGGCTTATTCAATAAAATTTAATTTTTTGGTAGCCTGGCTGTTCGAGTGGTGATTCTTATTTCCAAACTGTAATTTTGTCCTTAGATAATATGTAACTGAAGTGCTGTGATCTATTTCTACTACATCTTCCACCTCCACGCTTTCAACGCTATTATTTGATGATGAATAGATTCGTCTGCTGCATCGCTGTCGGGTGAAAAAATTTCGTCTTCATCACTATCATCCAAAATGTCATCATCTTCGTCATTCATTATTTGTGGCAACTAAATATCTTTAAGAATGTGAACCAATTTCATTACGGAACGCTTATTCCATATATTACAAATTTTGTTTTACAATTCTTACTTTTCTTCTTTGTGCCATGTTGTGAAAATACTCAATTATGATGAATTACAAACAAAAAAAAAATATATATATATACTAGCTGTTTTTACCCGGTCTTGCCCGGAATAAAAAGGCCTTTGACTTGAAAAATGGTTCACTATGCTTACCAGGCGCTGAGTACTTAGTCCCCAATTAAAAAATTCCCCAATAAAATGAACTTTCTCCCCAAAAATTTGTATGGGCAGTAAATTCATTTTTTATTTCAATTAAAAATTTTTTGATTTTTTAATTTAGAAGTTTTTTATAAGATGCTGCAGCAAAAGTGCTTCAAAAATAAGCGGCGAAACCGCTTTAAGTTTTTTTTTTTTCAGTTTATTTATAAACATCAAATATAACGCAATGGTTCGCAAATTAAAGGAATCGGAACTTTTAAAAATTGAATTACTTCATTCAATAAGTGATCATCATTGAGCAGAGACATCAAATTCAAGTTTCAGAAATGAAAGACTAATGCGACGTTTAATATTGTGTCGCAAGGTTTCTTTTTAAGCAACTGCTTATAGTATATGTGTGGCCTCTTTTGATCAACAGGTAATTGTTTCACATACGTAGATAAAATTTATAATACGACATTTCACTAAGCTGTGTCCGCTTCCGCGCGTTTGGCACCCACACCCGTGCTGCCGCGCAGTTGTTGTCAACTTATTTTAATCGCCAAAATATATTTTTCAGATCATTGCAATATTTTAGCTGAGCTGTGTTCCGCGAGCGCGTCGCGTCCGCATCCGTCGACATTTCACTAAGCTGTGTTCCGCGGTCGCGCACCGCGCGCCGCTTCCGCGCATTTGGCAACCACACCTGTGCTGCCGCGCAGCTATTGCCAACTTATTTTATTGTCAAAATATATTTTTCAGATCATTCCGATATTCTAGCTAAGCTGTATTCCCCGTGCACATAGCTTCCGCGCAACGAAATGATGCTATTGAAAAGAATACTCATTTTAAATGCATTTATTGTAGGACATATATTGAGAGCAGTATGCAAACGTTTACTAAAATAAATATTTAACAAAATTCCTTAAATAAAAATATGTAAAAATTAAAGAATGAATTTGGGGAGTAAGTTCAATTTTTATTTCGATTAAAAATAGCGAATTTCTTCATTTCTGGGTACCTTTTTTTAAGTTTGGGGAATTTGTTCACCGTGTAGTTATTTCCCTGTAAACCAAATTTCAAAGAAATCCGTTGAAAAGTACAAATTTGTATAGGGAAGAAATATACCACACAACAAAATATGAATTTTATATGAAACTTGGGCGTAAAAGTAGGCGTGGTAAAAATCATATGACGACCTTCCCTGGAATATGTACTCAATTTCGGAGAAAGCCATTGAAAAATAAAAGTTTGTATAGCAATCAAATAAAGAAACAAATAAAAGGATAAAATAAGTTTTATATACATAGAAGTAGGCGTGGCCTGTAAGAAGCATATGGTGACCTTCCCTATAGTATAGAAATCGTATGACCAAATTTTAGACAGCCCTTGAAAAATAAAAATTTCTATAGTGCACAAATATACCAAAAAACTGAAAATTAATTTTGTATAAAAAGTGGGCGTAGAAGTAGGCGTGGCCGGCAAGAATCATATGGCGACCTCTCTGGAGTACAGAGATCGTGTGTAGCAAATTTCAGAGAAATCCGTTAAAAAAAAAATTGTGCAGCGAACAAATGTACCAAAAAACAGAATGTGAATTGTATACAAAAAGTGGGCGTAACAGTAGGCGTGACCGGTACGAAGAATATGCTCGACCTTCCCTGGAGCAGAGACATCGTGTGTACCAAATTTCAGAGAAATCGGTTGAAAAATAAAAATTTGTATAGCGAACAAATATACCAAAATACAGAAAATGAATTGTATATAAAAAGTGGGCGTAAAAGTAGGCGTGGTCGATAAAAAGTATATGGTGACCTTAGCTGGAGTACAGGGATCGTGTTTACCGAATTTCAGAGAAATCTGTTAACAAATAAAAATTTCTATAATGCACAAATGTACCAAAAAACAGAATATGAATTTTACATAAAAAGTGGGCGTGAAAGTAGGCGTGGCCGGTAAAAAGTATACGGGGGCCTTTCCTGGGGTATAGAGATCGTGTGTACAAAATTTCAGGAAAATCCGTTGAAAAATAAAAATTTGTATAGCGGTCAAACAAACAAACAAACAAACAGAAAATGAATTTTATACATATAGATTAAATTCTTTGATCTCAAAAAATTTTTAAACATAAAATTATTTTTATAAATACTAATAATATTTCAGTATAAAATTTATTTGTAATGTGTATGAAATGAATTAATAAATTTTATGTTTGTTTAAAACTTGTTTTTTTTTTTTTGCTTTTTTGTTTGAAAATTAATATTTGTACAGAAATAAACTAGTGCGGCCCACAGTTAGGAGGTGAAATTCCAAATTTGGCCCAACAAGCCATTTACGTGCCCACCCCTGCTATATGGTATCGCATAAAATTTTCTTACTTGTATTTTTATTGAATTGTGTGATATTAATAAATGAAACAATTGTATTCATAATTTACATAGGGGTACAAAATCAATCAAAATCAAAAATTTTCTCACGTCTTAACTTTGTGTTCAAAAATTATGAGTTCAAAAATTATGACATTAATAAACAAACTTGGTTTTTAAAATTTACTAAAAACTTATTTCTCTTGACTCGTTACAGGTGAAAATAAACAGCGGTGAAAATGGGCCACTAAAATCGTATTATCACACCTAAACTTCCTAAAGGAAAAGCAAAAAAAAAATAATGGTAAAAATTAATATTTAATTTTTTTTGACAGTTCATGAAGAACAAATATTCCGTTAATTGACTAACCAGACCAAGTGAGAAAAAAGCAAAAATAATAAAAATAATAATAAAAAATTAAAAAGTGAAAAATAAATATAAAGTGAATATTATTTTTAGGACGGATTAGAAAAATTATTTGTAATGATGAAAGAAAAAATATGTTATAGAAAATTAATTTAAAAAAAATCATAACACAAACACACTGACACTAATAATACCAATAACAATATATATCCACAAAACAAAGTTTTAAAAAATTCAATAATGACGAATTCCATAAAAGCTCAACCGCAAAAGCTAAGAGAAGAACAAATTTTTGCGATAACAAAATATAACTGTGCTCAACAGCAGCAACAAGCAATTATTGGTAAAGTTTTCAAACAGGAAGTTTCAATGGCTCAGCAGGCACTTACACAAACACAAATGACCTCTAAAGAGTTTTTGGGCTATTCGAATATGGTTGTTGACACTAGTGTCGCACGACAAACAACAAAAAGAATAAACAAACAAAAGTTTATGCAACAGAAAAAACTACAGCAAATAACACAGAATGATTCAGATAAGAGCAACAGCAAAGTATTGTTAACAGTATATGCGAACGAAGAACTAAAGCCCCAAACAACTGACACCAATGACCCAGCTGCCATAGTACCAAATATATACACAACATATTCATCGTTAGCACCACCAGCAGCATTAATATCCTCAGTCATTGGAGTTGCAGAAAATTCTCCATGTGAAATCCAACAATGCGTTAATGTTTGCATTCATACAGAATGCAGCTCAAAGCACAAATGTGTAACACAACCAGAGCAACAAAGATCAGAGCAACAGCAGCATCGTTGCAAAAGTGCGAACATTAGTAACAACCACACCAACAAAAACAATTTTATCAACATCCGCACTTCCAGTAACAAAATAACTACAGAAATTAATGCTGCTAAAACTACAAATACCACCACATCTTCTACAACCAATTACAAGGCCAACATCAGATCCAGCACTACATCTACTTTACATACAGAAAATGATAAACTAACAACAGTAGCAGCAGCAGAAATAGTGTCAGCAGCAACAGCATCAGCAACAACATATTGCCAAGCATTTCCTTTACGTCGTTTTTACCATACTACCAAGCAACTGGAATGTTTACTGCGTACTGTTGTGTTTAGCTGTATGTTCATCATCTCAATGCAATATCATACTGGTAAGTAAGCAAAGCACCTCTCACATACAACTTTATGTTTGTTGTTTTCTTTTTCCGATGTTGTTGTTGTTTGTTAGTCTTTTTTTTTTTTTTGCATTCCCTCTCCGGGCTCTATGTGTAATTAATCTCTTATGGAAAGGATAAAAGAACGAAAAGGAATTAGAATTTTATACTAGTTTGGTAATTAACTAATTTTTTTCTATTAAACATTTTTTGTTGACAGAAAAAGGTTTTAAAGCAATTTTTGTCGAAACTAAAATCAATGTGTGGTAGTTTCATTAGAAGATTGTTAAAAATTCTAATGTTTGCATATTTTCCACATATATATTGTAGAATTTCAAATATCTTGCCACATGGAAATTATTCTAGTCAACATTTGTTTCTGAGAAAAATAACAACAGGTTTGAAGCATAAAATAACTTTAATGAAGTCACTCATTTCTCTAAAGCCATTTAAAATCTAAACGTTATTTTCGTTTACAAAAAGGACATAATTGAGAAATTTTGTCCTGATAAGGTACTTATAGTGAAAAGATGCATAAAATTGTCAAGATTGTACATATTCGTTTACCAGAAATATATATATGGGGCATTGCATGTCAAGCGAACCAACTTTTGAAATCGATGTCTTCCGATAAGGATGAAATTTGCAACAAGTTTAGTCCAATTAGATAGTAATTTAGATACAAAATTTCAACAAGATCGGTCTAGAAGGCTCTGAGTTAGAGGGGTCCAAGTTTGACATTTTGGCCAAACAGGTGTTTTTTCTCATCCATGCAAATTTTCATTGTTCTTAGCAAAATTTGTCCCAAATAGTTTAGACAAAAGAAGCTATTTCTTCAATCTTTCAGAAAAAAAAAATTTTTTTTAAAAAATTGTTTTTTTTTTCAAAATCAAAAATTTTTTGCCTTTTTTTCAAAAAGCGTCCTTTTTTGTGCTCAAAAGAAAGTTTAAGTTTTTCCTTTAAGAACTTTTTGGTCGCTTAGTGGGATGCGAGTGGGATATCTATCAAAAAAATTTTGTGTAACTCAAGACAATGGTTTTTCAGTTTTTAGCAAATGAACATAATTTGAATTTTTTCCTAGTAAGTGTTTCTAAAACCTTAAAAATAAAACATATTGTCAAAAACTAGACAAATTAGCCTATCCGACGGTATGTAACATACCTAACTAAAATTTCATACATTCTATACTGTAATACCCGGAATATGTTAACCTCAGGAAAAAATCACTATGCGCTCAGGCGGTAAAAATCTATTTCACAACATTATAACAATAACAGCGTAAGGGAAATGATTTAAATTTGTTTGGCTGATTCAACATCCAACAGAAAGCGCCATGAATATATAGCAAACAACTGCATCCATCAAGTATAACAATCATAGGAGTTGCTTGCTATACATATATATGTATATATGTTACCGTCATTCCTATAAGAAGCATAGGGCCTTAACAAACACGCTCCAACGTGATCTATCTTATTTCTCCCCAACTTTTGTTCATGGCTGCAGCTTCGATGTCTATTTGTGGCCCCCATGTATGTGCAGGTCTCCCTCTTCTTCTGCGGTTGCCTTGCGGATTCCAGTCGATGGCATTCCTGGTGATATCGTTTGATGGCCTTAGTAGGATGTGGCCGATCCAGTTAAATTTGCGCCTCTTTATATCTGTTGCAACTGGCAATTGTTTTGATTCGGTACACAAACTGTGGTTTGTTATTACGTTTGGCCAGAAGATATGCATTATTCTGCGGAGGCACTGGTTAGTAAACATTTTCATTTTCTGGATATCTCGGGGTGCAGCGTTCCATGTTTCACAGCCATAGAGTGGGATTGATTTCACGTTTGTCTCGAATATCTTAAGTTTCACTCGGCGGGAGAGGGTAAGCGAGCTCCATACTGATTTGAACCGGCCGAAGGTTTGTCTTGCTTTTAAAACACGATTTTTAATATCGTTTTTAGGACCACTAGATTTTGTTATAATGCTACCTAAACAGCATTATGGTTGTTGATATGGATTGGTTCCAGTCTTGCTTTATTACTACGCAATGTTTATACCCTATACCACTATGTAGTTTAACGATGTCCGTCCGTCCGTCCGTCCGTCCGTCTGTGTGTCCATGTAAAGCTTGTAATCAAACTGCAGGTCGCAAATATGAATATATTTTGATGACATTTGGAATATAAGCTTTTATCTGCCAAGGGATGAACGCTATTGAAATTAGTTAGAATCGGTCCATGTTCAGACCTAGACCCCATACAAATGACCCCTATGAAATCGACTTAAATTGCCATAAGATCCAAATTATCATATAAATCTTAGCCAAATTGGGTTTGTATGTGTTTATTACATCCATTAATCAGTAGTCCAAAAATGATCCCTGTGGGACAACTCTTAGTCATAGGCCCGATATAGAGCTGCTTCCCGATCTTCACTTAAATCTATCAAAAAACAAAAATATTGCACTGATTCTTCTCAAATTTTGTTTGTATATATTTCAGAATCTGTCCTTTTTTGGGCCTAGTCCCCATATAGATATGAACTTTTTCATATCTGCAACCAAAAAAAATAATAGAAATCCCACTCAAATTTGGTTTATGCTTATTTTTATACCCTCCACTCCAGTGTGCAGAGGATATATATAAGTTTGTCATTCCGTTTGTAATAATTAGAAAAAAAATTTTGAACCCCATAAAATATATATATTTGTGATCCTTATAACAACCGGAGTTGATATAGCGATGTCCGTCTGTCCGTCTGTCCGTCTGTGGAAATCACGATGACGGCATCAATCGGGCAGCTAGGGTGCTCCTTAATATAGAAAATGATTCACTAACATCCTGAAAAGTTTTCTGTTTAAAATCGCCCAAATCGGTCGATTAGGGCCCGAGATTTGGATAAATAACTAAAAAAGTCTTGAAAAAATATAATATGTTGTTCTTGTCACGATCACGCCCTGAATGGTGCACCTACAGTGATCATTTTTAGTGAGAATTATTCACCCAATCATGAAAATTAAAATCGGTGGAACAGGTCCAGGGAAATCTCTGAAAAAGTAAAAAAAAAAATCAAAAATTTGATGTTTCTATATTGTTCTTGTTGCTGTTCTAAATGTTGTGTTGTTGTCACAGCTTGACTTGTTGTTTTTGTGGTCGTTGTGGTAATAATATAATAAAAACTAACCCTTTGTACATTTTTTTATTAACTCTGGTAGAAAAATTTAAAAGTTTCCATTGTTTTGGCATCACTCTAAAAATTTGTTAGATTATTTCTGTTATTACCACGAGCCTGCCTGCAAAATTTCAGATCGAATGGCTCACGGGAAATTGGTTAAAATCAATCCAAAATTTTTTCGACAAGCAGACACTACGAGTTAATATAAAGGGAGTAAAAATTCACCAAAATCTAAAGCAAATAATGCTAAAATACCTAGTTGTTAATAAAAAAAAACAATGTAGATATAGAAAAAAAAAAATTATGTATAAATTTATTTATAAATTTATATAAACATATTAAATAATACAAATAATATACATATATTATATATGTAAATCCATAACAACTGCATGGTAGATATAGGTCGGTATATTATTTTATTTACATAAAATTCTGCAATATTTGTTGTGGGGAAAATACATTTCTTTTGCATTAACAGAGTGTCACTTCATTTTGCTCAGCGTGACTATGGCACAGTAGATGGCGCCACAGTTTTTGTTTGTTCTAATTAGCTTTGCAATAGTTATTTCTATTTTAACATTAATGTTAATATTTTCAACTGGATATCATACAGAACAATGTTAAGAGTATACACGGGCTGGTCTTTTATTCCATACGTATTTTCAGTATTCTTTTACAAATAGGAACATAAGTTTGGCATATTAACTTTTTGTTGTCTTTACAAAATAGAGTTACCGAGTTCATCAATAAGTTTTTTGCTTTCAAAACAGTTCTACATAGTTATATAGAATTATTATTCTGCTTTACCTACAAAATATTTGATTGCGATTACATCTAATTTTTAAAAATTGTTTATAATTACTATAGCATTATTATTCACATAAATACAAAATTGCACATTTTAAATTTTCCATTCAAATTTAAGAAAATATCAATTCTAAAACCTGGAATTAAAAATTTCCAATTATAAATTACAATTAATTGAATTTCAGAAAATCATATCAAAATGTCGGAAATTATAATTTTAAATCTAGAAGACATCAATTGCATTTTTAATGTATAAATTTTATTCGTTAAACACAAATTGAAATTCCAAAAAAACACCAAATACCTATGTTTACACTCAAAAATTTTTACATTTAAAAAAATCTTGACATTCAGGAGAAATTAATAGCTTTTTACTACCGGGATTCAGTAACTTCTTTCAACGATAGTCGAATCGTTAAAAAAAGAAAATTGCAAAATTATCAGTAAAATTTTTAAACGATATTCGCTATTGTTAAAGTCAGCTGTTGTTGTTATCTAAACTACAACCATTTTTGTGTTGTTTATTCAATCGATAAAAACTTAAATTTTTAGGTTGAAATGTCGCCATACATAAATAAAAATCATAAAATAGTGAAAATGTTTTGCTTTATTAAAAAAACTTTTTTATATAAATAAACAAAATTAAATAGCATATTCAATTTATTATTTCATTTTCACATAAATACACAGAAATATTAGTAAAGAAATAAAGATATTAAACATAAACATAAAATCATCCTGCCAAACACGAAGTAATTTGTTTTTTCTATTCTTCTTTGTGTTTTTCGCTTATTTTGACAGAGATGCCACTCGTTTACAATTGAAATAAATAGAAAAATAGATTTGTCGACTATCGTTAAGATGTATGTACTTAGTGAATCACTTAATCCTTAGTGCAAACAACAATAGCTGTCGATATATTTTGCGATTGTCGGATCGTTGAAATTTACAGAATCACACTGCAGAAAACATTAATTTAAATTCAATGAATTTTAGAAAACGTCAAATGATATTTAAGAATTGCGAACATAAAAACTGTTACATAAATAAACGCAATTTGATGAGAATGTTATTTTTTATACATAAATTTTCACAATTTTTTTTGGATGAAAATTGAAGTTTTTTAGAAAATAAAGAGAACAAATTATTTTATTTAAAATATTTGGGACATTTGGTTTTTTGCGTTTGGCGTCCCTAATTTGAATATTTTTTATTATAAATTTATTCTATATTTTTCCAAATATGGCAATATTTTAATAAAACAATTGAGATATTTGGCCAGTTAAATGAAACTATAGAGCCATCTCCAATTAGCACGATTTAATGCATATAGCCACCCTACAAAACCATTACCTTTGCAATGGAGGTTAGGGCGAGCTATTTAATTAGCAAAAACTAAATTAAACGAGAAGTTATTTCATATAACCGGAAACGCATGCATATAGGTATATAACCTAAATACATGCCGATCAGCAACCACGATGACCAAAAAGCAAACATCGAAATAAATCCGAAATAATAGAAAAGACGAAAACCAAACCAAAGAATTTGCTGAAATAATTTGGTATTAAGTTTAACAAGTTGTTTAATTTTTAATTTACATTTATTATCAAGACTCAAACCGAGGTGGAGGGTATCAAAGTTTCGGCACAGCCGAATTTAACACTCTTACTCGTTTTATATCCAGTTAGTTGGGCTTGAGAGATAGGGTCTCTAAGCGCATGGTATAAGGTATCGTATAGTCGGTCTAGACTGCCTATAATTTTCTCACTTGTTTTGTTTTGCCAATATTTATCTTCAGCCCAGCTTTTCTATGATATTGGCTAACTGTTGCAGTTTAACTGTCATATCCTCGAAATTGTATGTCATAATACAGATATCGTCTGCGTAATCTAGTTCACTTAAGCTACCATGCAGACCCCACCTTGTGCCTCTGCCATCCTGCACAGCCTTAGCCATAATAGTGTTCGAGAACAATATTAAAGGGAAGTGGTGTTAAAACACCACCTTAGCGTACTACAATGCCGATTGAAATTCGTTTGTTTAATTTACCATCATGCAGGATTAGGCAGGTTGCCTGGTGATATAAACTTTGTATGAGGGTGCTTAGTTTTGTCGAGATACCTTTGCATATTAGAGCACTCCACAAGACGTTGTCAGTGCGTCAAAGGCTTTTTCAATGTCGACAAATCAGAAATATAATGACGATCGCCATTCAGCCGACTGCTCAATTATGGCCCTCAGGCTATTGATGTGGTCAATACAGAATTTATTATGCCTAAAGCCTGCTAGCTCATTCCTTAATGCTGGTGTAATTACATCCGAAAATTATTTTGTGATTATGTGAGCAATTATTTCATTGATCATGCTGAGAAGAGTTCTTCCTCTCCAGTTGTTCCGATCCTTGAGGTCGCCCTTTTGGGCAATTTTAAGGATTACACCTTCTTTAAGCTCGCTAAGTAGTGATTCAACTGTCCAGAAGTCTGTGATGAGGGGCAGGATCATCTGTGCACTAATATGTGGATCGGCTTTTAGTAGTGCTGGTGAAATGCCATCTAAGCCTGGGGCCTTTTTGTACTTGAGTGACCTTATTGCACTAACAACCTCATAGGGCATAAAGTTGCAATGTTCATGTTTACATTGTGTGTTATGCAATTGCACGTTAGTTGGGCACTGCAAATTCGCGTTGCAAACAGGTTAGAGTAAAATTCTACCCACAGAACCATTTGCTCGTTCACAGACATAATAAGATCACCATTATCATTTTTCAGTGGTTTTAGTGTAGCAGTACAGCTGTGGGACAGTTTCTTAACAGGTCTATATAGATCACTACACCTGTGGATCCAATTGTATTTGTCTTGCCTTGCACTCTTTTTAACCAAGCAATCTAGAGCACTGCGCTGTCGCTTGAGTTCTCTTTTTGCAGTTAGGGTTCTGGACATGTTTGTAGCAGATTGCATCGCTTTTCGTGATTCGATTAGGCTCCACGTTTCGTCGGAAATCCACTCTTTGCGGATGCGCTCAGTATAGCCAATTACATTAATAGCGGGTTCCATGAGGTCTTTTTAATTGTTTTCCATTGGCCGCGTTGTGTTTCAGGCATGGTGTCGAAGGATGACGTTGAGGCTTCAGTGTACCGCGTAGTAACTGCACCATTTTCCACTCTGCGTATATCGATCCGTCGTTGAATTTGGGATTTGTTTTAATTAATGGCAGTAAGCTTAATACGCATGGTTGCTACGAGAAGATGATGATCGCTTGCCAGATCCGCTCCCCTGCGGTTGCGCACATCCAACAGACAACCACGCCATTTTCTGGAAATTATTATGTGGTCTATCTGATTTTCAGTAACGAGATCAGGGGATTCCCAAGTTACTTTGTGTATGCGCGTATACCACAAGATTATTTGAGGCACACATTTGCAGGAAAATTTCGCCATTATTGGATTTTCGACCCTTCGTATGAGTACCCATTATTCCCACAAGATTGGTGTTATCTGGACCGATTTGAGTATTGAAATCTCCCATAAACACTAAAATGTCGCCACGATAAGTTGCTGTTATCGCCTTATATAGGATTTTATAGAATTCATCTTTCATGCCGCGGTCGGCTGATTCTGTTGGGGTATAGCATTGGATGCATGTAAGATTCCGCGCACGAGTACGAAGTATGATAGATATCACTCATCCGAATAGGGTCTCCAGCTTATTAGAGCATCTCGTGCTTGTTTGCCTAATAGGAATCCCACTCCACTTGATCTTGGCAAATTGTTTGACTTGCCAGAGTATAGGATAGTGCATCTTTCAGAAACGGCGGCCTCGCCAGAATCTGACCATCTTATTTCGGAAATTGCAGAAGTAGAACATATACCTCGTTTTCAATGCGAACGATGCTTTGCATGTTGTTGCTATTTTTTAGCTAATCAGGGTAAATTCTAAAAGTATATGAAAGTATTGTATAAAGTTCAATAAATAGTTGCATTCAAAGCTGATATGTCAATCATGTTACTAAATACAACCATTGACCGGCCGTCTGTTGGTTTTTCATTTACAGCTAGATCCAGAAATCATTTTGTCAACTGTGTCAACTTAGTTCGTTTGTAATATGATATTATTTCTGGTAGCATCTTTTCAACAGTCTCGAATTCCCGCGTTTCGTGAAGAGTACTCTGCAACACTGTGCATATAAATTTTTTTCCAACCTAGGAAACAAGTGTAATATCTTTGTTAAATTTGAATGTACACTGAAATAGTAGAGCCTTTTTGCACTGGTAGAATCAAGTGCTTGTTCTTGCGCATTGCTCCTACCGTGGTCAATTTGTTTTGTAGTAATTTTTGACCCAATTCATAAGACGTGAAAAAATTTTACATTGTAACATTATGACCTTTTAGACCCTCGACCAGAGACAATAAAACTCGTTGGCCTTGATTTTTTCTGGAACAGCTCCAGAAGTTCTCTCAAGGTATGGTTGTATTTTCCAGACATAGAAGGTTTTTGCATACACGAAAACCCAAAATTTTAAACTATATCTCTCTGGTTTGCTTTGCATAAATAAACAACCTCCATGGAAGCCAGCTGTTCGTAAAAGTTTAAAAGCATTGGTAACATTTCAGATCACATATACCATAGATGACGAATTGGAGTTAATGTATCCGCAAATCTGTTTTGCCGACTATTTATTTCATCACCGAAGCGAATAATTTTGGTCAAGCACTCAAACCGTTTCCTCCATAAAATTTTTCTGAAAATAAGCGGACTGAAATTGATATGGAACCGCTCGTCATTCATATATATTCAATAACATTTAACTCACTTGTGAACGCCAGCCAATATCAAAACAGCCGAGTATGCATGAAGCATCGAATTCCTAATGGTTTTTGTTATTTAGCCCGCTAAATGCATACTTTTCCAAAATGATTTTCTCAATATGCGGTTGGAAAAAATACCAAGAT
This sequence comes from Cordilura impudica, assembly GCA_963682025.1. Classification (NCBI taxonomy): domain Eukaryota; kingdom Metazoa; phylum Arthropoda; class Insecta; order Diptera; family Scathophagidae; genus Cordilura; species Cordilura impudica. The sequence goes on from OY821517.1 coordinate 149,899,602, forward strand.
AGCATCCTTGATACCATTCACGCGCGATGAAGTAGTATTAGTAATACCTGGCCTTCGCCTCAACGCGGTTAGCGGTTCGATTGCATCCTGCTGTTTACCTAGCTGATGCGATCTGAAGCCTTTTGTCATTTGAGACAAACAGAGGCTCAGTATAAACAAATTCAGCACCGGCATCAACTTCAGCATCAAAACTGCATAGCCTATCATTTACAAAATACGTATTATTGTTTGCTTTCTTGCTTTCTTTTTACACTTGGCGTTCAAGGTACTATTTTCATACAATTTTCCTATGCCGAGTAGAAAACTACACCAAGCATACGAAATTGAAGTTGTTGAAAAACAACGATCCATGTGTGATTTGAAACTTAAAAGTAATAATCCATTTCAGTTCATATACATGATAAAAAAAAAGTCAAGAAAAATGGGTAACCAAACTTTAACAGTTTTAGAGATTTTTGAAAGAAAAAAAATGTTTAGTTTTCAACAACGAGGTAGGACTACAGTTAACAGCTGCCATTGTCATGTTTTAAATTTATTGTTTTTTTTTTTTAAACTGAAAATCGATCAACTTCGAGGTGTTGTACCTTCAAAACCAAAAATCTGATTTTATTGGGGGTAGCAAATTTGTAAACTTTGAACCATTTCCTATAAGCTGAATTTATTCAAAATATTGTAAGCACACATGAAGTTTTTGATTTTTGAAACCTCACTTGTTCTATGGGCGCTACTGTGCGTCTATGTCCTTTCTTGTGGCTGTAGAGGAACTGCTTTTTCGTTATGCTTGGATCACTGGAAAATTTTTTATTTATTATAATATTTGTTTTTAGCTTACTAGAAATATTTGCAATAATTAAAAGTTGGATTCACCATCATCATCACCAGTTCTATCACATTCTCAGAATTATTTTAGTGTTCATCTAGAATAACTACAACGCAAGGCTCATTACTATTCAAATTCGTTAATTCTTTCCACTTTCCGTGCATTTCCCTGCATTGATCCAGCAAATAAAGGCGATAAATAGGAATACTGGTTGTATTCAAGTTTCTAAAATCGAAATACAAAAGTGTAAAAATTAAAAAAAAAAATTTAAAAAAAATCTTCTTTACCACGCACCATTTAAACAAAATTAAAATTGCATATTAATTACAGTATTAATTGCAATATGTCTGAAAAATGACGATAAATCTAACAAACAAAAAATTTCTTCGATTCAAAGCGTCATCTCAAATATATGTAAAGTGCATATGTAGGTATGTACAAAAACCGTACATCACATATGACAACTCTTACGAAAACTGAGAATAGCGGAAATTAGAAGTATAAATGCAAAAAAAAAAAAAAAAAAATATTCAAAATTCAAAAATAACGATTGTTTGTTTGGACAGAGTTGTATCTTCTGATATTAATACAAAGTAAAGCTGTATAGTACGAAAACTGAAACTAACCACACTGCTCGCAGGCCTGACTTTAGGTGAGTGTGTTAAAGCGCTGACCAAAAAGTACAAGTACGAGTGTATGTGAAGGTTCATGGTTCAAAACCTCACGGCCGCCCTAAGTAGAAAAAATTTTCATATAGAAACAATCTATTCAATTAAAACATAACAATTATCACAATGTTCAATAAATCGCTGATGAAGGCTGAAATGCCAGAAACCGGTCCGATTAAGAATACAGTGCAGTTATGAATTTTTGAAATATATGCTTTCTTCTTCTTTACCACGCACCATTTAAACAAAATTAAAATTGCATTTTAATTACAGTAGTAATTGCAATATGTCTGAAAAATGACGATAAATCTAACAAACAAAAAATCATTGATTGATCAACATGAGAAATGTAGTGTCTCGAAGTTTACCAAAACTAAAAACTACAAAAAGAGCGTGAAGTCATACGGTTTGCCGTACCAAGACCTCTTTTTAGAAAGTCGTTGGGAAACATAATTTACACTATATTTTACACTGTTCCTGTCGCGGACTTTTTGGACTTTGTCTGTTTCTAATCCTAAACCGGGGTTAGCTGCTTGTACCAAATAGTTTGAGCTTTAAGGTAATTGGGCTGCTCTTCTACCGCATGTGTTCGTAGCTCTTTTCAATTTTGGACTTGATGATATGACGTGGATATTTCTTAATTCAGAAATTCAGAGATTGATTTTGTTTTGGATATTTAAATAAGTTTAATGTATTTTTTTTTACTTGTTCGTTAGTATTGTATTGGATTTTAGTTCGTTATGCACGCTACCTAATGGAAAAGTTTTGACTGATAGTTCGTTAAATCCGGAATCTACTGTATATATTTAATTTTGGGTTTCCTGATTTATAGAGAAATAAAAATTTAATCTAACTTTTGGAAAATAAATCGTTTTCTATGTAACAAAATGCCATCTCACAGTAGAAATTGCTTATATTATTGTGTTTCCGGCTCTATATTTTTAACTATTTACAAAAAATATTAAACCTATTAAGTTTGCGTTAGTGGATTTCCCGCAACGTTTCTGATGAAAAAAAAGACTCTTTGAATTTTTTTTTTTGTTGTTGTAAAAAACATAATCTTTTTAATTAAATAAAATTACCATAAAACCAACACAAAGCTGTTCAAAATGCATTTGAATTTTTTGCTTTACAAAAACGAAACTAAACATTCTGTCAATTACATCGAGTAATTTCTCATTTTGTTAGAAATTTATTTCGCAATTATTCCAAACAATATTTCAAACTCAACATAGACTTATTATACGTAAAGGGAACAAACACAAACACATTCGGACAAGCCAACACTGAAAAATAAACTACACAAAGGCAAAACAAAAAAATAAAGAAATAAAAAATGCACACATCCAAATACACACACACACATACATATATTCAAAACGAATCCAAATGCAAGGAGAAACGGAAGTCTTATTATATAAACATACACATCTACAGATATATGTATGGAACTGTTAAAGTGTTAGTGTTTAGTAAAGCAAAACTAAACTAACACAAATAAACATAATAAATAGAACCGCAGCAATAACAACTATAATTGATAACAAAACACGAAATAAACACGCGTCCGCCAAATGGAGAAAAAAAAAGTACAACTTTAGTTTGTTTTTCCATTGTTTTTTATGCTACTGCACATTTTCCTTTTTTAGATTTTCTGTATAAGGCAACAGTTGCAACAAATTGTTTGCAACAACAGCTAGCCACAGGCGATATAAGTGCTAGAAAAGGCAATAATATCTACGTTCATCCAGCAAAGGCAATTTAAGCTTTGGTTGTTGTTGGAAAAGTGGTCGCGGTAACTGGGAATGAGTAAAGTGTAGGGATAGAAGAAAAATAATAAAACAAAAAAAAAAAAAAAAATTCCAAGTTATTTGTGGTTCATTATTTACCAGAATGTTAGATGTTTTTTTACATTTTATTTAAAAAATTTATTTTGAGTTGTTTTTATGTCTGAATCCTACATTATGTATGTGTCTGCTTGTTTGTCTATCTGTCTGTCTTTCGGTTTCACTCAAAGCTTTTGAAGGTCTGGTTAGCTGACTATAAAATTTTTACAAACATAACTTGGCATTTAGAGCAATTTGTTTTAAAGGTTCTAACAAAAACGTTAATGGTTTGTTACACTGGCCATTGTACATATATGAGATTTAGGTCTGATAATAATATTAAAAGTTTTTGCTCGTTTTTGGTCAGAACTACATATATACAAATAATATAATTAATTTGCGGAAAATAAATTTTCATTTGTCATCTTCCTTAAATATTCATTTGCCTTTATTTAGTTAATTTTATCATCCTCCCTTCTGAATTTTTTTTGTTTGTTTTCGTTTTGCTTTTGTTCTGTCTCTTTTATAAAGAAAAAATTTTGCATATTCATCATTTAGAACTCTATGGAAATAAATTAAAATTATTTTTACTCTTTCTCCAAAAACTTTGTGTTAGCTTGATGTTTTAGCATTGACAGACAACTGCACTTATATTTTTTTTTTATATGGCGGATTTCATGTCAAGTGCACCAACTTTTGAAACCGATGTCTTCCGATCGGGATGAAATTTGCACCAAGGTTAGTCCTATTGGATAGTAGTTTAGACACAATTTTTCAACAAGATCGGTCCAGATCTCTCTGGGTTAGAGGGGGATCAAAATTTGACATTTTGGCCAAACAGGTGTTTTTTCCCATTCTTGTTACTTATTACCTATTGTCCTTAGAAAATTTTCTCCCAAATAGTTTAGATAGCTATTTCTTCAATATTTCGGAAAAAAATACTTAAAAAAAAAAAAAAAAATTGTAGACTTTTTTTTGGCTAAATTAAAACATTTTTTTCCTTTTTTTTTCAAAAAGGGCATTTTTTTCTTTTTTTTATTTTTTCATAAGAAAGCTTAGGATTTTTCCTTTAAGAGCTTTTTGGTCGCTTAGTGGGATGGGAGTGGGATATCTACAAAAATAAATATTTTGTAACTCAAGACAACGGTTTTTCAATTTTTCACAAATGAATTTTTTCCTATTTGTGTCTAAAACCTTACAAATAAAACTTATGCTGAGAAACTAGACAAACTAAACTTTCCAAAGGTATGTAACATACCTTCATAACATAACAGAATAGAATGGTTTTCTGTATCCTGAAAGAGTTATTTGCAACATTTCAATCTGAACACGAGGATGTTAGAATTGGCTTCACGAAATTAACCCAAATGAGGCCAAAACATTGCGTTTTGGCAGAAAGCAACGGAACTCACACAGCATTCGTTTGCATTTACCATGAAAATGTTAAACTGATGTTGAAGGAAATCAACTTAAAGTATTTAACAGATGATTGGGCAGAAGATTTACACGATTACCGCGATTGCCTTAAATTGACTATGTGTCCTAAAGCAACAACTTCTTGCCACTTAGGTGAATGTACCAATTGCCCGAAAACCACATTCATCAAAGAAAATTTAATCAACTCTTTAGATCGAGAATATATAGAGGAGGTCAAATTTGATTCTTGGATTCAGACTGACAGATGCATATTGAAAACAATCATTTTAAATGTGGATGATTTTGTGGAAGAAATGTGTACAGGATTGCTAAACTTGAGAACCCATGACTTTTTAGTCGAAGAGCAATGGTCATTCTTCAAGGATTTGAAGATGCATTTGAAGTCTGGTGAATTCGTTATTTCATATGATTTCGCAGAAAACTATAAATATGTTCTTCAGGATGCCATAAAATAACGGCCAAGTAACTATATTCGCAGTAGCTATTTACTACATGAAAGATGAAAAACTGGAACGCAAAAGTATGGCAATCATATCCGACTATTTAAAACATGATACCGTTGCAGTTTATGAGTACCAGAAGATAATACTGAAATATCGAAAATCAAAATTTACAGTAAAGAAGGTATACTACGTTTCGGACGGAGCTCGTCAACATTTTAAAAACAAAAGTAGCTTGGCAAATCATATGGCCCATGAAAAAGATTTCGGAATGCCAGCTGAGTGGAATTTTCTTCCTACTGCTCATGGTAAAGGAGCATGTGATGGTATTGGAGCAAACCTTAAAAGAAATGCAGTGAAGTATAGCCTCCAGTGCTCTCATCAAGATCGCATCTTAGATGCGACTGCTCTATTCCATTGGGCAAAGAGTTATTGTAAAGAAACTAAAATAGTTTCTAGTAGCAAAGAAGATCATCAGGAAACATTGAAAACACTGAAGAGAAGATTCGATGCTGCGGTAACAATCGATGGCACCGCTCAATACCATGCTTTTATACCGTTTGTCGATGGAAGACTCAAGTTGAAAAAGTTTTCTGCCTTTTTTCAATGCGATTTCTTTCCAAAGACAACAAATAAACCAGCACCGAAATCAACAGCTGAACCTAGTAACGCCAAGAAAGAATTGACAAAAAAACGCAGTAAATAAAAGCGATGAAAAAGCTGGATGAAAGACTGGGTATTTAAAAATTTACAAGACTTAAATACTTCATCAGCTACAATAAATTAAGTATGAAAATAGTTATGATATAAATGGATCTAATGCAATTAAGATTAAATTTTAATAAATTATTTATCTTTTTAATATTATTATTATTATACATTAATTTAATTATTATTAAAAATAAATAAAAAATAATAATTTTTCAAAATTTCTATAGAAAAAAAGCGATTTTTTCCTGAGGTTAACATATTCTGAGTATTACAGTATCGAGGGTATAAAATTTTAGTTAGGTATGTTATATACCTTCGGAAAGTTAAGTTTGTCTAGTTTCTCACAAATAGGAAAAAATTCAAAGTAGTGCATTTGTGAAAAATTGAAAAACCGTTGTCTTGAGTTAAAAAAAATTTATTTTGATAGATATCCCACTCCCATCCCACTAAGCGACCAAAAAGCTCTTAAAGCAAAAATCCTAAGCTTTCTTATGAAAAAATAAAAAAAAAAAATAAATGCCCTTTTTGAAAAAAAAAGGCAAAAAATGCTTTAGTATAGCAAAAAAAAAGTCTAAAAAAAAATTTTTTTTTTTAAGTATTTTTTCCGAAATACTGAAGAAATAGCTATCTAAACTATTTGGGAGAAAATTTTCTAAGAACAATAGGTAATAAGTTACAAGGATGGGAAAAAACACCTGTTTGGCCAAAATGTCAAATTTTGATCCCCTCTAACTCAGAGAGATCTGGACCAATCTTGTTGAAAAATTGTGTCTAAACTACTATCCAATAGGACTAACCCTGGTGCAAATTTCATCCCGATCGGAATACATCGGTTTCAAAAGTTGGTGCACTTGACATGAAATCCCCCATATATTTGTCCTTGCTTTTGTTAAGATCAAGGCAATCCAGTGGAATGTTGAAATATAAAAATTGTATGCTCTTTGTTGGCTTGTTTTAATATCTGCTACATTCTTATACCCTACATCGTTGAGTGACTATAGTTACTATTTTTGTATGAAGACCGATCTAAGCTAAAATTTCTTCAACATTCATTTCTATACCAAATCCTGTAAATTTCTTCTAATTATCACTTATATCACATATAAATAATGTAGAGCTCGAGCTTGGTCGTCTACAATAGTTATATTATATTTACTAAATTTTTTAATACTTTTACTATAAAAAATTTTCGTCCTTCATGCAACAGACAATTTTTCTAAGTGGATTACATAGCAATTTATAAAAAATAATTATACAAAACCAAATAAGTATTTTACTTAAGAAAAAACATCCTTCATTTTATGGATGGTTACATTGCATTACTTTTTTGTGGTTTTGAACTTTAAAGGAAAAAGTTATTGTTCACTATAAAGGGTTTTCTATTGTTCAGAAAAAATAACTTTTTTTAAAACTTGATTAAATTTTTATTAAAAAAAAAAAAAAAAAAAAAAACACAAACATAACATGGTAAATGTCTAGCTCTTCTTTCTGCAAATTCGTCACTCTATTAGTGTTTTCGAAACTTATTGGCTTTTAGGTTAGATTACGGGTCGAGGATTCGATAGAGTGCTTACATATGGGGTATAGTGTATGGTCATTTATTAAGCAGAGCAGATTTCAAAGCGAATCGTTAAACCAACAATAAAGTCAACTTTTATAATATTATTGAATTTCTCGAGCTCGATTTTACCCAGAACACAATAATACTGTACAACAGAAATTCTCGGGTTGCCGACTACCAAGTCAGGGTGGAAGTACTAGGTTAGTATAGGGTTTGGCTTGAGTATGTAAACCCTTTTTGATGACATTTTATACTTTTTTTGCCTTGATGTTTGTATGGTTGGTCTTTCATCTATAACTCAAGAATCATTTAATTCGTCAGAAAACTGCTTTAGCAAATCAAACTGCATTAATTTTGTCGAATGAGATCTTCAAATTTTTTTTCAGTTATAACATATTCATGGCGTATGATTATTATTTACTAGCTGACCCGACAAACCTTGTTTTGCCACAGAACTGTAAATGTATCATCATATGGATTTACCACGTATGGTAGGTAACACGAACACTGGTTTTTCGCATAACTTCTCACACTCGTCATTCGTGAACTTACAAGACTGTCGGGCTTATAATACTCCAGATATTTTTTTTTTGTATGGGAGGTGCCGTGGCCACTAACTCAATCGCGGCCTTTTTTGGTAAGGCTACTTACATTAACAACCAATTGACGTGCAATAAGTTTCAAGAGTCTGGCCCTCATAGTATTGTAGATATATGGTGATATATATTAACCATGTATGGGAGTTGCCACGCCCACTGGTTTGATCCTGCCCATTTTCAACATAACTGCTCACACTCATCATTCGTGAACTCACTCCTAGTTTCAAATCTGTGGGCTTAATAGTACTCCAGATAATTTTTTTCCATACGGGAAGTGCCACGCCCACCAACCCCATTGCGACTACTTACATTAACAACCAATTTAGTGCGGAAAGTTTCAAGACTCTGGCCCTCATAGTACTGAAGATATATGATGATATATATATACCATGTATGGGAGGTGCCACGCCCACTAGTTTTATCCTGCCCATTTTTCACATAACTGCTCACACTCATAATTCGTCGACTCAGATCTAGTTTTAAGACTGTCGGCTTTATATACTCCAGATAACTTTTTTTACGTGGTAGGTTCCACGCCCACTTACCCAATCCCGCCCATTTTGGGTACGGCTACTTACATTAACAACCAATTAACGTGCAGAAAGTTTCAAGACTTTGCCCATCATAGTAATCTATATATTTACCATGGGTAGAAGGTGCCACGCCCACTAGTTTGATCCCCCCCATTTTTTTCCCAATACAAACGTTTATATATTATGAACTCACACTAAGTCCTAAGACTTTATCTATTGCAGTACTCTCGATATATGACATTAAATAATTACTTTGTATGGTGAGTGCCACGTCCATTAGCCCGATGCCGCCCATTTTTTCGAAACTCTTCAAATCAGTTAATTATGTGCATTAGGTGTTCAAACTCTCGGTCTCACCCCCTAGAAATACGCGAATAGCAAAAAAAAAAAAAAAATTTGAAATACGAAGTTTTGGGCCAATCAAAAAACATTTAGTCGTGTCTCAACGCGATTAAAAATTTCAAGTGTGTTTATATGGGGAAAATATTACCTTTTTTCAGATTTTACGAAAATTTTATAACAAAATAGGTTAAAAGTTGTCTTAATTTATATTCGCGGGCAATAAGCAGATAAATGCAGCAAAGATATGTCACAATGGATTATTTTGATCCCAGGAGCACTGAAGGGTTAAATAAATAAAAATTAACCGAATTACTTTTCTTAGATCCTAAATAGTGGTTTCATCGGGTTTAGTAGAAAAACTCGTTTTCGGTAATCTCTATTTAAAAATATCTTAAAATACAAAGCTGGCCGTGGCAAATAATGGGTTAACGTTCTCGCATTTATGCCAGATTTTAGGAATGGAAGTTCTATAGATTTGGTTATTATATTTTAAGCTTCGCATCTCAAATTTCAACAGCACTTACAAAATATTTGAATTTTTTGAATAAATTGTCTTTTATTAGCTAGGGTTCATATGTGACTCCAATTCCAATAGTGTTAATGGGGTCGTATTATTTTTCTCTGAAACCCTAGGCCATTAATATAAAATATAACATTTAAAAGTAGAAAAGTGATGAATTTTTGATACAAAGTATTTAGAAAGGGTACATTTACAGAATATTTTACAAAAATTCCATTTTTCTCGAAATCCGAAAAAATAAAATCCTTGTCAAAAAAATTTTGGGACAGGTATTTACTTAAAAATTCACACAGTTTATCGGTAATATACATTTAACAAAACCTTTTAGTGCCAGATCCATTTTTTTAAATTTCGTTAAAGAAAATTTTTTTAAAACTTGAAAAAGGGGTTTTCAAAATTTTATTAAAAAACATTTCCAATATTCGGTCTCAATGCGCCATAGGTTGGCAACGTGGTAACAAAACGGTACTACATATCTGAGTACTTGTAAGTATAGGCACCAAAAAAACATCATGGATTTAGTCAATTTCTTAAAGTTGAAAAAAATGTCATAAAATTTCGTGACCTAGTTTTTTTTTTGGGCACAAAGGTGGTCAGGGGCATTTGCAATTTCTTGGCGAGTTTTTGTTAGATATTGGAGTTTTAAAGCTTTTTAAAAAGACAATTTAATACTGATCCAGAATTATATAACAACTTGTCGCAAAAATTAAACTATAGAGCGAAATTTTCGTAAAATCTGAAAAAAAGTCGTATTTTCCCCATATAAACACACTTGAAACTTTCAATCGCGTTGACCCACCTTTAAACCTTTTTCGATGGGCCCAAAACTTAGCATTTCTCAGTTTGTTTGCTATTCGCATATTTCTAGGGAGTGCGAACAAGAGTTTGAACACTTTATTTTATCAAGGGGCACCCTAATGTACATGTGCATAGCTTCAGAGCTCTTGCTATCATACTACTCCAGATGTTGTATGTTAAAATAAGATGTTAAAAATTCACTTTAAATGGGAGGTGCCATTGCTATCCTTCCAGATAAGCAATTTCTTACTATAAAAATTTCATGACGATCGGTCCAGTGGTGTAGTCTCCTCTAAAGGACAAACAAACATACGAACATACATTAGATTAGTACATTATGAGAGATTTATATGTACATATAAGTGATATTTTTAATATTCAATCAAACATTAGTACCTTTTATTTTATATTTTTTTTATGAATATATTAATAAAAAATACACTCAGAAAACAGATTCGTTCTAGCAACCGATTTTGTTGACAACGGAATTTTTGTAGTCCCATGTACCATCAAGTTATTCTGTTTTGATTTTTGAATTTTATTATCCAGAATAGCGTAGTTAGTTTAAGATAACTTAGTTTTTACATAAATTCGATTGGATGTATTGTCAAATTTTGCTGTTACAATGGAATTTAGATTTTATATATCGAGTGTAACAACCATTTATCTGGGTAGCCCATATAGAATATTTAATAATTATTTTAAATAATTTTACGAGTAATATTTATAAATTTTTCAAAACATTAATTACTAAAATGAAAAAAAAAAATTACAGAATAAATTAAATTCAAATAGATACTATTCAAAAGATATGAATTCTTCGGCCATTAACTAGTAGTGGTTATACACGATTTATAATTTTGATTAGTGCCCATAGATGGACTGGAAATTTACCTGGAAGAAAAATCTAGTTTATTTGATTTTAGTGGAACTAAATCGAACTCATAATTTTTTGGTTGGATTTGGAGTCTTTCACAACAGGATGGCATAACAATGTTTAGAGCAACTCTTTTATATAGCCTTGTAAAAAAAAATTGCAATTTGATTTAGCATTTATAAATGCTACTAAAGCTGCGTTCACACTACGTGTTTTGCTCGTGTTTTGCTCGTGTTTTTCTAATTTTTTTAGCACGTGAAATTTGTACACATAGTGTGAACCCTTTCAAACATTGTTTATGTACAACACATTTTGCAAGACATCTGTAAATTTTTCAATTAGAGCAGGTTCTGTTTTGGCAAGGCAAACATATGAAAATACAACACTGCTTGTGGCGAAAGAAAAACAGAGTAAATTATAATATATAATATATAATTAACAATTAAAATTAATTAACAATTAAAAAAATATAAAATATGTAACTCTATTTTTAACAATAAATTTTTGTAAATTCACAAATTAAATCAGCTGTTGTTTACATTTAGAGATTATGTCATACGGAAATATACATGTACCTTTGGATGCAAAAATTATGAATCGTATGTAAAACGGCAATTTTGACTCACACCACGGAATTACGTATGGATCGTAAAACTGAATTTATATATGGAAAATAGACATAGTGTAAATACACCTTAAGAAAATAAACACAACAAAGTGAATAATGACGACCAGAGCTCCCATGAAAAATGGAAATTGAAATAGTATTATTTTCTTCACTCCCACACATAGATTGAGAAGAAAAAAAATTGTTTGTAAAAACCAAAAGATTGCCAGAACGATTTTAAATCATAAAAACATTCTCAAAATTAAAATATATAATTTTTAAGGCTTAAAGACAAGCCTGTTTGCTTGCTCCAATGACCATAGTATAAAGCTTACCCAATCGCTTGAACTGCTTTAAGCCATAAAATTAATAAAATTTGCAACTGTTATTTTTATAACCATTTTTATTGTTATTTACTTTTTTTCTAAAAATGAATATCCAAGTGATAAGGGTTGGTAAGCGGAAATTAATAGTACAATAAATTCGTTATGGGAATTATTTTTTATGGAACTTAAAGATAACAATATATTTCATTGTTAAATATGTAAGAACTGCAAAAAAATAATAACTACTTTATTAAATTTTTGCAGTGTTACTGATTACCAACTAAGCTATGTTTTTGTTTATATATTTCAGCCTTAACTGAAATATTGATCAAAACCCTACTGGACCAAAAACTGCATTAAACTCTAATTTAGTTTGATTAGTGTTTGCAGAAAATTATCTTTAAATAATATAATTATTTAAAAAAATTTAAAGTAAAATATTTTAAATTTTTACATTCATATTTCATTACTAGAAAAGCATAGTTCAAGAGTATATGAATATGATTTGCTTGTTCTTAACTGTGTTTATTTATGTACTTCGAAAGCAATCAAGAACTCCATTATTCAACCCTTCCGTGTATATAAATATTGTTGATTCTATATTACTTAATTGCTATCTTGGCTTTAAACGAATTTAATCATATCTTTATTAATCAATGTAATTGTAATAAAATATGATTTATTGGAAGTAAACTTTTAACAGTCATAGCTATTAAACATCGACTTAATTATTTTCAATTACTCATAGCAATTGTATTTGCAACTAATACATAGATTATGATGGCATTAATCAACATTTTGTTATAATAATTTTACTCCGTTATTCAAAATTCATTAATTAATTTTTAATTATTTATTTTGCCATAACTACAGGTATTAATATTCACTTAATTTCTACATAGGATTTTCATTGAAATTTAAACAAATCACTTTAATTAAATTTATAAATGTAACAAAAAATTATTCTACTAAACAAATAGGTTATTTCAGTATTTTATACTCGTACTATGATATTAGTTGCCACAAAAAAATAATTAAATGTTTACCAAAATGTAGAAAAATGAACACAATGCTGAAATAGCTCAATTATATATAATGTATGTGAATGTATATATACATATATTTCATTAACTCTAATGAATTTGACATGGTATTGTCATAGAAGAGGTTGCATTTATTTTAACTTGCAATTACTTGATTTGCAGTCGCAAAAATCATACTTTAACCCTTTCACGACCATACAATAGGAGTAATTTTTGACAACATTAAGCAATTTTTTCGTATAGATGTGATATTAAAAAGCACAAAAAAAATTTTAAAAAAAATCTAGCATCCTTCTGAAATAAAATATGTCCTGATATTTTATGTCCCACTGGGTTTTTTAAATCTCATAAATTGGGACTAAATATCCCATCGGTAGTTTTTCTATGAGAATAATAAAATACAGGATTTGTTAAATTTTTTATTACATTTTTATTTTACAATAATTTTTATTTTTCAAGGCTTCGGAACAGTTAACAACAGCTCTAGAACCAGTTGGCAGGTACTTGCTATTTTGAATACATGGTCCTTTGCAAGCAAATGGTAAAGTTTTCATCAGTTTATATGATGTGAAGAAACGATCAAACACCAAAATTGTTTGGATTGCGAATAGTATTGCTCAATTTAGTAACGAATTTTTCCCCCTAAAGTGCCAAATGAAGCAGGGCATGTATCCTGTTTTGGAATCGCACTATTGCCAAATTTTAATACCCCGTTCAATCGGCTTTAGCGGAAGATACTGCTTTAGAGAAGACCGGCCTTTAAATTTGGCCATGGATTTGTCAATGCTCTGATGCAAACTATCGCTGCGAGATTTTATAAAAGTATATTTCAAGCAATTGGTAACTTCTTCCATATAATAAAAGCTTAGATGCTGCTACCGAGTTTTCGGGAAAATTAAAATACAATTTCGACATCGAAGTTTGATAACGATTTCGCACCATAGCCTTCTTTATACATTCATTTCCCATTGACTCATTTTTGGACCAGTAATCAGAAATCTCGGGAAGTTTGTTACAGCCCATTATAACAGAAATACCTAACAAAATTTAAATTTACGATGCATCAGTTCATGGTATATTTCGACCTTCTTTTTCTTCCAAAAACTCAATCGTAATTGGTTCGCTACGCAATAAATATGAACCGAGATTCTGGAAACAAACATTGAAAAATTAGCAGCTCAGTTGAATTTCTTGAAATTGGTGCTACTATAATGGACTCAATATCTTCACTGATAGAAAATCGAGAACAAAATAAGTCCGATGGTTGTCCCTATACTACTTGAAAATTGGAATTAACATCGGACACTGTTGGAATTTACATCATTGTGTAAAAGTTAATCAAGCTCGTCCAAAGATTCGTTTGTTTTTTCGTCGAAAGCAGGATTATATTCTGAATCAGAAGCACTAAAGTCTCCAAGATCAGAGTCACTGGAATTTATTATCGCGGAGATTTCGTCTTCCTTCAATCTACCATCAGATTTATTTTTATTCAATCTGCAAACATACAAATTACCTTAGTAATGTATACCAATAGGACAATAGATCCCATTTATGGGGATCAAACAAAACCAGTGGGATCTATTATCCCAAATTAAAAAAATCCACATAAAATAAAATATTTACAGCTTATTGTTATTTAATAACTTGATTATAATACAAAACACTTATATTATTTCCAAAATATAACTCAAAATGGAAAAACTATTATTCTCACCGAAAAATTGGAAGAAACATCCGCATCCAACACGCTCAAAACAGCTCATTATGAGCAGAAAATACTTAAAGCTACCAATGGGACTTTGTCTTATTTAAATAGAGCGAGTATTGTAATTTTGGCGATTTTTTAAATTTAGCTTGGGATGCATGATCCCAATGGCAGTGAAAGGGTTAAAGTATGTATAGTATAGTAAGGGGTTGCACCAACAAGTTTTTATACACTATGTGGTTTGGGTATAATGACTTTGTGCTGCTGTTTGTAACAACCAAAAATATTCGTCCTAGACCCATCTTTAATTACACCGATCGACTCAGAATCACTTTTTGAATCGAAATAGCAATGTCCGTCCGTCCGTCCGTCCGTCCGTCCGTCTGTGTGTCCATGTAAAGCTTGTAATCAAACTACAGGTCGCAAATATGAATATATTTTGATGAAACTTGGTACATAAGCTCCCATCAGCCATGGGATGAAAGCTATTGAAACTGGTGAGAATCGACCCATGTTCAGACCTAGCCCCCATACAAATGACCCCTATGAAATCGACATAAATTGCCATAAGTTCCAAATTATCATATAGATCTCAGTCAAATTGGGTTTGTATGTGTTTATTACATCTATTAATCAGTAGTTCAAAAATACTCCCTATAGGAAAATTCTTAGCCACAGGCCCCATACAGAGCTGCTTCCCGATCTTCACTTAAATCTATTAAAAAACAAAAATATTGCACAGATTTTTCTCAAATTTGGTTTGTATACATTTTTTCAAAGTATAAGTGACTTTACCAAATATGGTCATGATCGGTCCATTTTTCGACCTAGTCCCCATATAAATATAGTATCCGATATGAACTTTTTCATACCTGCAGCGAAAAATATTAATAAAAATGCCACTCAAATTTGATTTATGCTTATTTGCTATATCCAATTATTTGGACCGTAGAGATAGAGTATCTTAACCATGGTAAAGGGTATCGTATAGTCGGGCTAGACCGCCTATAATTTTCTTACTTGTTTATTTTTGCATCTCTTAAGGAATTTGAATTCTTATGGCCTAACATATTTTTGAATAGAAATATTAAGAAATTGAAAAAAAAAAAAAATAATAAATAACTGAATCTTTAGTCCATTCCATTCTCCAATACATCAGATTTGATCAACATATGAAAACGTCATGACCGGCTTCATATAAAATGTATTTTTAAAATTTGTCTAATGTTACTGGCAAGTATGTTTTTTTAATATTGAGAAATATGGCTCCATCTTGCCTGATCAATTAAATCATTACAGAATACTCGTTAAAACTATGTTACTAAAAAGGGGCTTTAAGTTTAAACACTCAATAATATTGTTTTTTTTTATCACTACGGGATCTCATTTTTTAGCATTCTTCTATGTGTTTCTTCTTTTGTTGTCATTGATTTAATATTTACCGGTAAACTAACATCGAAACTGCAACAACATCAGTTGCCAGTTGCAACATATCGCCCGCACAAAAGCACACTCTGATGTATTTCTAAGTCTCATCACATTTAATTTTTAATTGAAGGTTAACACTACAACTTAGGTCACTTAAGCAAAAGGTAAAATATACTTTTTTTTATAAAAATTATTTTTTATAAAAGTTAATTTTTTTAAAAAAAGTGTTCTATATAAAAGTTACATTTATGAAAGGTACAGTTTTAGGTATAGCACTTTTATAAAAAGTACTTCTCTGTAAAAGGTACTTGTTTGTAAAAGGTGCTTTTTATAAAAGGTACTTTTTTATAAAAGTTAGTTTCTCATAAAAGATACTTTCTTTTAACAATACATGTTTTTGCGAAACAGTTTTTTAAGTACTTTTTTCAGGTATTATTTTATAAAAGTACTCTCCAAAAAAGGCACATTTTTTTAAAATAAGGTAATTTGTTATTAAAAGTACTTTTTCATCTAAAATATTATTGTATAAAATGTACTTTTTCACAAAAGTAATTTTTTGTAAATGTTACTTTTTTATAAATAGTTTTTTTTTAAAGTACTTTTTTATAAATGTTTAGTTCTTTTTAAAAAAGGAACGCCTTTATTAAAGGTACTTTTTTATCAAAAGTTGTTTTATATAAAAGATACTAATTTTATAAAAGGTAATTTTCTAGAGAAGGCACTTATTGATAAAGCGTACATTTTATAAATGGTACCTTTTTATATACAGCACTTTTCTATAAAACGTACTTTTGTATAAAAATTACTGTTTTGTAAAAGCTAGTTTGTTATAAAAGTTAAATTTCTATAAATGGACTTTTTTATTAAAAGTAATTTTTTATAAAAGGTCCTGCTTTATAAAGTACTTTTTTATAAAAGGTGCTTCTTCATTTCATGTACTTTTTTATATAACAAGTACTTTTTACAAGAGTATCTTAAAAAAATTTCCATTTTAAAAACGGTAATTTTTTATGTAATATACAATTTTATGCATGGTATTTTTTAACAAAAGACACTTTTTGATTTTCATAAACAGCAGTTTTTTGTAAAAGGTACTTTTTATAGATGGCATTTTTTTTATTAAAGGCGATTTTTTATTTATTTTTTATTTTTGCATTGTACTTTTAATAAGTAGCCCTTTTTGATAAAATGTACATCTTTATTAAAAGTTTTTTTTTTAGAAAGATACTTTTTCAAAAAGGTATAAAGAGCATATTTTCGTAAAAGGAACTTTTTACAAAGGGTACTTTTTTATAGAAGGTATTTTTTATAAAAGGCGCTTTTTTCTAAAAGGTAGTTTTTTATAAAAGATAATTTTTATAAAAGGTTCGTTTTTTATAAAAGTTCTTTTTTTTTAAATGGTCCTTTTTTAATAAAGTTGCTTTTTAAATTTAAAATGTCCATTTAAAAAAAGGTACTTCTTTATAAAAGGTATTTTTTTAATCAAAATCAATTTTTTTATAAAAGGCACTTTTTTTTATAAATAGCTAGTAGTTTTTAAAAAGAAAGTTTTTTTTTAAAGTACTTTTTTTATAATTTTTTTTTAAACATATTTTTTTTATAAAAGGTAATTTTCACAAACTTTACTTTTTTATGAAATTTACTTTTTTCTAAATGGTACTTTTTTATAAAAGGCACTTTTTATAAAAGTTGCTTTTATAAAAGATACTTATTTTTAAAATGTACTTTTTCATAAAAGGCACTTTTTTTATATATATTTTTTTTATAGTTCTTTTTAAAAAAGTAATTTTTTGTAAGCACTAAATCTTTATAAATGATTTGTCTAATAAACAGTAATTTTTTATAAAAGGTTCTTTCTGATAAAATGTACTTCTTTATACAAAGTGCTTTTCTATAAAAGGTACTTTTTTTATAAATAGTTATTTTAAGGTTCTTCTTTATAAAATTTTTTATTTTATAAAATATACTTTTTATCAAAAGTTCTTCTTAAAAAGGAATTTTTTAAGCAAAGTACTTTTTTGTAAAAGGAACTTTTGTATAGAAGGTGCTTTTTTATAATAGGTATTTTTTTATAAAACGTACTTTTTTATAAAAGGTACTTCTTTTATCAACAGTTTTATGTACAAAGGATACTTTTTTTTTAAAGCTACACTAAAAAAAAACATTTTCATAAATGGCACTTTTTTATAAAAAAAAACTTTTTTTAGAAGGCACTTCTATATAAACGACGATTTTTTATAAAAGGTACCTTTTTATTTATTCTATATATATACATTGTACTTTTAATAAATTGATAAAATGTACTTCTTTATAATACGTACTTTTATCAAAATTTTCTATATAAAAAGATACTTTATTATAAAAGGTACTCTTCTACCTTAAAAGTATATTTACATACAAGGAGCTTTTTTCGAAAAGGTACTTTTTTATAATAGGTAATTTTTGTAGAAGGCACTTTATTATAAAAGGTAAATTTTATAGAAGGTCCTTTTTTGTAAATGGCCCTTTTTTATAAAAGTTACTTTTTAAATTTAAAATTTTAAAAAAGGTACTTTTTTATGTAAGGTTCAATTTTATATATGGTAATTTTTAATAATTTTCTAAAATATACTCCTTACAAAAGGTATTTTTTTAATCAAAAAAATTTTTTTATAAAATGTACCGTTTTATAAATAGTTCTTTGTAAAGGAATTTTTCAATAAACGTACTTTTTAATCAATTTTTTTTTATAAAACATATTTTTTTAAAGGTAATTTTTATAAAAGTTTCTTTTTGATAAAATTTACTTAGCTTTATAAAAAGTACTTTTTTATATAATGTACCTTTTTATAAAAGTTTTTTTTTTTTAAATAGTTCTTTTTCAAAAAGGTAATTTTTTATCAAAAGTTTTTTCTTTATATATGGTTTTTCTAATAAACCGTAAATTTTTATAAGAGGTACTTTTTGACAAAATGTACTTCTTTATAGAAGCTACTTTTCTATAATAGGTACTTTTTCATATAAGGCACTTTTTCGTACATAGTTCTTAATGTACTTCTTTATAAAATTTGCTATTTTATATTCTTCTTAAAAAAGGAATTTTTTATATATGGTTTTTTTTTATAAAAAGTACTCCTATATAAAAGGAACTTTTTTATAAAAGGAACTTTTTTATAGAAGGTACTTTTTATAAAAGGTATTTTTTTATAAAAGGTACTCTTCTATAAAAGGTACTTTTTTATAAAAGGTACTTTTTTATAAAAGGAACTTTATATAGAAGGTATTTTTTTATGAAAGCATTTTTTTTTAAAGATATTTTTTATAAAAGGTAATTTTTACAAAAGTATCTTTTTTATAAAGGCTACTTTTTATAAAAGGTACTTTTTTATAAAAGCTACTTTTTTAAAAAAGGAACTTTTTTATGGAAGATACCTTTTTATAAAAGGTACTTTTTTTATAAAGTTACTTTAAAAAAATTGCATTTTAAATATTGTACTTATTTTATGAAAGATGCAATTTTATGTTTGGTACTTTTTTATAAGAATTCTTTATAAAAGGTATTTTATTCCTCAAAAGGGATTTTTTAGATAAGGTACTTTTTTAAAAAATAATAATAAAACGTGTTTTTCTAAAAATGGTCCTTTTTATAAAAGGTTCTTTTTTTAAAGTTACTTTAAAAAATTTCCCTTTTAAAAAAGGCACGTTTTATGAGAGGTACAATTTTATGTATGTTTCTTTTTTATAAAAGTTATTTTTTATAAGAGGTACTTTTTTAAAAGAGGTACTTTTTTATTCGAGGTGCTTTTTTAATAGATGTTCTTTTTAAGAGAAGGTGCATTATTAAGAAATTCGTTTTTTTTAAGAAAAGTTACTTTGTTAAGAAAAGTTGTTTTTTTAAGAAATGGGACTATTTAATAGAAGATACGTTTTCTAGAAAAGGTATTTTCCAAGAAAACGTAGTTTACAAGAAAAGATAATTTTTTGAAAATTGTTATTTAAAAAAATAACTTGAAAAAGGTAGATTTTAGGAAAAGTTTCTTTTTAAGAAAAAGTTAATATTAAGAAAATTTACTTTTTAAGGAAAAATACTTTCTTAATAAGAAAAGGATTCTAAAGAGAATGAACCATATTTTTAACGAAATTTTTCTTGTGATAGAAAAAATCCTTTTTAAATTTATGTAAATTTTTCAACATTTAGCGACCATGCTTATACCGTTGAAATTTTTTTGTAAGTCATGCTTTCTGACTTAACGTGACGTCAAAAATATTATTTTTCCATTCCTTATATAAAAGTGTAATGGCACATAAATAAGTAAAAATACTTCTTTCTTTGAGTTTTGAAGACTAATAAGATGCGCATGTCTCCTTTTATATCAGAATCCATTAGAAAAGGGAATAAACCAAAAATTTAGATATTTTAATGTTTAATTGTTATAAATTATATCGTAAATCAGTTGAAGTACAGTTTCTTCTCCACTGCTGTTTTTATACCCTATACCACTATGTGGTTTGGGTATAATGACTTTGTGCTGCTGTTTGTAACAACCAAAAATATTTGACCTAGACACATCTTTAATTATACGGATCGAATCAGAATCACTTTCTGAGTTGATTTAACGATGTCCATCCTTCCGTCCGTCCGTCCGTCTGTGTGTCCATGTAAAGCTTGTAATCAAAGTGCAGGTCGCAAATATATTTTGATGAAATTTGGCATTTGGTGAGAATCGGTCCTTGTTCAGACCTAGCCCCCATACAAATGACCCTATGAAATCAACATAAATTGACATAAGATCCAAATTATCATATAAATCTTAGTCAAATTGGGTTTGTATATATTTATTACACCCATTAATCAGTAGTCCAAAAATGATCCCTATGGGACAAATCTTAGTCATAGGCCCCATACAGAGCTGCTTCCCGATCTTCACCTAAATCTATCAAAAAACAAAAATATTGCACTGATTCTTCTCAAATTTTGTTTGAATATATTTTTGCAAAATACAAGAGACTTTACAAACATGGTCAGGATCGGTCCATTTTTGGGCCCAGTCCCCATATAGATATATCATCCGATATGAACTTTTTCATATCTGCAGCCAAAAAAATTAATAAAAATCCTACTCAAATTTAATTTAGGCTTATTTTCTGCAACCAGTTAGTTGGGCCTGAATGATAAGGTCTCTAAAAGCATGGTATAGGGTATCGTATATACGGTCTAGACCGACTATAATTTTCTTACTTGTTTTTTTCTTCACTTCGCATTAATTGTAAATTGGTGGTTTTAAAAAAAAATTGTTTGCTATATTACGAGGCGTTGGCAAAAATACATATAATACCCTATAGTGCTTCTATTATGGTTGGAAAATCTCCTATAACCCTAGATTTCGAAGTCCATTTGCCATCCATTCAGATGATGGTGTGGTGGTCATAAATTTGTTTAAAAAAATTCGGTAAAAATATAGAAGGAAATTTTTGTATAATGCTGAATTTAATAAACTTTCTTAATAAAATAAATTTTATTTTTATCTTTGCTAAGATATAATTTTTTTTTATTTTCACATATAATTTTATTTAATTTGTTTGCAGTTTACTCTTAAATTTAAATGACACATATTAAAATTTTATGACCCAAAAATTTCCCATGTCAAAAGACGTTTAACGTTGTATATAGGAAATGAAAATTTATGTAAACTTAAGTAGGTTTTACTCGTTAAATTGAATGCTTTTATGCATCAGCTTAAACTAAGGGTTCTCATTCTTGATAGTAAACAGCCACATTTTATTTTGTACAGAGTAGAAGTCGAATATAAAAAAAATGGCATGGAAATGGTCGACTTCTACCTAGTATAAAATTTGCAGGAGCTGTTTGCTACCAAGAGCACTTAACTACAAAGGAAAACATAAGCATAAAAACAAACACATTTTGGGCTCACATGTGAAGTGCTTAGAGGAGGATGTCCAATAAATGGACAATTATTTAAATTAATGAAATGGCAAAGGAACTGGAGGCTAAAAATTGTATTACTAGTTTAAAACATATTGCTGAGAAATAACACAACGAATCATCTTACGGTGATAGACTTTGTCAAATCTTTAGAATTATTACTGTTTACTTAACAACACTGGTCTGGAGAGTTAGAATTATCAATGGATATTTATTATATGTGGTTCATATTTTGCTATCATAACTCCTCCGTGAATTAGACAAACTATTATGAATGAATACAGGAACTAAGCGGTTGTTAAACATCATGACGAAATGTTAATTTTTTTTTTATTTCTAATCTCTAGTCGATACATCTATGGTCCATTGTGTTGATATGTTGCATGTTACTTGTATGTCAAGAAAAATGTCCTTTTAAACGAATTATGATATACGTTGCACGTAAATATATTAAGTCACGTTTAGTGCTATCAAATAAAAATGTTTTCTCTAAATTTTTTCTCTTTTCGTTTCTTTTTTATATTCCTTGTACAATATAGAAGTTTACATGCCAAAAGACAAAGTATGTGTTTCATACATAATGTTAAACAAAAATACTTATATGTCTTTCTAAAGAAAATTTAATTCTTAAACTTCGAATATGTAAGGAAGAAAGAGAAGATATGATATGGCATGACGGGATTTTAGGAATTAAAATTTTTTTTTTAAAAGTAAAAATAAAACAGCCATAGACGGAATGACAACATGTGTGTTTATGCATATCTTAACATGTTATATTTGTAGTTTTTAAATTCATCTGCTCGCACACGCCTTATGTGCCATACTTTGATGTGTTTTACTTTTCATTTTGATACATTAGGGTTGTGTGTAAAACGTTTGTTGGAGACTTAAATTTTACTTTTACTTTCATTGCTGTCTCTTTGCGAACGTACTTAAGTGATTCACAGTTTTATTTTTTTTATATTTCATGATTATAAATTTTTTAGAGTTGTGGGTTTGAGGCAAAAATAAATTTTTTTTAAGCCAATGTAGGCCTCTTAGATGATTACAATTATGATTATATGTGTATTTGTGTGTGTCAATATTTTTATTTTATTTTCATGTATGTATATGTAGAATTCTATTAGCAAATGTTCAATTGAATGGAAGATATAATAAACTGCTTCAAAACACGAAACTGTAACCAAGCATATGTAATACATAAAATAACTTTTCATGCTAGCTAATTACCTAGACACACACTCATACATAACAAGAAATTGTTAAAAATGCTTTTTTATGCTATTGCTTTAGTCTACTTACGCGTGTTAATGTAGCGTACAGACGACAAGAAACGTATATTAGGGTGGTTTATAATCTTAGAATTGGTATGTAGAAACTCTCAAAATATACCATCTGATTAGAAACGTAAGAGAGACCGTGTTTTTTACCATAAGGTCTATTTTGATTTAACAACAACAATATTACTTGAGATATAGTAATGCAAAATAATTAGACATTATTCCCCACCAGAAATTAAAGGACAAGGATCACAGCCCATACATCATAGATGAAATAAATAAACTTACGTTAATTACATTGTGGAACATTTTCGGTGTTATTGTCTGGGAGTGAGAAATTCTAAGTTAGGGTAAAAGCACTAGACCAGCACAGGAAAACCTCCAAAGGGTTTGCCGTTCTCAGGCCAAACTTTTGCACTTTCTAGCTATAACTCAAGAACCATTGTCGATTTCTCATTTAATGTTTCAGCAAAATTCTAGCTAAGACTTAAATTAAAAATCTTATATATTAAAAGAATTTATGAAAACTAAAGTCAGTCCGTCTGGCCGTTATATCCGATTTCCTTATTTTTTTTTTTTTAAATGAGAGGTATTTAGACACAGATATGTCATCAAGTATTGGAATTTACACAACTCTCTTACTCAAGTTATACCTTTATTCAAGATTTTTCAATAGTTTCCTTCACTCAAAACTCTATAACTAGAGTTCTAATGAAGGAAAGCTGTTGACATAAGTCTAATGACACTCAGTGGATCAAGCTCTTTCTTTTGAGCTATTAACTGCTTAAATTCTTTGGGTTTGAGGATAGTTATGCGTGGACAACCAACTTTAATTTTACTGTACCTTAACTTCTCTTGGCATATTTTGGCATTACTGTACGTTAACTTCTCCTGGCAAATTTTAGTATTACTGTTCGTTAACTACTCAAGGCAAATTCGGATATTGTTTTACTGTACGTTAACTTCTGCCGCATATTTCGGTATTACCGTACGTTAACTTCTCTTGGCAAATTTTGGCATTACTGCTCGTTAACTTCTCCGGGCAATTTCCGAGATTTTTTTAGTATACGTTAACTTCTCCCGCATATTTTGATATTACTGTACTGGTATTACTGTGCTTTATCTCGAGGAAGAACACTCAGAAATGTAAAGGTAGAAATTAAACCTAAAGGCCGACGCAGAGGTAATATTGTTTGGGAGGAAGTACTGTAAAATGATTTTATGTAATTACACCCTCTCTTGCATAGTCTATTCTAATGCTGCGGAGCAGCACGGGTCCTCGAGGAGTTTTCCATGCTAAAGTGTAAGAGGATGGACAAAGTGCGGAAGGACGGGCAAATAAATTGCAAATTTAAAAAAACCCCGGCTCAAAAAAGGGCAAAAAAGCGATTCGCAAAGATTTTTTCACAAAAAAGCATAAAATAAATTAAGGGCCCCGCAAGTTTTAAAACGACGGCCAAAAAAAGATACCAAAAATTATTAAAAATATATATAAAACAAGTCAGAAAATTATAGTCGGTCTAGACCTACCATGCGTTTAAAGACCTTATCTCTTAGGCCCAACTAATTGGATATAGAAAATAAACATAAACCAAATTTGAGTGGAATTTTTATTAATTTTTTTGGCTGCAGATATGAAAAAGTTCATATCGGATGCTATGTCTATATAGGGACTAGGTCCAAAAATGGAGCGATGCTGACCATGGTTGGTAAAGTCTCTTGTATTTTGCGAAAATATATACAAACAAAATTTGAGATGAATCACTGCAATATTTCTGTTTTTGGATTGATTTAAGTGAAGATCGGGAAGCAGCTCTATATGGGGCCTATGACCACAAGCTATACCATAGGGACCGTTTCTGGACTATTCATTTATGGATGTAATAAACACATACAAACCCAATTTGACTAAGATCTATACGACAATTTGGATCTTATGGCAATTTATGTCGATTTTATAGGGGTCATTTGTATGTGGGCTAGGTCTGAACATGGACCAATTTCAACAGCTTTCATCCCGTGGCCGGTGGAAGCTCCCGTACTAAATTTTGTCAAAATATATTCATATTTGCGCCCTACAGTTTGATTACAAAGTTTACATGGACACACAGACGGACGGACGGATGGACGGACGGATGGACGGACGGACGGACGCACATAGTTAAATCGATCTAAAAAGTGATTCTGATTCGATCGGTATAATAAAAGATGGGTCTAGGTCAAATATTTTTGGTTGTTACAAACAGCAGCACAAAGTCATTATACCCAAACCACATAGTGTTATAATAAAAAAAAAATATAAAATAAAAATAAATTCAGAAAATAAAAAAAAAAAAATTGAAAAAATAAAAAAAATTTCAAGTTTTAATTAAAAACCCACAAAATAAGTATAAAAATTAATATAATATAATAAAGGGTGATTTTTAGCTATTATCTTTTTGGCAACACTGGTTTAAACAGCTGACGCACGTTTCGTGTTTTGTTTCATTGTCAAACATATTCAGTTTGGACTATAATTTAACCATGAATCGTCTTACAAACGAACAACGCTTGCAAGTTATTGAATTTTATTATCAAAATGCGTGCTCTGTTAAGAAAGTTCATCGCGCGCTTCTTCCGTTTTATGGTCAGTTTAATCGACCCACTGAAGCGGCTATTGTGACTAAATTTCGCACCAAATTTACATTGTTGGACATTAAACCACCAACACGCTTACGTAGAGTGCGAACTGAAGAAAATATCGCAGCTGTATCGGCCAGTGTTAATGATGACTATCTTCTTCAAAGATGATGCGAATCATAACGTAACTGTGAATGGTGAGCACTACCGAGAGATGATATCCAACTTTTTTTTTGCCCAAAATGCAAGAGCTTGACTTGCATGACATGTGGATTCAACAAGATGGTGCCACATGCCACACAGCACGCGCAACAATGGACTTATTGAGAGGCGAGTTCGGTGAACATTTTATTTCACGTTCGGGACCGGTCAATTGGCCGCCTAGGTCGTGCGATTTAACACCTTTAGACTATTTTTTGTGGGGCTATGTTAAAGCCCATGTCTATACAGACAATCTCGCTTCAATTGACGCATTGGAAGATAACATTGAAGCATTTATTCGTGAAATACCGGCCGAAATGTTGGAAAGAGTATGCCAAAATTGGACTAAGCGAATGGACCATTTGAGGCGCAGTCACGGTCAACATTTGCATGAAATAATCCTCAAGCATTAAATTATATGGACCGTGCTATCGATTCAAATAAAGATTTCATGCATTTTTCTGAATTTTATGTGTTTTTTTGTGGAAAACTTTCCTATAACTCTTAAAAAATCATCCTTTATAATGCTGCGGAGCAGCACGGGTCCTCTAATATATCCATGTAACAAAGAGAATAAAAATTCTGATTTATATCTAATTGTTTTGATTTATTTATGCATGCAAAATAATTTATTAAAAAGGAGAAAATTTTTTTTTGAAGATTGCTTTCAATAATTTTAGTAGTTGCCAAAGACTGAAGTTAGAGGTCATCAGGTGTTCCTCTTAAAGCTGAAGAACTAAGCAAACAAACATGAAGGGGATAAGGAAAAATTCATAATATAATTTTGCCTGAGAATAGCAAACCCTTTCGTTTCTCAATGGCTGTTGCATAGTGTTATAATAATCTAATTACTAGAAACTCAAAACTGAATAGCGGCAAAGTATGGGTCACATCTGCCCAAAGTTACGTTATATTGTTTCGCATTCTTAATTTTACTACAAAAAATAAATTTTTTTTCATTTGAGTTTCTTATACGAGGTTCAATCATTGCGATTAATTATGGAATACTATTTCATTCAAATGACTTCCTCGGTTACCCATACAATCAACCCAATAATTCAATACAAATGAATTATATTACTTATGTGGTTTAAAGTTTCCTTTATTAAGCTATTTGGGCCTATTGTTGTTGATGTAAATAAAACAAATTAATTACATATTTTTCCCGACGTTTCGTCGATTTTTTGTCGACTTTTTCAAGGGAATTCGTAATAATCTGGGATTATATCACATTTAAATAAATTTTAATTAATTTTCGAACTAACAAAAACATAAAGCATAAATTTGAACATTTATTACAACACGGTTTAGTTTAATATCACAGTTTAAATTATTTGTATCGATTTACGGGATTAAAATTTTCCGCAAAAATATTTGCCGTGAAATTTTACTATAAGTCGCTGAATACTCCAAAATGAAAAATTCAACCGGAAAGTCAGCCATTAGACACAACCAAAGAGAGCTTAGGGTTAATTTTGCATTTATTAAGTATATTATTTTAAAGTAGCCCAAAAATTTAGCATGAAAAAGAAAACAGTTCCAATTTAACTAAAAATCAGAACTATCTCTATTATTTTACCTTCGAAATAAATTTAGATAGGAAGTATTCATAAATTACATTTATTTTTAGCTCTAGGTAATTCCACTTCATTATCATACAATGTCCAGCATATTTCAGCGATAAGCGAATGAATGATTTTGACTTTATAGCGTTCTTCAATGGGTGCGCATGTCTGGACTTAAAGTAATCCTTATGAGAATTTAGAATATGAATTTTTATTGACATATAAACGCCTAGTTTTTCAAAAGCTCTAAACATGGTGTCTACGTATATTCGAGCAGTAGGAGAACGATTTTTGCCTAAGAAATTGTATATCACTGTTGGTATGAAACCAATTTTAAAGATTTTAACAGTAACAACAACTTGAAAAACAGATACATACTTGCTTTAATCTTTGATTCGCTTAATTTTGGAAACATGGTTTTCAAAAAATTTAATGCTGATCCATTTGTATCCAGACATTTAACAAAGTTTTTTATCACACCAAGTTTGATATGCAATGGGGGTAAAAGAATTTTTTCAGTTGGTACCAATGTTTGATGAACGATATTGTGCTGTCCTAATGTTCCCTCAGCTCTCAACTTCCATTGTATTTTGGAATATTGGTCGCCCTTCCATCTGTTATCCCAAGTGCGTAAAAAGCATACGTACTTAACGTTTCCGGCCTGCATACCTGAAAGAAACTAACGACTACTAAGTCTCAACAGATCCGCCACTTATGGTCTTCATATTTTACGGAGTCAAGTACTAATTTTATAGAATCACAGGTTTGTTTAATGTTCATTCCATAGGCAATTAGAATAGGATTTTCGGTATTATCATAATGCAGAAGTATAGCTTTTAGACTCTTCTTAGATGAATCAATAAATATACGCCAGTCCTCGTGGTTATACTCAAAATTCATTGCACCCATTATTCTTTTAATATCATTGCAATAAGCAAGCGTATTGTCAGAAAGCTATCTTGACACATACGAAAGCTGGTAACATTCACAACAGGTTCAAGTAGGTGAATGAAGACTTTTAAAGTCTGCAGCAAAATTTTCTGATATGTGTTTAGACATATTCAGTCTCCGAGCCAATGCATGGAAATGCTCTTACGACATTAATATTGGTCTTGGTATAACTTCAATTCCTGTGTAAACACTACCTGCGCAATAATGGGTGCCTGTTTCAGCGATTGTTCCACCAAGGTAATGACCAGGACTTCGAAGTTGTAGCATAGGTACTGAGAGTTCGTCAGAATGCGGAACTGGCAGCATAGCCTATATCTATTCAACTTTAATATAGAACTATTTTTGCATACGTAGCGTCGTTATGTTCGCCTGGATCTAACCACCGCATAGCAATACCAAACTGCATTGAATTTCGTTGACCTTCAGCGAGAGTTTGAAAATAAAACTATAGTTTTAGAACAAACAAGCAATGATTTACCTTTGGACCACAAAATTAAGCCGTTATAGCAAATGCTACAGCAATGCTTCGGCGTCCACAGTTCAGCCGGAAAAACTTCCAGCTCAAAATACCATTTATAAGTGTCTTCAACTTTACTATTGAAAAACGCACCTATATATGCCGGTATAGTATGTTTACATCAGATATAGTAAAACAAATCAAATATTTCCAAACAATTGGATATTTTTGCCAAACTAAATCTTACACATAAAGTTTAATTGTTTACTTAAATTTTTGTTTATTTTTTAGGTAAAAAACTAAAATCAAAAAACATATTATGTACACAATATATGCACCGCAAATTGACACGTTCTCAGTACAATTAGAAATATAGCACTAGATTTTTGTTTTGATTTTGCTGTAATGTAACGGATAATATTTCTGCGGAACATTTTAACCCCTTAAATCCCAGTTTTAATGGTGTTTTTTTGTCATTTTTTCAAAAGAAGGACAAAAAAGACCCATACATTGAGGAGTAACATATCACATAAATTTGCTGAACACATTTTATACCTAAAATGTAAGGGTCACATGGTTTCATATGCCGACTGACAATAAGTATGTGCCAGAGCTGGGAAACTGTAACCCCCCTCAAATGAAATTCAGATGTAAACTTTGAAAATTGTTCAAGGGTAGGGAGGCTTATTTCGTAAAATGCATGTATCGTTCTACATCTTTGGTTTTACACAGCTGACATTGGTGTTTCCTTCCACTACCAAAATAACAAGCAGTTCAAACTTCAAAAGCTCTAAATTTTACAGTTGATCGATTGACTTAAAATTTCAACACAAGCTGTTTTACTTCAGACTAGAGTCATATCAGTGAGTTAGTCTGAACATAGTTTTACCTTTTTTTATTTTATAGCAAAACAATATTCAAAAAAGTTTTTTTCCATTTTTCCTCCCATGTTAAGTATATTATTCATTTTGGAGCACATAAGAATGGTAATTTAGATATAATAAAGTAGAAAATGCTCGCTTTAAATCCTAAGTTCATTAGTAAGAAGTCATCTTTAAGAATTTCATGTAACTGGTGCTAGATTAAAGCGTTTGAAATTTTTTTTATAAAACTTTCAGCAATTGCTTTTTTTTGTCCAGTCTCGGAATTTTTAGAATTTTCCGATAATATCAAATTGGCAAAATCGAATATTAGATAAATATAGTCCCAAGGTGGAAAAATTTACCTCAATTTACTCAATTATGGCATTTGTGACATAAAGACATGGTTTAACTAGTCATAAGGCGGCAGGAAAATGACAATTTTCATGAAATCTCGTGAAATAAAAACAAAAATGGAAACTATTCCTCTTTTTATAATTTTTTGTCATCTGATTTAATATTTTTTCTATTTTCCATTGCAAAATTTTTATTAATATTATTCCATAAAACCCACTTGAGAATTGATAAAATAATGAGACAAATTACTTGGGAGTTTAGTGTCACCCTAATGCTTATAATACGCATTTTCATAATCACTCAGCCTTATATAAATAGTTCAGTGGGTAAATGTGTTGAAGTGAAAGTATTTATTTCATTATAATAAATATTATAGAATTGGTGGGAAGAGTATCGCAAATATTTATGTATTTCGTTTAGGGTTGCCAGATCCCGATTTGAAAAAAGTTGGACATTCGGCATAAAAAAGCTGGATTTTTAAAAAAAAATGAACACTTTTAAAATTTTGTCTTATCGAAAAAGTTTTAATTTTTATTTTAATAAAATAATTCATTTAATTTTTTTTTTTGTTTAAAATGTAGGAGCATAAAGTAAAAAAACGTATAAACAAAACATACATCAGTTCATTCTTTATGGTTTTAAAAACATAAGATGTAAGTATTAAAAAAAAAACGGTAATAACAAAAACAAAATTAACAATAATCATCAGTTCAGGTTATAGAGTGCTATATAAATTATTATAATATTTTAAAAATAGTTATCCTAAAATAATTTTTATTGCCACATATATATTGTGTTTCCACTAACTGATTTGATAGTTCTGAACCAGCGACAGTTTGCAAAAAATTTTGGAATTCTTTGCAAGATTTCTCCAAATTTATTCTAATGAACGCCTGTCCTTTATTAAGTCAAAAGAAATATTCTTTCTTTCTGTGCTATATACATATATTATTCAAAACACTGAAAACTAAATGTGCGAAGTTAGCCCCCCATTTTTGGAAATACAATTTTTTGAAGATTATTCTCAATTGTTCTACAATGTTTCGAAACGATGAGTTTCTAAAATGTAATATGTGGCGGTAAATCGAAAAACGAATTTTAAGCTTCGCCCCCACTTTTGGATAAAAATAGAAATTTGGCGTTTGTTCTAGGTTGCTCTAGTTGTTCTAAACATCGTTCCAAAATAGATATGTCGCAAACCGTAACGTACGCAAATGAGAACGAACACTATTAAACAATATAAATATTTTTATGCAACACGAAAGTTAACATACAGATTCCAAAATTTCTTCCCCAATTTTGGAAATAAATTTTTTTGAAGATTGTGCTGAATTGTCCTATGATTGTTCTATAATGTTCCAAAACGATGAGTTTCTAAAATATAATTTGTACCGGTAAATCGAAAAAAACGAATTTTAAAGTTTGCCCCCCCACTTTTGGAAAACAAAATACCAACGTTATTAAACGATATCAATATTTTTATGCAACACGAAAGTTAACGTACAGATTCCAAAATTTCTTTCATACAAGGTATGCTGATTGACACCCTCAGATCGCTCTGAACATGTTATAGAGAGGATGTAGAATTAAGGCACCCGTATATATGGGGTTGATTAAAATAGTGATTGTGTTTTTATCTCAAACAACTTGATTATAATGTGTAGATATAATATATATATTTATATATATCAATAACTGGTAAGCTCATAGCCAAAAGCGTTTCACCGAAGTTTAGAAGAAAAAAATCAAACGCATGGCTTTATTCCTTTCAATAAGGATTAAAATATTTGTTGACATTTGTATGCACATAAACATCTCAAGTTCAATCAAAAGTGGAAATAGAATTTGAAACAAATGGAAATCAAAAAAAGTGCATACAAGAAAGGCAAACATAAATTTTTTCTGTAGACATTATAAAAAAGCTTTTTCTACTTGCAATATATCTACAGATATCTTGCTTTTTCTGACGAACTGTTTTCGCAAGATATTCTGAGAATTCTATACGAATTCAATAGGTAAGAACTTTCAATTGATATTTTATTAAGCTGTAAATGTAGTTAAGGTTTTAATGCCATGCTGAGCTAAAAGGGTTAATTATATATGAAATAAATGTTTCTAAACAAATCCGATATAAACTTTAACCTGCCGTTATACAACAAACACCAGGAAATCTCTCTAGGGTATTGGTTACTACTTTTATTAATATTCTTAACTAGCATGGCTGGCATTTGTCCATTTAAATTCAAAATACCTTGTTCGTAACCCATGGGAACTTTTAATCAAAGAAATTTATTTTTGTTCTTTAAATTATTTTCCTATTCTCAACAATCAAAAAGCTTATTAAACATACGTTTCTGCTTTTATCTGCATATCTGTTTTTGTTTGTATTCTTTAAAATAAATATTTTTCATTTGTCTTGATTGTAGAAATACGTTCTTACAATTTATCGATAACCTTTTGTTTTCTAGAGGTTGCTGAGATGAGCATCACAAAAATAAAGAAAAAAGAAAAAACTTTCGCGAAGCTTATAATATTCAAACACTTGACGTTATGTAAATAAATCAGCATTAGTATAAACCAGAGTAAGAAAATACTTCAAAATGACTTTTGAAAAGTGCCGGAAAAAGTTTTTTCTCCTTTATGTCGGTTCGAATAATAAAAAAAAAACGATTTTTACGTAGAAAAATTTTCTGATATGAATGTGGGTAAATAATATATATATATATGTACGTGGGCTGCCATTTGTGTTTTGAGACATTAAAAAAAAGAAAAATAAGTAACAAACTAAAGTTGGTCTAGACCGACTATACAATACCCTATATCACGGTTTAGAGACCCTATCTCTTCGGTGCAACTAATTCGATATAGAAAATAAGTATAAATAAGCAAATTTGCGTGGCATTGTTATTAATTTGTTTGGCTGCAGATATGAAAAAATTCATATCAGATGCTATTTTTATACGGGGACTAGGTCGAAATATTAATCGATCCTGACCATATTTGGTAAAGTCAGTTATATTTTGAAGAAATATATACAACCAAATTTGAGAGAAATCTGTGCAATATTTTTGCATTTTGATAGATTTAAGTGAAGATCGGGAAGCAGCTCTATATGGGGCCTATGACTAAAAATTGTGCTATAGGGATTATTTTTGGACTTCTGATTAATGGATGTAATAAACACATACAAACCCAATTTGACTGAGATCTATAAGATAATTTGGATCTTATGGCAATTTATGTCGATTTCATAGGGTCACCTGTATGGGGACTAGACCAAATTTCATCATGGACCAAATTTCACCAATTTCAACAGCGTTCATCCTATAGCGGGTAGAAGCTTACGTGTCAAATTTCATCAAAATAAATTTATATTTGTGACCTGTAGTTTGATTAAAATTTTACGTGGACACACAGATGGACGGACGGACGGACATCGCTAAATCGACTCAGAAACTGATTCTGAGTCGATCTTTATAATAAAAGATGGGTCTGGGTCAAATATTTTTGGTAGTTACAAACAGCAGCACAAAGTCATTATACCCAAACCGCATGGTGGTATAGGGAATAATTATTGCTGAAAATGGCTTCCTTATCTCTCAATATGTTAAAAGTAATACATTTTTGTTTCAGTAGTCCATTGTCACAAATGTACAGAGAATAATAAATAGTACACCAAATTTGAGTACTATTGTTATGAATATTTTGCTGGAGATGCTAAAAATTTAAAATCATATGATATTTTTATATGAGGAATAGGAAGAGAAATGAAACGACCGCTATCATATTTTATAAAATCACTTATATTTCTTAAAAGGTTACAATTTAAGGTAATTACACTGTACAACAAGTTCCTCGTGGGTTAATTATTATGGCAGATAAATTCACTAGGTTGCTACAGTAAAACCCCAAAGTTCTATATAGATACAGCAGAAGTTTAGGGCCGTTTTTGATATCAATTTTGTTGGCCATTGCTGTATGAAATAAGACGTAGACACAAGTTCTCTCTAAATTCATACTTGGCATGTCCCCAACAAAATTTTAAGAGGTATTTTTTTGTATAATATTTTAGCTCTAGTTTTGCATTTCTCATGTGTCATTGCAGTGTTTTTTTTTTCATAAAAAATATCATAACACATACACTTAGAGTACTTGGAGTTATCCAAGATGAAAATTTCCTCCAAAAATTATAGAAATAATATCAAAGGTACCGAAAAATTAGATTTTGAAATTTCCAACTTCGATAACACTACCCGACAAGGATTTAGACTAGAGCAACAAAATATCTTTCCTAAGGTAATTTGGTGGGCTGAATTCGAATCTGTAATTGGTTTTTTTCTACCACGTCAGTTTTTCGAGGTACAAAAAAAAATGTTTTAATTCATTTTTTACATAAAAAATCATTAGTTCATTTAAAAATCAATGAATTTTCAAAAGTGAATCGCGTTATTTGAACGTCGTTTGAATTTTGTTGGTTCGTCTTCACGTACACGAGTCCAGCAGTAGTCTCCCAGCATGCTTTTGTCCCAAAATCCTTAATAATTTCTTTCAGTTTTCATTAAATTTTGGTGGGCACGCTCCGCTTGTTCGTCGCTCACCGCATCTAGGTTTTCTTGGAAAAAATCTAAATGCGAATGACGAAAATGCATTTTGAGTGAGATTCGGGCACCTAATTCGTGATAATTTTTCAATAATCCAGCAATAATTTGTTTGTAGTTTTCACTCTTACTGTTTCCAAGAAAACTGTCCACGGTGCTCTTGAAAGATTTCCAGGTTGCATATTCTTTCTTCAATAAACATTGTGAAAAATTGTCATCATTCAATAACTTCCTGATTTTAGCATATGAAATTTTAGGAAAAACCGCTAACAGATATTTAAATGCTGCAACATCTTTGTCCAGAGCCTTGGCAAAGACCCTAAAAAGGCCCAATTTAATGTGCAGCGGCGGAAGAAGAACGTCATTTGGGTCAGTTAATGGTTTATTTGAAATATTTTGTTTTCCTGGTTAATACTCAGTTCTTTTTGGCCACTCTGTTTTAAAGTAATTATAGCATGTAGGTGCGGCTATCCCATAGACAAAGGAAACAACAATATTTTATGAAACCTCCTTGCATACCAGTCAACAAACCAATGACTGGAAACAGATTAATTGACAGTTATTTACGATTGTCTTTACTATATATACAAAAAAAATTTAAATCACACACCTTGAGATCACCACAGATCTTCCATTTTTGAACGTTTTATTCGAGTAATGTCAAAATTTCAGTCATTGATTCGTAAATTTCCTTTTTTCATTCCCATAATTCAAAAGAAAAGCCTTTAAGCTGCACTTAGAGCTATAAATAAATAATCTCCATTCAGTTTTGTTATATGGCTGGTTCATTTTTTGAAATAAACCATCAACATCAATACAGTATACAATAGAGTGCTTCTTTTCAAAATATGCAGCCAATTCCAAGCTTCTATCATTATAGATTGTTACTTTTGTCCCAACTGCAAGATGTGTCCACTACTGCATGCTAGAAGAGAGTAATTCTTGCTTCGTTAAATGTAAATCCCGAATTAGGTCATTCAGCTCAGCTTGAGTCACTAAATGGCGTTCATCATCAGCCTCATAACAAACCACCACTGCTGGTGGAAGTTGTTTCGGACTCACTCCTCGTAGCATTGCTAATGACTGGTATTGGATCATTTGGTGGTCATTGAAATAGTTTGGAACCCGATGGGACATTTGCGTATGTAATATTTTTAAGATTTTTCATATTGAATCCAGCAACCTTTGTTAAACAGAAATAACAATCGGTTTGGTGGTTACTTGACTCTCTCCAAAGTACTGGAATTGAAAACCGAAATAGATCTGCTTGCCATTTGACCACTTGTATAAAACAGTTCTGCAACTATTGGAAAACATTGTCGGTGTCCACGGTTTGTCCAAGTTCCTGACAGCAAAAACCAAAATAATGTAACTATGCATATTTTAATGATTCTGATATTCCATATCCTTTTTTTCAACCAAATATTCACCACACACAAAGCAAAAATAGCTTGAATCAATAACACACGATCCTCCTGACATGCTTAAATGCTACTGTTATGAAGATTTAGAATGAATGTGGGTTTCTGTCAAATTAATAATTGTGGAGTTGTAGCGTCAGCATTGACTGTTTTACAGTATTGCCAGCATGTGATAAAAAATGAACAAGACGTTATAGCCCAATTTTTATGCTAGATTCGAATTCAGCGCACCCAGGTTAATCAAAAAATATGCTTCGCTTCTGCAGTCAATTTATTTTTTTTAGTTTGTAAACCAGTGCAATTTTAGTATTTTTCTCGAAAAAATAGAGAATTATAAGTATACAAAATTTTTATATTAATATTAATTTTTCGTCGAAAGCGTCAATCGCAATTCGTTTTAATGCTAGATACACACGAGGCAACCATCGAAGCAGCTTGGTTGGTTTGTTAGTTACACACGTGGAAACTAACTCCGCTAATTTAGTACTGGGTGTAGCTGCGATACGGAAATAACACAACCGTATATACAGTTATGGAAAAAAGTATATGGTACAAAGTAATAATGGTACTGTAGTAAATAATAAGATTCCATATCCAATTGAGTACTAATTTTTTACAACGCTTCATTTATCCTCTATTAAAAACATTAACTGCTCCCGTATTTATCTCACAGTTAATCTGTTATTTAAATTTATTATTTTTTATACATCGTTTTCGAATGAAATAAGTAAATGGTACATAAGAGAAAAGTGATTGATTTTTATAATTTAATGTCAACAAAAGTAACTTTTAAATATAATTCTTAATTATAACATTTATTAGTGTTTATTAGGTTTTTTATTTGTTTTTTATTCAATATGCCAATGTGTCATATGTCTTGCCTGCAAAAATAGATTTATATCGCGAAACTGGGCGCACAATAAGAGATATTGCCCTTACGCTTAATAGATCAAAAACAACAATTCAAAATTAAGTTAAAAATCCAACATTATACGGCAGTATAAAAAGATCTGGAAGACATCCAGAAGTAAGTGATGGCGATAAAAGATCAATTAAACACGTGGCAGACACAAACAATTTCAGTTGTGGTCAAATAAAAGCAAAGATCAATTAAATACATGGCAGTTACAAACAATTTCAGTTGTGGTCAAATAAAAGCAAGCTAAGTTTAAATATTACTTCCCTAGTAATAAGCCATATTCTAAATAATGATTTACACATTACCAACACAAAACTTTGCCAAGACCTAAGCTTACACCAAGACATCAGGGAGCAAGATTGGCATTTGTAGAAAAATATAAATTCTGGGAAGAAGAATGAAAAAATGTGCTCTTCAGAAATGAAAAAGAGTTAAACGCTGACGGTTCTGATAGTTATCAAGGTTATTGGAGAGCTAAAGGTCAATCATAACAATTACGTGTAGCCCAAAATTTTAAAGGAGGATCCCTTATGACTTGGGTAACGTTTGGTTACAAAGAACGTTCTCCGATTTCTTTATATCTCAGTAGTTTGATCTAATAGTTTGAAAAGTGCATTTTAAGTCGGTTTTCTACCTATGAGCCTCTGCCAAAGTCAACTCCCAATATTCTGTTACAGACACAGGATGCACAAAAAACTACTCATTGAAATTCGCAGGTACGCACCTCACTTAAAAATTACTTTGGAGTACAAATGGTCAAGAACAATATTGACTTATGGTCCCTCCAGGTAGGCACAAATCTTGTTTAGACACGAGCATAATATCAAAATTGCATAATTCAGCCTAAATCCATATGTATGCAGGGAACAGGTAAATTTTTAGGCATGGTAGCATAAGCCTATATATTGCAAAATAAGCATAATGCCTGGATTAGTCTACGACTGAAAGTTGGCGCAACAAGTTCTGAAACTATGGCGTTAAACAATTTAAAATTATTTGAACTGTTTAGAAGGTCAACCACACCAAAGTTTTTCACGGAAGCTGCTTTAGAAGAACTTGATAGCTTATACGGAAATATTGAGAGAAGCGAAATTATAAAAAATAATTTTTATCTGATATATGCAAATATTAAGGCAAAATGGGTGAAATCTAATCGAACCATTCAGAACTTCAACTCCAAATACGAGGACTGGCTTAATGAAGACACAATCCTGGATATATTGGCAGTAGATAAACCCACCACATCAACCAGAGGAGCAAAAGGAAGGCCAAAAAAAAGCATTGAGGAGTGTTCAATTTTCACAAGAAAGAGGAAACTGGCCGATGCCACCAATGACTTGACCACGAAGCATTTATCGGACGCGCTGTCTATTAAATATACAAAGGATAGTGAAAGAGTTAGGTCGCAGATTACAAAATCTGTTGCTGATGCAAGCCCACTGCGAATAAAAAGGATTAAGGAAAGCATTCCCACGCCCACAAACGCACACATTAAAAAGTATGGTTCCGAAGAAGCCTTGGCCTTGTTTATGGACTTACAACTTTCCAAAGAAAAATATGAGATACCACGGGCATCCTTGATGCGATACGGGGCTGACGTTTTACCAGGATACAAGCATATTACGCAAGCCGAAATATATTCACGACCACTGCATACGGAGTTTACGGAAGTCTCTGTGAAAGCCAATCTGCAGGATCTCATGAGCCATGCAGCGAAACGGTTGTTGGAGAGTCTTTCTGAAAATGAGGTGAAAATTCTTCCTGAGAAACTGACATTGATCAGCAAATGGGGCTGCGATGGATCATCCGGACAAAGCGTTTATAAGCAAAGGATATCTTCCGATGACGCTACAATATAGGACGGAAATATGATTGTGGCATCTGTTATTCCTTTGCGGCTAAAATCTGATGTTTCCCTATACTGGAAAAATCCACATCCGTCATCAGTGCATTATTGCCGACCAATAATATTTCAGTTTGCAAGGGAATCGGCAGAACTCATAAGGACCACGGTGAAGGACATTGAAGAACAAATAAGCAAGATTAAGCCTACAAAGCTGCAAATTGGAGAAGGAAAATATACTGAATGCAATTACGAGTTCCACCTGACCATGGTTGATTGAAAAGTCGTAAACGAACTGACAGGAACAATCTCAACATTGTCATGCCCGATTTGCAAAAAGATTCAGAAGAACTTTGTAATTTAAGCGATTCTACAAACGAGGAGAATTACGAATATGGAATGTCACCATTGCACGCAAGGATAAGGTGTATGGAGTTCTTGCTAAAACTGGCGTATACCCTACCACAAGAGGAGGAAAACCTCGATGAAAATACATCAATAAAGGATAAGGAAAAGATCAGAAAGAAGCAAATGCAGGATGCTTTTTTTAAACAAGTTGGACTAAAAGTAGACTGTCCCAAGCACGGATACGGTAACTCAAACGATGGAAACACTTCTAGGAGATTTTTTGAAAATGATGAGGCAGTAACAGTAAAATCACTGGAATTGACAATCAAATCGTGAAAAGATTGGGAATGATCTTGAATGTTTTAAACTGCAAAGAAAATGTCAATTCTACAAAATATGGAGAATATGCATCGAAAACTGCACCTCTTTTAGCAGAAATGTATCCACAGGAGAAGTTAACCCCGACCGTCCATAAAATGTTGGCGCATGGCAAAGATATAATTGAGTACCCGTCTTTGCCAATTGGAGAGCTTTCTGAAGAAGCACAGGAGTCTCTTAACAAATTTTATAAAAAATATAGATTGCAGAACACTTTCAAAGCATCAAGGGTAAGGCAAAATGAGGACCTCTTCAACATATTGGCAGCATCTTCCGATCCACTTATTTCTTCCCTGCGGCATGTGAAGTCACGAATAGAGTTAGAAAATAATTATAGTTAAGAAATGATTAGTCTTTTAGATATACCTTCTCTTACGAATTGTGATGAATATTTTACAGAAAATTTAAAAAATAAATTTAAAAAAGAAGTAATTTTTTTTTGGGTAATAATTTGTTGGGTAATAATTTAAAACATAAAACCCTAAAGAAAAAAAATAAAAACAATCTAAAATTTTTTTAGTTACCATAAAATTGATTTTTCGACAAATTTTAACTTTGATAACCCATAAGTAGGTCCATACAAAGCGTAGCACCCTTTCCAGACGCTCATTTCATAGGCTGAACAGTTATCTATCATATGCTGTTTAAACTGTTCAATTATGTTATTCGGTTCAAAACATATGATTTTTGCAACGAAAAAACTCAAATGGCGCCACTGTGCGGTGGTGGTCATACACATTATTAGAAATAAAAAGCGTCACTTAATTTGTATGAATTTTGTTAATTTTTTGTTATCTTCTCTTTTTTTTCATATTTTTTTTTATTTCTAAATAAAGCAAAATAATTAATACTTAAAATTTATCGGGCATTTTTTTAACTATGTCTATAGAAACTATAAAAAGTACTAACTCAAAGTTTAAAATAATTCTAAAGAAAATCTTTCAATTAGTCACCTGTACCACATACTTTTTCCTTACCTTAATTTTACTCCACTCGAACCTTCTTACTGGCCTGTTTCTGACGAAGTGCAGGAGTACATGCAGCAAACAATAATACATACGAAGCAACGGTTGTGGCAACGGACCAAAACTTTTTTATATTTCTGGCTACAGTTGCTACAACATGAAAACCAATGGGCAACATAGCTACTCACCACAGACAACCATAGCTTCAACCCAGCCGTGCTGAAGTAACCGTTGCCTCGTTTGTATCTAGCATAATATTAGAACTGTGAAATAAGTGAAAATGGTGAAAAGCGGATGTTTGCAATGGAGGTTCCCACGAAGAGAGAGATAAGACCATTTTAGTGGGGCTTTATAAAAGCTTAAGAGCTTTGTTTCAAACAGCAAATAATTTTGACAGTTACATTTAAAAAATCAAAAGAATTAGATATAAACGACAAGATTCGCCAGGAGCCGTACTTGTAGAAACATGCTGGAAAACGATAATGAAAAAGAAAATAGTTCTGAGTCGATCGGTATATTAAAAGCCAACTTCATCATCATACCCTCACCACATAGTGGTTAAGGGTTAAAAAATAGAACTATTGCATAGATTGTTTTTCGACTTTGGCTTTTATTTGTTTTTGGAAAAACATGGTCATGATCGCCCCATTCTTGACCTATTCTCTATATAAAAATAATATCAGCTATGAACTTTTTCACATCAGCAACCCACAAATTAAATACAGTACAACTAAAAACTGGTTTTCTATATCCAGTTATTGCCTCAGCAACATTGGCTCTAATTACGTTTTTGGAAACGTATAGTGTAGTTTATGGTATAGGTATAATGAAGAAGATGAAGGATCCTTGTTGGATATTTTTTGAAATTTAGGTAATGATAGTAGTGATGAATTAAATGAAATAGTAATTAAAATGTTTGAAAA
The DNA here is from genome assembly GCA_963682025.1 of Cordilura impudica. Taxonomy (NCBI): domain Eukaryota; kingdom Metazoa; phylum Arthropoda; class Insecta; order Diptera; family Scathophagidae; genus Cordilura; species Cordilura impudica. Next base: position 149,941,451 of record OY821517.1, read on the forward strand.
AACAATAGTAATTTGTCTCGAAAATGACATAGAATTAAATCTGTAAATTAAAAAGAGGGAAATTCTAATCCTTAAACTTCCTTAGAAAAATACGGAATAAGCGGTTAAAATATCAATTTAAAAAGTAAATAAAAATATTAAATTAGATGCAAAAAAATAAATTATGAAAAATTTACCTAACATTATTAAGGGACTAGGCTGCACGTGAATGTGATAAATTCACCTTTTCACTGATTTAACTTGATCTGTTGATGAAACCTCTTAGTTTGATTTTGCAGCAGAAAATATTCAAAGAACATTTTATTGCATTAAGCGCACTTTTCAGGTTACTTTTTTGGTATTTATTGAAGAAGGGACCCATGAAAAGTGCAGATATAGGGTTAAGATATTATATGGAAAAATTCCACTCAAAATTTCGTAGGAGACAATCGAACTCAGAATTAATTTAAAACAGTTATTGCACTACAGTTGAATATAATATTATTAGAAATACTAAATTCAAATATCTAACAAAATAAGATGTATACCAGGGTGGCCCTTAATAAAAAAAGTGTTGAAACTGTCGGTCTCACCCCCTAGAAATATGCGAATAGCAAAAAAACTGAGAAATACAAAATCTAGGGCCAATCAAAAAACGTTTAGTCGTGGCGCAATGCGATTGAAAAATTCAAGTGTGTTTATATGGGGAAAATATGACTTTATTTTTCAGATTTTACGAAAATTTCGTTCTATAGTTTAATTTTTTCGACAAGCTGTTACATAATTCGGGATCACTATTAAATTATCCTTTCAACAGGTTATAAAACTTCAAAATCGAATGAAATTTCGTCAAGAAATAGCAAATGCCCCAGACCACTTTTGTGCCAAAAAAAACTAGTTCATGAAATTTGTTGACTTTTTTTCCAACTTTGAGAAATTGATTAAAGCCATCATTCTTTTTTGGTTTCTATACTTATAAGTATTCAGATATGAAGTATTGTTTTATTACCATGTTGCTAACCTATTGCGCATTGAGACCGAAAATTGGAAATTTTTTTGATAAAATTTTTAAAACTCCTTTTTCAAGTTTGAAAAAACTTTCTTAAACAAAATTTAAAAAAATGAATATATCACTTTAAGGTTTTATTAAATACATGTTGCAAATTAACTTTGTTAATTTTTAAGTAAATCCCTCCGCCAGAATTTTTTTATCAAGGATTTTATTTTTGCGGATTTCGAGAAAAATTGGGTTTTTAAGAAATATTCTGTAAATGTACTATTTCTAAATACTTTGTATCAAAAATTCATCACTTTTCTACTTTTAAATGTTATATTTTATCTTAATAGCCTAGAGTTTCGGAAAAAATAATATGACTCCATTAACCCTTTTGGAATTGGGGTCACATATGACCCCAAGCTAATAATATACAATTTATTCAAAAAATTCAAATATTTTGTAAGTGCTGTCAAATTTTTAGATGCGACGCATAAAATATAATAACCAAATGTGTAGAAGTTTCGTTCCAAAAATTTGGGATAAATCCGAGAACGTTAACCTATTATTTGCCAAGGCCAGCTTTGGATTTTAAGATATTTTAAAATAAAAATGACCTAAAACGAAATGTATACTCCTGCTTAGTTAGTACTTAATGACTACTATAATAAAGCAAATGATATGCCTGTCCAACTATGTAACTGTCCGTCTATTATACATATATCAACAATCAAAAACAACTTGATATAAAATTCAGTCTGCAAATGATCCGTCTAAATGAGTTGAAGTAAATCATTCTTATATACTTTCTTCTTATAAATTATAATTGCTTTTTTCCACAAAATGTAAAAAATGTTACAAAGATTTAACCCTGCTGTTAGGCTAAGCCCATTTGGTCCAATTATTTGCTCATTTCCTTTATAAGTTTTGAACGGTGGGATATACTGACTTAGTTTTTCAGCTCACGTGATCTTTTTATAAAACAATGTTATGTGCAAAAATTAAATTTTCTGACTTAAACCAGGACTGCGCAAAGTAAAAAATTTCGAATCTTAGGTTAAGGGACCATAGTAGGTTTGGTCCATAGTATATTTTCTTTGATTTTGTTTACATTTACTTTCAAAAATGTGTATTTATGAGTTTGTTTGAGAATATTTGTCATTGCAGATGAACAAAATGTTTTTCGATTAGTTTTGCAAATAAACTTCCTGCAAATGGAGCATTTTATATCAGACGCTTTCGAACCCTTGAATTAGAAGTTGCATTATTTGAGTAGGAACTCCTGTTGAGGTAATCTAGTCTGTTTCATCATATGCGCCTTATCCAAAAAAGTGTTAGTTGCCGCAAAAACTCTGGTCAATTGCGATTCCGATAGTATGTAGTCATGAAGGTTTTATACATGAAGGTTTAATTTTTGCGTACTGTTTCCACATATCGCACCTGCACCTTTAAAGTGACTCAACTCAAAATTTTTCAATTTTCACTTTTTGCAAGAAAACGATACGCGGTGGTCATTTCTATTCACTGTAAAAATCTTACATCGATTTTTCTAGTATTTCGCAAAAAAAAAAAAAAAAAATACAGTTATAAACCTCTTTGTGTTATAAGAGTAGCTTCTTTAGAATCCACTAAAAAAACATATTTTGAATTCCATCCAAAAGAATTGTTATTTTTGCTGATCACTGAAAAAATCGCAAAATCAACTACTCTTGTATACTTGCTATTCGCAATTCTTTACAATTAAAAAACTGTTTTTAAATTTTATAGTAAATATTAAAAAAAAAACGTTTTTTGCCTCTACTGAGAATTTGTAAATTTTGAGTTGACTCACTTTAGAGGTACAGGTGCGCTATGTAAATTTTCTGTCATGAAGTGTTTTTTAACGACTCAAATGTGGAAAGCAAATTGTCGCTTGTATATTTTGCCCTTTTTAGCCTTCCATCAAATCCAATATAACACATTCCACTTGGTTCTTATCAGGCTTTGTATTTCTTGGGTTACCAAGGTATGGTTGAATTTTCAATATGTAGCCTGAATTTCAGTCCAATGATAACCAAAACTTCAAACCATATTTTTCTGGTTTTGATAGCATTAACTGTCGAAAGGAATATCACCTCCTGAATGCTGAAAATTGTTCATCAACAATGGTGACATTTTCGTGACAGTTGTAAGACCTTGGAAGTTGTTGCCAACTGTCCCACAGTTCATGACTAGGAGCAAATTTATCGTTACTACCCATTTGTCGGCAACTCGAAACATCATCGAAATAAAAAATAATTAATTTTTTCCGCTCTCATTGGCGAGTTTTATCTTACTGAAATAAGAAAAACGGGAATGTACATACCGACATACGCCTGCAAGAATTAGCACATTAATATACATATACGCGCAATTCGTCTTCATCAATATCGCTCTATATGTCACCTAACTTGGCCCTGCCGTACTTGTTACTATTTTCAATGACAATACTATCTATTGAAGGTGGCAAAAATAGCAAATAATAGAAAATCAAGTTGGTCTTCTCTGTGTTGAAATAATATTTTCAGCCGCAGTTCCAATAGGCTTCACCACAGTTACAATAGGGATAAGCAGAGCTAGATGCAGCTAAGGCGGCCTTCTGTGCACTATCTGTTTCAGCAGAAGATGCTTCGCAATTTTCTGAAATATAAAATTAATATCCGAATCTGCATTGAGCACTTCTCGTATCTCATCATCGTTCAAATATGCCATTTCGTATGTAAAACACGACCGAACTATTGAAAACACAACACAAATTGAATGAAGCAGTGAAAATATTAATGCTTTTTTACAACAAAAAGCAAAAATGTGGAATCCCTTAACTAATTTGTACATTAGCTGTGTTGAGTAAAAAATAAATTAATAATAACTAGCAGATTCCTGCACTCGAAATTCTAGTGCAAATTCTAGGAAATTTTATTATTTCATTAAATAAAGACCCTAAAGGTATGCTAATCGATTATAGCCAATTTACAAATCAACACAAAAAAACAAACTCATTTTTATTAGAAACACATTAACAAATTTAATAAACACACACATAGCATTGCATAATTTTACGTATGTGTTAGTAGTAATTTTAAAGGGAATTTACTCAAAATAAAGGAAAAAATTAAAAAATCTGTTAATCTGAAAATCGGCTAAAAAGAAATGCCTTTCAAATAATATACGTTTGGTCAAAATCGGGATAAAACCGTAGAACAAAACATCAGTCACAAGAAATCGCCTAGCCTATTAATATTATAGATAAATACTACTGTTTTTTTTTTGACCTTTTTGTTGGCCTCAAACTTAAATAATTTTTAATTTAATAAATTAATAATATTTAGAAAGTATTGAAACAAAATAAATACAAGGAATAAGATTAAATTATTGTTTTGTAAGAAAATTGCAGTATGGACCAAATGGTCCCTTAACCTAACGTTCGTATATTTTTTCAAACCTAACAGCAGGGTTAAGTATATTCATTGAAAAATACTCAATTATTTATTAATTTAAATAGTGTATATTTTTAATGAATAAAAACTACATCTTAAAACACTGTGTTACAAACCAAACCTTTTATATAAAAGAGAAATATAAAAAAGTTTCTAGCACTGACTATAGCTCCAACCAATATATCACTCAATCACTGCATATCAACAAACAATTTTGGTTATAAACCACAAAACTTTTGCATGTTTTATGCCACGAATATTTGCTGATTTCATTCCTATACATATATATTTGTTTCTCTTTATCTTGACATAAATTAAAGTGGTGTTAACTTTTTAGATCAACCTGTGGTTTTCAAAGTTTTTAGCTTTATTGAAAAATTTTGCATTTAAAAAATAAGTTATTCAACAATTCTTATCAGTGGCTATGAAACGAAAAGCAGTTTGGGATTAGTTGATTTGAATTTCCAACATAAATCTATCTAATCCATACTATGATATCTAAGAGTATTTCTAACACTGCTGATTTATTAGTAAACGTCTTATATGTAAGCAAAATTAACACAAAACAAGTAAGAATGTTAAATTCGGCTGTGCCGAATCTTTCATACCCTCCACCTCGGGTTGAGTATTTATAATAAATGTAAACAATATATTGTTTTCTATATGCATGCGTTTCTGGTTATATGACATAACTTCTCGTTTAATTTATTTTTTGCTAATTAAATAGCTCGCCCTAACCTTCATAGCAAAGGTAATGGTTGTGGAGGGTGGCTATATGCATTAAATCGTGCAAATTGGAGATGGCTGTAAGTTTCTTTTAACTGGCCAAAAATTTCTTCATTGTGGCCATATAGGTTGGATGGAGCAACAAAATAATAACCCAAAAAAAAAGCTCTCTCAACTTTTTTATTAAAATACTATCATATTTTGAAAACATAGAGAATATATTTATATTAATAAATAATCAAATTAGGGATGCCAAACGCAAAAAACCTAAAGTCCGAAACATTTTAAATAAAATAATTTGTTATCTTTATTTTCTGAGAAACTTCAAATTTTCATCAAAAAAAATTATGAAAATTTATATATAAATAACATTCTCATCAAATTGTGTTTATTTATGTAACAATTTTTATGTTCGCAATTCTTAAATATCATTTGAGATTTTCTAAAATTCATTGAATTTAAATTAATGTTTTCGGTAGTCCGATTCTGTAAATTTCAACGATCCGACAATCGCAAAATATATCGACAGCTATTGTTGTTTGCACTAAGGATTAAGTCATTCACTAAGTACATACATCTTAACGATAGTCGACAAATCTATTTTTCTATTTATTTAAATTGTAAACGAGTGGCATCTCTGTCAAAATAAGCGAAAAACACTAAGAATAGAAAAAAACAAATTACTTTGTGTTTGACCGGATGATTTTATATTTAAGTTTAATAACTTTATTTTTTTACTAATATTTCTGTTTATTTATTTGAAAATGAAATAATGAATTGAATATGCTATTCAATATATTTATTTACATAAAAAAGTTTTTTAATAAAAGCAAAATATTTTCACTATTTTATGATTTTTATTTATATATGTATGATGACATTTCAACCTAAAAATTTAAGTTTTTATCGAATGAATAAACAACACAAACATGGTTGTCGTTTAGATAACAACAACAGCTGACTTTAACAATAGCGAATATCGTTTAAAAATTTTACTGATAATTTTGCAATTTTCTTTTTTTTAACGATTCGACTATCGTTAAATCACGGTACTGAAAAGTTATTAATTTCTCCTGAATGGCAATATTTTTTTTAAATGTAAACATTTTTAAATGTAAACATATTTGGTGTCTTTTTTTGGGAATTTCAGTTTGTGTTTAACGAATAAAATTTATATATTAAAGATGCAATTGATGTCTTCTAAATTTAAAATTATTATTTCCGACGTTTTGATATGATTTTCTGAAATTCAATTAATATTTTCTAATTTATAATTGGAAATTTTAATTCCAGTTTTTCAAATTCATATTTTCTTAAATTTGAATGGAAAATTTAAAAAGTGCAATTTTATATTTATGTGAATAATAATGCTTTAGTAATTATAAACAATTTTTAAAAATTAGATGTAATCGCAATCAGATATTTTGTAGGTAAAGCAGTATAATAGTTCTATATAACTATGTAAAGCAAAAAAATCTTTGATGAACTCGGTAACTCTATTTTATAACGACAACAAAAAGTTAACATGCCAAACTTATGTTCATATTTGTAAAAGAATAATGGAAAAACGTATGAAATAAAAGACCAGCATGTGTATACTCTTAACATTGTTCTGTATGCTATCTAGTTGAAAATATTGACATTCATGTTAAAGTAGAAATAACTATTGCAAAGCTAATTAGAACAAAAATTGTCGCGCCATCTACTGTGGCATAGTCACGCTGAGCAAAATGAGGTGACACTCTCTTAATGCAAAAGAAATGTATTTTCCCCACAACAAAATATTGCAGAAATTTATGTAAATAAAATAATATACCGATTTATTTCTAACATGTATTTATTATGGATATATGTACATATATATAATATATGTATATTATTTGTATTATTAAATATGTGTATGTATGTATACGTAAATATTACACACGAAAAATACAACATCAAAAGTTATTTTTGTGTTTTTCTCTTTAAATAAATTAATACATAAAATTTTGTTTTGGTAAATTTACATTGTTTTTTTTTATTAACAACTAGGTATTTTAGCATTATTGGCTTTAGATGCTGGTGAATTTTTACTCCCTTTATATTAACTCGTAGTGTCTGCTTGTCGAAAAAATTTTGGATCGATTTTAACCCCTTCACCGTGACCCAATCGATCTGAAATTTTGCAGACAGGCTCGTGGAAATGACTGAAATTATCGAACAAATTTTTTTAGTGATGCCAAAACAATGGAAACTTTTAAATTTTTCTACCAGAGTTGATAAAAAAAATTTACAAAGGGTTTGGTTTTATTATATTATTACCACAACGACCACAAAACCAACAAGTCCAGCTATGACAACAATGCAACATTTAGAATAACAACAAGAACAATATAGAAACATCATGTTTTTAATTTTTTTTTTACTTTTTCAGAGATTTCCCTGGACCTGTTCCACCGATTTTATTGATTTTTGAAATAGAAGTCTTTCCATGAATTTGGTAAATCATTCTCACTAAAAATGATCACCCTAGCTATCCTACTGAGGGCGTGATCGTGACAAGAACAACATAGAAAATTATTTTTTTTCAAGACTTCTTTTAGTTCTTCATTCAAATCTCGGGCCCTAATCGACCGATCGGGACGATTTTAAATAGCAAACTTTTCAGGATGTTAATAAAACATTTTTTATGTCAACGAGCACCCTAGCTGGCCGATTGATGCCGTCATCGTGATTTCCACAGACGGACAGACGGACATCGCATCACAAATATATATATTTTATGGGGTCCAAAATTTTTTTTCTAATTATTACAAACGGAATGACAAACTTATATATACCCTCTGCACACTGGAGAGGAGGGTATAAAAAAATAGTTTTTTGCTGGTTTTGTTTTTTGCTGTTTTAATTTAATTTTGGTTGCTTCTGCGGTTTTTTGTCATTACTGACATATCTTTATGTCCTTAAGTCCTATTTTAAATTGTTATAATTTTCTTTTACAAAATAGCTTTATATATTTTTCGCTTTTTTATACTTGTTTTGCCATCTCTACTCACCGTACCAAAGTAACCTGTTCGCTTAAAAACCTTAAATTTCATAATTCAAGTAGGGCTTCCCCAACCCGCTATAAAACGAAAAATGTCTAAAAGCAAATGTAATAAAACTTTCTTAAGTAAAATTTTCGGTTTTAAGAATTTAACAACAATTGGCTTCTTTGTAAAATTTTCTCTTGTAAAACTAATAGAAATGTGGAACATTTTGATTTCTTTTTTATTTAATTGAACTCATGTTGCAGAGCTTACCCAAAAAAGAGAAATAAGCAATTATTGGTGAATATAATTATAACTTGTTATCCCATTTCATTGATCAGTCAAAGAAGACGGGCACCAAAAATTCATTTTGCCGTTGATGGTAAAAATGCTATAAATGCAAATGTAGCTCCTACGTTCATTTCCTAGTTGAAATCCTGTAGGGATATTGCGGTGGAAAGGGATTTCGCTCTTGCGATTAGGTCTTCGTATTTTTTATACCCTATACCACTATGTGGTTTGGGTATAATGACTTTGTGCTGCTGTTCGTAACTACCAAAAATATTTGACCTAGACCCATCTTTTATTATAACGATCGAATCAGAATCACTATCTGATTCGATTTAACGATGTCCGTCCGTCTGTCCGTCCGTCCGTCCGTCTGTGTGTCCATATAAAGCTTGCAATCAAACTGCAGGTCGCAACTATGAATATATGCTGATGAAATTTGGAACATAAGCTTTTATCGGCCACAGAATGAAAGCTGGTGAGAATCGGTCCATGTTCAGACCTAGACCCCATAGAAATGACCCCTATGAAATAGACTTAAATTGCCATAAGATCCAAAATATCATATAAATCTAAGTCAAATTGGGTTCGTATGTGTTTTTTACATCCATGAATCAGTTGTCCAAAAACGATCCCTATGGGACAACTCTTAGTCATAGGCCCCGTATAGAATAGCTTCCCCATCTTCGCTTAAATCTATCAAAAAACAAAAATATTGCACTGAATCTTTTCAAATTTTGTTTGTATATATTTTTGCAAAATACAAGAGACTTTACCAAATATGGTCAGGATCGGTCCATTTTTGGGCTTAGTCCCCATATAGATATAGCATCCGATATGAACTTTTTCATATACGCAGCCAAAAAATTAATTAAATCCCACTCAAATTTGGTTTATGCTTATTTTCTATATCCAGTTAGTTGGGCCTGAGAGTCTCTAAACGCATGGAATAGGGTATCGTATAGTCGGGCTAGACCGACTTAATTGTTCTTACTTGTTTTTTTTTCGGAAATGTTAGTTTAAAAGTGTCAACTTTACGGAAGACTGCCTTGAGAAATAAAATTTCTTTTATTTCTAATATTTTTAAAATTTGTTTCATTTGTGTATAAGGAAATAAACATTTTATTCTCATTTATTTTGCTGGGAAGTTTTCGTTTTTTCATAGTGTTTGTATATTCCACGCCAAATGAACTTGTGATTTGTTTTGTGCGAAAATCTCTTTTCCGGCTTTTGTTGTTTGCAAGAATTAACTTCTCAACTAACAACTCCATGTTTTATATCATTCATTGCCTTTACCTTGAAGTTAACTTCTATATTGTTGTAAAGGCAAACTACACACCCTTTGAACTTGGGAAATCGCTAAAGTATAAAATTTTTTTGGAGATATAAGTGTTTGTATGTATGTATGTATTTGTATTGACTGTTTTCCTGTAAAATTTATTGATTGCAAATCAAGCTAGGAAATAAATAGCAACATTGTTTCGCAAATAGTAAAGGGTGGCATTGAATATATTGCGAATAAGAATGGAACGATATCATTTTTTTTATAAATGATTGCTTAATCAAAAAAAGAACAACTTTTTTATAGGGAATTTGAGTTAAGCAGCAGCTATTTTCAATAATTAAAGTAGAGTTTAACAACTAGCTGATTAATATTTTATAAAAACTTTTAATCAGATGTGATTTTGAAACAAAGTCATGCCAATAACCAAATCCGATGTTAAAATAATTTTATTACATAATGCATACTCATATTTTAGCTTCTTTTATAAATCTGCTTAAAGAAAACACTTTCCTAGTATTAGTTTCATAAACAACTTTATAAACAATTGATTTAAACAAATTGTTGCTAGACTGCAACACTCTTTGCAGCTAAAAACAAAGTTGGCAAATAATTTAAATAAATATTCACACTTTTTAAAGTGAGTTGTTATTATTTAACACTAAATTATGAGAGTTATAGAGAAAACTATTATAAAAATAATTTGCGTGGAAATACAATTAGTGTTGCTCTTACAGTGTTGGCTTTAGTTCATTAAGTAGAAATATGAATTATGTTTGTTTGCAAAAGCAACTTAAGGAATGTGAGAGCTTCATTATAAAATAAAACAGCTACTAAAATATAAACTTATAATTACGTTGTTAGCAAAAAAAAAAAAAAAACGAGTTAAGATGCTTGAGAATAAATGGAAAGTGTGCCAGTGATACGAGTCCAGCAATAGTAGAAGTTATCTACGTGAAAGTCTATGCTAATAAAACTGTTGCTTTTATTGCTACTCCTTCATACTTTGCCACACATATTTATCCATTTATGTGAGCTCGTATCTTAAGTATCCTGTGTTGTATAATAAACTATATTTGTTCTTTTAAAGTGGGTTTTTTTCTAAAATTATATATAATTAGTTTGTGGGTTTTTCATAATTGTTTATTATCAAATATAATCCTATTTATTTTGTTGTCAGAAAATAAATGAATTACGATACTTTTTTAAGGAGAAAATATGACGCAGTTGGAAAAAATTAATGAATGAATGTAAAATTTTATATAGTTGTAGCCAGAAACAAATTGTTACAAAAATGTTAAAAAGTAACCATAACTACTGAAATTTGTTGAAATAATCACTGATAAATTTATCGTAGGAGTAAATAAATTATATTCAGAAATATAAAAATACACATGTTTTCCTGATTTTCTAGAGCAATTCAATTTCTCGCGAAAAACGAAAATTTATGTTCATAAAAATAATACTCATACGTGCCGTATTACACTTTTTGATGTGCAAACATCTATATGCGCTGGGGGCTAAATTTCTATTTTACAGTACAATCACAAAACAACGTAACATGTAAAAATTAAAAACGAAAAATGAAAAATAACGAATGAAAAATGAAAAATTAAAAAAAAATTAAAAATAGAAAATGAAAAATAAAAATTGAAAAATGAAAAATAAAAAATGAAAAATAAAAAATAAAAAAGTAAAAACGAAAAATGAGAAATGAAATATGAAAAAAAAAAAATTAAAAATGAAAAATGAAAAATGAAAAATTAAAAATAAAAAATAAAAATTGAAAAATGAAAAATAAAAAAGTAAAAACGAAAAATAAAAAATAAAAAATTAAAATTTAAAAATCAAAAATCAAAAACGAAATATGAAAAATGAAAAACAAAAAACGAAAATTTAAAAATTAACCGGTTGAAATAATAAATAATAAATATTTTTATACTAGCAGAGCCCCTGCAATTGATTGCTATAAGTGATACGTCGTAGGTGACGCTTATTGTTGGATTTTAAAAATAGTGCCATAAAAAATCTTTAATTACTAGATAATAACACATCTCCCATGTGAGCGGACTCACATTATATTTATACCCTATACCACTATGTGGTTTGGGAATAATGATTTTGTGCTGCTGTTTGTAACAACCAAAAATATTCATCCTAAACCCATCCTTAATTATACCGATCGACTCAGAATCACTTTTTGAGTCGAAATAGCGATGTCCGTCCGTCCGTCCGTCCGTCTGTGTGTCCATGTAAACCTTGTAATCAAACTACAGGTCGCAAATATGAATGAAAAATGAAAAATAAAAAATAAAAATTGAAAAATGAAAAATAAAAAATTAAAAACGAAAAATAAAAAATAAAAAATAAAAATTTAAAAATCAAAAATCAAAAACGAAATATGAAAAATGAAAAACAAAAAACGAAAATTTAAAAATTAACCGGTTGAAATAATAAATAATAAATATTTTTATACTAGCAGAGCCCCTGCAATTGATTGCTATAAGTGATACGTCGTAGGTGACGCTTATTGTTGGATTTTAAAAATAGTGCCATAAAAAATCTTTAATTACTAGATAATAACACATCTCCCATGTGAGCGGACTCACATTATATTTATACCCTATACCACTATGTGGTTTGGGAATAATGATTTTGTGCTGCTGTTTGTAACAACCAAAAATATTCATCCTAAACCCATCCTTAATTATACCGATCGACTCAGAATCACCTTTTGAGTCGAAATAGCAATGTCCGTCCGTCCGTCCGTCCGTCTGTGTGTCCATGTAAACCTTGTAATAAAACTACAGGTCGCAAATATGAATATATTATGATGAAATTTGGCATATAAGCTTGCGTCGGCCACTGGATTAACGCTGTTGAAATTGGTGAGAATCGGTCCTTGTTCAGATCTAGTCCCCATACAAATGATCCCTATGAAATCGACATAAATTGCCATAAGTTCCAAATTATCATATAGATCTCAGTCAAATTGGGTTTGTATGTGTTTATTACATACATTAATCAGTAGTTCAAAAATAATCCCTATAGGAAAATTCTTAGTCATAGGCCCCATATAGAGCCGCTTCCCGATCTTCACTTAAATCTATCAAAAAACAAAAATATTGCGCATATTTTTCTCATATTTGGTTTGTATAAGTTATGGTACGGAGTACAATTATGCCAAATTCCTGGCAAAATTAAAATATTTGCAAAATGAGCGCTACACGCGCAACAAAAAACATTAAAATTAAAATTATAAATTCGTAGCAGACGCTATCTTGCATTTTGTTTAACATTCCGTTCACATGAAATGTGAACCCTAAAATATTTCTTTAAAAATGAGCGCTGCACGCGCAATAAAAAAATTATAAGTTAAAATATTTAACTCGCCCCAGACGCTACCTTGCATTTTTACCTTTACCTTTTCCGTTCACATAAAATGTGAATCCATTTTGCTGATAAGCAAAATTGTCTTTACTAAAAAGTTTTTATGAAGTTGTAGGCCTCTTTATTTTGTTAATGTTAGTTAGTTCAATTTCGACATCCAACTCGCATAGCGAGGTTTTATCAATAGAATAATTTTGTATAATTAAAATTAAGAGACAATGCAAATAAATACTGAATTTATTAATCTAACGAATAAAAATATAAAAGATTAATTATGTCGGAATTGGGTAAGAAATAATTTATATATTTTTTCAAAGTATAATTGACTTTACCAAATATGGTCAGGATCGATCCATTTTTCGACCTAGTCCCCATATAAATATAGCATCCGATATGAACTTTTTCATATCTGCAGCGAAAAATATTAATAAAAATGCCACTCAAATTTGGGTTATGGTTATTTGCTATATCCAATTAGTTGGACCGAAGAGATAGGGTCTCTAAACCATGGTATAGGGTATCGTATAGTCGGGCTAGACCGACTATAATATTCTTACTTGATTTTTTATTACAAAGTGCATCTGCCATTCTAGGGGTTATAAATATGAAGTCAGGGCGAAAGTATAGGCCAGACAATGACCTCGAAAATACAGGGATGTCCCGTACAAATGCTATAAATGTGTTGATCTCAGAAAAATTTATTATGGGTTGGAGGAATGTGGGAGTTGCGTTTGTGGATATTTGACTTAAATTTTATTAAACTGCAGCTGTTACGAAAGACTTTTCTGGGGAATTTATTCTATAAATTCGACTGAAAAATGAGTTTTCGCTGCAATGAGTTGTGCGGTCGGCTAAAATGTAGGTTAAAAACAAGCAAGAAAATTATAGTCGGTCTAGACCGGCTATGCGATACCCTATACCATGCGTTTAGAGACCCTATCTCTAGGCCCAACTAATTGGATATAGAAAATAAGCATAAACCAAATTTGAGTGACATTTTTAATAATTTTTTTGGCTGCAGATATGAGAAAGTTCATATCGGATGCTATGTCTATATGGGGACTAGGTCCAAAAATGGACCGATCGTGATCATGGTTGGTAAAGTCTCTTGTATTTTGCGAAATTATATACAAACAAAATTTAAGATGAATCAGTGCAATATTTTTGTTTTTTGATAGATTTAAGTGAAGATCGGGAAGCAGCTCTATATGGGGCCTATGACCAAGAGTTGTCCCATAGCGAGCTTTTTTGGACTATTCATTATTGGATGTAATAAACACATACAAACCCAATTTGACTAAGATCTATACGACAATTTGGATCTTATGGCAATTTATGTCGATTTTATGGGGGTCATTTGTATGGGGGCTAGGTCTGAACATGGACCGAATCTCACCAGTTTCAACAGCGTTCATCCCACGGCCGATGGAAGCTCATGTACTAAATTTCATCATATTTGCGACCTGGAGTTTGATTACAATGTTTACATGGACACACAGACGGACGGACGGACGGACGGACATTGTTAAATCGATTCAAAAAGTGATTCTGATTCGATCGGTACAATTAAACAATCAAATATTTTTGGGGTTATTACCCAACTCAAAAGAAATGATCAGCAGATGTTTACGAGGAATTGGAGAAGATCATTAAACTCGGTTCCAACGCGATTTAAATGGACGTCGAAATAAGTTAATGTCACGAAAGAAAATCATTTTTGTATCGAATTGTGATGGATTATGAAAAACGCACTTATTTTGAAAGCTGCTCTTTCAACTACAAGGTCAAACTTCTTCGACAAGAAGACAATAAATACACTGTGTCTGGTGATACCGTAGAGGTATTCAAATATTCCTGATATCAACTAGACTATGCGTGATAGTGCGTGACTAAGTCAAAGTTAATCTTTTTTCACAGCAAGTCAATCGACCAAGTTAACAATCCCATGAAAGTAGCCCCTACTAGACCGACTAAATTTGTCGTATGGTCCAAATTATCATATGTATGAGAGCAGTCCCAGAACAACCCGAACGGTAAAAGAAAACACAACAAATTTGGGAAAACTTTTCTTTGTTTCTCAACAAAATCTACTCTTAACTTGATACACTTTTCCCAACAATATTCAATAGCTTCGATATCTTGATTATAGTAAGAACTACTTAGCTGCTTACAATTTATATCAACCGCAGACTCGAACTTTTCCTTTTTGGCAAATATTCTACTACCGAGCCATTTTTGCAAGTTTGCAAAAAGAAAATTATCTTATGGAGCCAAAGTTGGTAAATAAGGTGCGTGATGAAGCTACTTGAACTTTAAATCATTGATTTTGGTCTTCGAAATAGTGGGTGTGTGAAACATAAGTAATTTCGTTACTCGAACACTGCAAATAATCGCATCCGCATATCAAAAAAAAACCGACGCCATTACCTTGCTTCCTTTGCACACGATTCTCCCATGCTAGTCCGCTGTTTTGACAACTCCTTTTTATCAGAAGTGAAAAGGTGGCCCCATGTTTATTCCATGGTTACGGGTCGTTTTTGTTGCGTCAAGGCTTTATTGAAACATCTTTACCATGCGTAACAAGTGTTTATCTTATCTTTACCATGCGTAACAAGTGTTTATCTTATAAAGCTAAAGTGCAGATCGCTTACTAAGTTAATTGGATTTAGTAAATTTGTTCAGTTTTAAGAACCACATTTTCTCTGGCTTGACGAAATTTTTAACAATTGTTTGTTCTCTAAAGGTATTGTTATGATAGGTGGTAGTAGTTAGAATTTATTAATTTTATTTTTTTATTCACACTTTCTTAAAGTTTTTCTAAAAATTTTTTAATTCATACTTAAATTTGTTCTGTTTATTTACAGGTAAGTCAGATGGCTAAATATAGCATTTCTATATATTATATATTGAAGAAGTGTAAGTGTAAAAATTATTGTTTAAATCAACTAAATAAGCTATTTTAGAAAAGATTTTTCTCAAAATTATTGTGATGTGCACAAAATCTACCTGAAGTTTTCTAGTTCAAGATTTTTTAATACAAGTATTTGACTTTCAAATAAAATTTAAAAAACAAAATCCTATAAGTTCTTGGTTTGGTTGTTTGTTTTAAAAAAAAATTATTTTTATGTGAAAAATTATAAGACCGTGATGTTTGAAACTACGTTGATGTTTTGAAACTACAACAAAAAAAAAATAAAATATTTCTTCGAAACATGTTCTTTTCCTATTGCAATAAATATCGGCAATAACTGTGTCAATAAGGCAGCAGAAAAGCTGACTAATATTAATCGACCAATCTGTGGTGAGATTGTAAAAAATTGGTGGACATTTTAAACCTGCTGTTAAGTTAGAGAAAACTTACGAATGTTATGTTAAGGAACCATTTGGTTCCTACTGCAATTTTCATACAGTATAACAATTCAATCTTATAAATTATGGATCGGATGGTCCCTTCACCTAATATTGGTAACTTCTGATGTGTCTTTCACAAAAACTGCTATGAGCTCACATGTTACGCTATGAGCCGTATGAAAAATCGGTGTAACTTATGATTGTATTGGTGAAAAAATCTATATATATAAAATTCATTTTCTGTTTGTTTGTTTGTTTGTTTGACCGCTATACAAATTTTTATGTTTCAACAGATTTTCCTGAAATTTTGTACACACGATCTCTGTACCACAGGAAAGGTCGCCATATACTTTTTACTGGCCACGCCTACTTTTACGCCCACTTTTTATGTAAAATTCATTTTCTGTTTTATTCATATTTGTTCACTATACAAATTTTTATTTGTTAACAGATTTCTCTGAAATTCGGTACACATGATCCCTGTACTCCAGCCAAGGTCACCATATACATTTTATCGACCACGCCTACTTTTACGCCCACTTTTTGTATACAATTCATTTTCTGTGTTTTGGTATATTTGTTTGCTATACAAATTTTTATTTTTCAACGCATTTCTCTAAAATTTGGTACACACGATCTTTGTACCCCAGGCCAGGTCACCATGTGATTCTTGCGGCCACACCTACTTTTACGCCCACTTTTTGTACACAATTCGTTTTCTGTTTTTTGGTATATTTGTTTGCTATACAAGTTTTTATTTTTCAACGGAATTCTCTGAAATTTGGTACACACGATCTCTGTACTCCAGGAAAGGTAGCCATATGCTTCGTACCGGCCACGCCTACTTTAACGCCCACTTTTTATATACAATTCATTTTGTGTTTTGATATATTTGTTCGCTATACAAATTTTTATTTTTCGACCGATTTCTCTGAAATTTGGTATACACGATCCCTCTGCTCCAGGGAAGGTCAACATATTCTTCGTACCGGTCACGCCTACTGTTACGCCCACTTTTTGTATACAATTCATATTCTGTTTTTTGGTACATTTGTTCGCTACACAATTTTTTTTAATCGGATTTCTCTGAAATTTGCTATGCACGATCTCTGTACTCCAGAGAGGTCGCCATATAATTCTTGCCGGCCACGCCTACTTCTACGCCCGCTTTTTATACAAAATTAATTTCTGTTTTTTGGTATATTTGTTCACTATAGAAATTTTTATTTTTCTAGGGATGTCTAAAATTTGGTCACACGATTTCTATACTACAGGGATGGTCACCATATGCTTCTTGCAGGCAACGCCTACTTTGCGCCAACTTCTATGTATATAAAACTTATTTTTTTCCTTTTATTTGTTTCTTTATTTGATTGCTATACAAACTTTTATTTTTCAATGGCTTTCTCCGAAATTTAGTATATATTCCAGGGAAGGTCGCCATATGATTTTTACCGTCCACGCCTACTTTTACGCCCAATTTTCATATAAAATTCACATTTTGTTGTGTGGTATATTTCTTCTCTATACAAATTTGTACTTTGTACGGATTTCTCTGATATTTGGTTTACACGGAAATAACTACACAGTGAATAAAAATTCCCCAAACTTAAAAAAAGGTACCCAAAAGAAATGAACAAATTCCCCTTTTTTTTAATCGGAAGAAAGAATGAACTTACTCCCCAAATTCATTCTTAAATTTTTACATATTTTTATTTAATGAATTTTGTTAAATATTTATTTTAGTAAACGCTTGCATACTGCTTTCAATATATGTCCTACAATAAATGCATTTAAAATGAGTATTCTTTTCAATAGCGTCATTTCGTTGCGCGGAAGCTACGCGCACGGGGAATACAGCTTAGCTAGAATATCGGAATGATCTGAAAAATATATTTTGACAATTAAAATAAATTGGAAACAGCTGCGCGGCAGCACTGGTGTGGTTGCCAAATGCACGGAAGCGGCGCGCGGCTCGGACGCGACGCGCTCTCGGAACACAGCTCAGCTAAAATATCGCAATGCTCTAAAAAATATGTTTTAGGAATTAAAATAAGTTAACGAGAACTAAGCGGCAGAACGGGTAGTAGCTGCGAGGAAACGGCGCGAGGCCCGCGGACGCGGACGCGACGGATGCGGACGCGACACGCTCGCGGAACACAGCTCAGCGACGGATGCGGACGCGACGCGCTCGCGGAACACAGCTCAGCAAAAATATCGCAATGATCTGAAAAATATATTTTGGCGATTAAAATAATTTGACAACAACTGCACGGCAGCATGGGTCTTGCTGCCAAACGCGCGGAATCGTGCGCGACTCGCTCGCGGAACACAGCTTAGTGAAATGTCGTATGATAAATTTTATCTACGTATGTGAAATAATTACCTGTTGATAAAAATAGGCCACACATATACTATAAGCAGTTGCTTAAAGAAACCTTGCGACATAATATTAAACGTCGCATTAGTCTTTCATTTCTGAAACTTGAATTTGACGTCTCTGCTCAATGATGATCACTTATTGAATGAAGTAATTCAATTTTTAAAAGTTGTGATTCCTTTAATTTGCGAACCATTCCGTTATATTTGATGTTTATAAATAAACTGAAAGAAAAAACTTAAAGCGGTTTCGCAACTTATTTTTGAAGCATTTTTGCTGCAGCATCTTAAAAAACTTCTAAATTAAAAAATCTAAAAATTTTTAATTGAAATAAAAAATGAATTTACTGCCCATACAAATTTTTGGGGAGAAAGTTCATTTTGAGGAATTTGTTAATTGGGGCCTAAGTACTCAGCGCCTGGTAAGCATAGTGAACCATTTTTTCAAGTCAAAGGCCTTTGTATCCCGTGCAAGACCGGGTAAAAACAGCTAGTTATGATATAAAATTGTTTCAGCTAATTCAACAACCCCTTGCTGTAAAACGACAAAAATTTCATAATGCAGTTGTTTGCTATAAGTGATACATAGATGACATTTTCTGTTTGATTTAAAAAGTGCCATAAAAAATCTAGAATTACTAGATGTTTACACATTTCCTCTGTGATCGACTCACATGATTTTTTTTATTTCTCTCAGTCCTGGGGCCAAATCACCGCATTCGTTATCGAAATTTTTCGATCGAAATCATTTTTTTGTATCCCAAAATATAATGTAAAGAATAATTTTTCTTTCTCACAGTTGAAGAACTATGGCCCCTAGTTAAGAAGAGAAGCGAATCGCGGTCGAGCGTTTGTCCGTCTTCTTCAAATATTAAACCAAAATATATAATTTCGATTGATTTTACTCGATATCGAATGCGGTGATTTGGCCCCTGGTTTACTTCAGAAAATTTATTTTTTGCACATAATCTTTTTTTTTTTAAAGTAATTATATCTAAGTAATTATATCTCACCGTTCAAAACTTACAAAGGAGGCGAGCCAATAACACTCGCCAACAAGGTTGTGGACTGGAGCAACCAAATATCTTTCCTAGGGTAATTTGGTGGGCTGAATTAGAATCTGTAATTAGTTTTTCTCTATCGCGTCAGGTTTTTGAGATACAAAAAAAATATGTTTTTATTCATTTTTTACATAAAAATTACTAGTTTATTTAAAAATCAATGAATTTTAAAAAGTGAATGGCGTTATTTGAACGTCGTTTATTTTTGTTGTTTCGGTATCACGTCCAGTAATACTGTCCCAGCATGCTCTTGTCCCAAAATCCTCGGTAATTTCTTTCAGTTTTCAATGAATCTTGGTGAGCACGCTCACCGCACGTAGGTTTTGTGGAAAAAATCTAAATGCGAATGAAGAGAATGCATTTTGAGTGACATAGTGCATCTAATTCGTCATAATTTTTCAATAATTCACCAATAATTTGTCTGTAGTTTTCACTCTTATTGTTTCTAAGAAAACTGTCCACGATGCTCTTGAAAGATTTCCATGCTGCCTATTCTTTCTCCAATAAACTTTGCTAAAAATTGCCATCATTCAATAGCTTCCTCATCTGAGGGCCAGCAAAAATGCCTTCATTGATTTTAGCATATGAAATGTTGGAAAAATCGCTAACAAATAAATGCTGCACCATCTTTGTCCAGAGTATTGACAAAGTTCTCAAAAAGGCTCAATTTTATGTGCAGCGGCAGAAGAAGAACGTCAAGACTATCCCATAGAAAAAGGAAATAACAATAATTTGTAGAACTTCCTTGCATACCAGTCAACAAACCAATGACCTGAAACAGATTAATATACATTTATATATAATAGTCTTTGCTATATGTACAAAGAAATTTAAATCACACACCTTAAGCTCACCACAGATCTTTCATTTATGATCGTTGTATTTGAGTAATGTCGAAATTTCAGTCATTGATTCGTAATTTTCCATTGTACTAAATGGCATGAGCAATTGAGCAATTTTCATTCCCTTTTAAAAGCCTTTAAGCTGCAGTTAGAGCCATCAAAAAATAATCTCCATTCAGCTTTGTCATATGGCTGGTTCATTTTTTGAAATAAACCATCAACATCAGTACAGTGTAGAATAGAGTGTTTCTTTTCAAAATATGCAGCCAATTCCAAGCTTCTATTTCTATAGATTGTTACTTTTATCCCAACTGCAAGATGTTTCCACTGCTAGGTGAGTGAAGCTAGTAATTCTGCGTCTTGCTTCGTTAAATATAAATCCCGAATTAGATCATTCAGCTCTGCTTGAGTCACTAAATAGCGTTCATCATCAGCTTCATACTAACTATCACTGATGGTGAAAGATGTTTCGGACTCATTGCTCGTAGCACTGGGAATGACTGGTAATGGATCATTTGGTGGACATTGATCTGGTTTGGAAACCGATGAGACATTCACGTAAGTAATACTTTTTCGATTTTTCATATTGAATCCAGCAACTTTTGTTAAACAGAAATAACAATCGGTTTGGTGGTTAGTTGACTATCTCCAAAGTACTGGAATGAAAAATCGAAATAGATCTTCTTGTCACTTCACCACTTATACAAGACAGTTCTGCAACTATTACAAAACATTGTCGGTGTCCACGGTTTGTCCAAGCTTCTGACTGCAAAACCAAAATAGTGTAAATATGCACATTTTAATGATTCTGATATTGCATATCCTTTTTTCGAAATAAATATTCACCACACGCGCTGCAAAAATAGCTTTTATCAGTAACACATGACCTCCCTGACATGCTTAAAGGTTATATTATGAAGATTTAGAATAAATGTGGGCTTCTGTCAAATCAATAATTGTGAAATTGTAGTGTCAGCATTGACTATTTTACAGTATTGCCAGCATGCGTTAAAAAATGAACAAGACGTGATATCGCAATTTTAATGCCAGATTCGAATATAGCGCATCCAGATTATTTAAAAAACATGCTTCGTTTCTGCAGTCAAATTGTTTTTTAAGTTTGTAGACCATTGTTATTGGACCAAATAAGCTTAACCTAACAGCAAGATTTAAGCTACCATATTGCTTTCACTTCTGTGCATGACCTGGGGTTATAATTATTTTATTTTTATTTCATTGGCATTATATAATACCAAAAATGTTAATGCACAAAAAATAATTAAAGCACTAGCACCTAAGGCCTTCAACTCAATTTATGGTCATACTTAATCACAATAATTAAATGTTATTTCCAAAAGCTATTAAATCTTGTTTAAATCTGCTAATCTCTAAACATTAAAGGCACCCCAAAATTCTTAGAAATGTGTAATTATTTCTACTAAAATAGCACTTCTGAAGGTATGCAGCAAATATAAGGGACTTTGAATTAACTTCGCAGATATTAAAGCATTTGCTTTTAAAACAACTAAAATCCACTACAAAAAAAAATTGAAAATACATACACATTTATAGATATAAGTACTTAAGCTAATGAAGCATGTGGTAATTAACACTACAGTAATGACGGTACTGCTCGTAAGTATTTGCAAAAAAAAAAATTACGATATTTCTGTACAAAAACAAGAAAAAGACAACACCAGCACAACACAATTTTTAATTATATTTTATCCCCTAAACATACTCGTACCCAATTTACTCAACAACTAAATAAATACATAAGCCGCTAGAGTATACAAAATATTATATCGTAACGTTAATTCCATTGATGCGTGAGTGAGTACAAAAGTACCTTTTTTTATAACATAATGAGTTTTTGCTGATGTTTGTAACTACCAAGACAAATTTCACCTAGATCCACATTTTATTGTAGCGGTGGACTCAGAGTCACTTTCAGGGTCAATTTAGCAATAGATGTCCAATGGACATTGTCCATCCATTCGTCTTGCTGTCTGTGTCCATGTAAACCTCTTAAATAAACTACAGGTCGCAAATATTTTAATCAACAGATGTTATTAGAAATCGGTGCATGTTCAGACCTAGCCTCTATACCAATAAACTCTATCAAACCGGCTTAATAAGTCGTAAGATGCACATAATCGTATATATATGGGGCGTTTCATGCCAAGTGACCCATTAAAAGCATGAGCACATGTTCATTTGAAAATCGCAGCTGAACGCTGGAAGAATAATTCAAAGCAAAAGTGCACTTCAAAACGGTCTTGTAATTGCTATAGCCTACAAAATAAAATTATTTGCAATGAATTTTGAAGTTAAAGGTATTTATTTTATCTTCAGAAAATAATAAAAACTAACTTGTGTTGTAATTCCTGTGAAATTAATGTTTTAGTTAACCTATTTGTTTGCTCCTTTTTTGTAAAACTTCATTATGCTTACTTAAAGTTTTTGTTGTGTTCCCCTCAAATTCCCCCTTAGGTTTCTTTTTCATTGTATTAATCTGATTCTTAAGATAAAAAAGTGCTGAAGTTAGTTGCGGATGTTTGCGGATGTGCGTGTAATTTGTAATACACTAACGCGCCGTCATATTTTTGTATACAATTTCAATGATCATTTAATTAATTATTTTTGCATTTTTTGATTTTAATTTTCAATTCGGTTTTGGAAGGCGATTCGTATCACAAAAAAGGGTACCAACGCAGAAAAATTAGAAGTAGTGATCATTGCTTTACAACATAATATTGAGAATAACGGCTACATAGCTGACCTGACCGAGCTTATGAAATCTATTGGCCACATATGTAAAAAAATTTTTGCTTTTTAGACTCGTTACAAAAATCGTTAAAAAATCTTCAGTTCTCCAATTTCAATGTGATTGGCTGAATTAAAAGGAATCAGTTTTATTAAAATGCACCCATAATTAGTCGTCTAATGCTTGATTTTGCGGGGTCTTCAGCGAGAAAAAAGCGACGGCGTATAGCTCAGCTTACCGAAATAGACGAGTCAAATGCAAAATGTATTGCCAGCAGATCCTAATGAAATAATTTCACTTTTAATGGAGACCGCCATGTCTAACAAATATTTGCTGATGAGAAACTTTGTGAACAGCAATTTATCCTTTGATTTCCTTTATCCTTTGAAAAAAATTTTTGCTTTTTAGACTCGTTACAAAAATCGTTAAAAAATCTTCAGTTCTCCAATTTCAATGTGATTGGCTGAATTAAAAGGAATCAGTTTTATTAAAATGCACCCATAATTAGTCATCTAATGCTTGATTTTGCGGGGTCTTCAGCGAGAAAAAAGCGACGGCGTATAGCTCAGCTTACCGAAATAGATGAGTAAAATGCAAAATGTATTGCCAGCAGATCCTAATGAAATAATTTCACTTTTAATGGAGACCGCCATGTCTAACAAATATTTGCTGATGAGAAACTTTGTGAACAGCAATTTATCCTTTGATTTGTTTCCAAGCTATCGAAGTATACCAATTTCAAAAAAAAAGAGATACCCTGACAATATATCTGTAGATGAATCTCATGCTGAAGTCGAGTTGCACAGTTTATTAGATAGCACAGGTCATAGCGAATACAAGCAAAAATTTTCTAATAATGATTTGGAGGAAAAGAGCTTATTTGTTACATCCTACGAGCCTCTCCAATTAATTTCAAGAACTGACTATAAAATAATTTTGAAAAACCCTCGGCCTTCGTCAACACGTTACTGCAGGCCAGTTCGATTTCAGTTCAAAAAAGAGACGAACAAACTAGCTATCGAAGAAGAAAAATATTTTAAAGAAAAAACAAGTAAGAAAATTATAGTCGGTCGAGACCTACTATATGATACCCTATACCATGCGTTTAGAGACCCTATCTCATAGGCCCAACTAATTGGATATAGAAAATAAGCATAAACCAAATTTGAGTGGGATTTTTATCAATTTTTTCGGCTGCAGATATGAAAAAGTTCATATCGGATGCAATATCTATATGGGGACTAGGCCCAAAAATGGACTGATCCTGACCATGTTTGGTAAAGTCTCTTGTATTTTGCAAAAATATATACAAACAAAATTTGAGAAGAATCAGTGCAATATTTTTGTTTTTTGCAATATTTTTGTTTTTGATAGTGAAGATCGGGCAGCACCTCTATATGGGGCCTATCACTAAGAGTTGTGCAATAGGGATCATTTTTGGACTACTGATTAATGGATGTAATATATACATACAAACCCAATTTGACTAAGATTTTTATGATAATTTGGATCTTCTGGCAATATATGTTGATTTCATAGGGGTCATTTGTATGGGGGCTAGGTCTGAACATGGACCGATTCTCACTAATTTCAATAGCGTTCATCACATAGCCGATCCTGACCATGTTTGGTAAGGACTCTTGTGTTTTGCAAAAATATATACAAACAAAATTTGAGAAGAATCAGTGCAATATTTTTGTTTTTTGATATATTTAAGTGAAGATCGGGAAGCAGCTCTATATGGGGCCTATGACTAAGAGTTGTCCAATAGGGATAATTTTTGGACTTCTGATTAATGAATGTAATGTATACACACAAACCCAATTTGACTAATATTTGCATGATAACTTGGATCTTATGGCAATATATGTTGATTTCATAGGGGTTATTTGTATGGGGGCTAGGTCTGAACATGCACCGATTCTCACCAATTTCAATAGCGTTCATCCCATGGCCGATGAAAAATCAAATACCAAATTTCGTCAAAATATATTCATATTTGCGACCTGCAGTTTGATTACAAACTTTACATGGACACACAGACGGACGGACGGACGGACGGACGGACATCGTTAAATCGAATCAGATAGTGATTCTGATTCGATCAGTATAATTAAAGATGGGTGTAGGTCAAATATTTTTGTTTGTTACAAACAGCAGCACAAAGTCATTATACCCAAACCACATAGTGGTATAGGGTATAAATATATAATTGTTACATTAAGATCTCTTCTATATGTTCAATTATAAAATCTTTAACGTCTTTTTTAAATATTGAAATTCTATTCGTGTTTTCCAAATATGGAGACAAATTACTGAAATCTCTACTACCCATATATCCTTTCCTTTGTTTTGTTGTTTACAGCCTACACCGGGCTACTGATAAATTCATATTGTTTATTGTATAAAATGATTTTTCGAAAAACTTATAGTGTGGTGACCAATATTGTAGAAACATTTGAAAACATAAATTAATAATTGCAATTTGTAAATTCCGTGAATAGGGAGAACATTTTTGAAGATATTACTGTGTAATAACACCGTAGAATAAGTTAACGGAAGGTTAGCTACAACTTTTGAAGATTTATTTTGCATTCTCTGTAAAGCTTTGAGTTCACTACTCTTTTTATATCCATACGATATAGCCAAGTAGTTGAAATGGCTTTGAATTAAAGCATTATAAAGCAATAATTTTGTATTTGTATCGAATTTTTTTGTAAGTTTATAAAGTAAACCTACAGCTTGAGCAGGTTTTGTCTTTAAATTACGAATATGCTGACTCCAAGAAAGATTGCTTTGGAGTTCTACTCCCAAATACTTAACGGACCTGACTTCGTGCACCGGATTACCGTCCACAAATACACTAAAGTGCCTGTGATCATAATATGGCTTAAACTGCATTTATTGAGTTTTACTCGGCTTTAAAACTAGTTTATTGATTCTCGCAAATTCAACTAATAACGTTCCATATATACCTTGACGACTGTTTCGTGTTTAAAGGGGTAGAATAAACAACTATCATCCGCATATATGAATAGTTTTCCAGAAAGCTGAAGATTTTTTATATCATTGAGGTATATGGTAAACAATAATGGACCAAGCACACTAACCTGTGGCACACCGTGTTCAGCTACACCAAGTGAACTTTTATGACCCTTTATATGCATGAATTGTTTGCGATTATGCAAATAACTTTTCAAAAGAGACCTTTCTCTACCACACATACCATAACATTTCAATTTTCCAACAAAATATCATGATCTATAGGACCAAATGCTTTGGAAAAATCATAAAATATACCTGCCACCCCACTTAATCCATCATCAAGGCCTTTACACATAAAGTTGACAACATTCACCACAGCTACCTCTGTACCACATCCTTCCCTAAAACCAAATTGGAAATCATTCAACAGATTATAAGTTATCATATAATTTGAAATTTGACTGTGCAAAAGTTTTTCGATAACAGATAAAACATAATTGGCCTAAACTTATCAACAGTGCAGGCATTTTTTAAGTTTGAAATCGAGACACACTTATGAATTTTTAAAATATCCGGATAAATGCTACAGTTTACCATGTTATTAAATATACTAACAAAAAAGGGTGGAAATTCATTTATATTATTTAAAAGTATCTTCCGCACAATATTGTAATGGCCACTACCATTATTTGGCTTTAAATTTAACACAGCACTGTGAATATCATCAGTTGTTGCATGATCAAGATTAAAATTTATTTCGTGTTGAGCAATAGTTCTTAAAGAGGTAAAAGAGTCTGTTGAAAGTTCTTCAATTTGTTCCCTTAAATCCTTTTTAGATTTCGGAAAATAATCGTTTAAAACTTCGGCTTTTTGAAAATCATTTCCAATTAAGTCAACTTTGGAATTCCTTACATTAATACATCTGTTCGTAGATCGTCCTAATGTTTCATTCAAAAACGTCCAACATTTTTTGGATCATTCTTAAAACTGTCCAAATTGTTTCTGTAGAAATTATTCATTGACGCTTTACTTGCTTTCCTAATTATGTTGCTGATTCTATTTAACCTTGGCCCTATATCAGCATTACAGGAATTTTTCCTTCGTTGTCTCAAAAGGTTTTTCTTGAAAGATATATAAATTTTAGTAAATTGGCGTTTAACCATGGAGTAATTCCCCTTCCTGTTATCCTCTTTTCACACGTCGATTTGTCTAAATTAGCTCTTAAGCTCCACGAAGAACAATAATAGTGTAAAGCTTCTATCGTGTCTTGTAAATCATATGCTGTTTCTGATAAGATTGATATCTGCAACACTCACAACACCGGGAAGTATATCGGCAAAGTCATTTATATTCAAAGAGAAATAAACTGGACATACAAAGCACCCTTATTTTACACCTACTTTAACGGAAAATGTATTGGAATAGGAGTTACCGTCCCAAATTTGCTTTTAGTGTCAATGTACATAGCCTGTATAATTCTTATAAGCTTTGAAGAAAGTTCCAGGCATGAAAGTTTATAAAACAGGCAATTTCTAGGTATCGTATCAAAGGCACACGAGAAATCCACGAAGAATGCATACGTATTTTTGTCATTTAATTTATTTTGCTTTACAATATTAGTAAGGTTGAAAATATTGTCTACAGTTCAGTAATTTCTTCTAAAGCCGGCTTGATATTCGTGCAAAATATTATAATGTACAATAGGGCGGTTCATAAAATAATAAATTGGATTTTGTAATGGGCCAACCGCAATTTATATTAACCACCATGAAAAAATAACGCATGATTTTTTTTCAAAATTTTTAAGAAAGATTTAGGGGTCGCTACCGGATCCAAAACATTGGAATTTTTGATAAAAATCGTCGCCTGTATTGCTTTTTTCATATGTATGTATAAAAAAAAAATATATATATATATATATTTTAATGATCACTTTTATTGAATGATATTTGTAAAACAGAACGTATAAAACTTTTTTCTGAATCGTTTTCTGAAACGATTTAGCAACTCTTGTCCGTCCGTCTGTCTGTTCTTACAGGAAACATGATGAAAATTTTAAAACATTGAATACTAAGATATCTGTTTACATTTGTCTTTAAAATTAAGAAAATTATTTAAAAAAAAATGCCGCAAGCGCATCCCCTTCCAATCCCCGCCCCAACCCTCCTTTAAATTGTGTATATATGTTTTTCGGTCTCTATTTATACAATGGTACTAGAACCCCTCGAATAAAAGTTTAGCAAGCATATTTTTATATATAAAAAGATTATTTAAGATTTATTAAAATATAATCGTTTAGAAATCCTATATTAAAAATCTTTAGTTGTATTTATTCATTACAAATGTATAACGAAAGTAAAAACAAATATTAATTAATTTAAAAAAAAAAAAAGATGCAGTCCATTTATGAAACTTATTCTGATAGACATAAAATATTTATATTTTGCCTTCAAATATTAAGCATATTAAGCTATTTAAAATAATTATTTGAGCAAAGTTGATTTATTTGAGTCTGGGTAATTTTATCTATATTCTTTCACCAATCACAATAAATACTGCTTTTGCTCTTCATTGTTGGTATGTAGTTTATTATATTCTTCCATCAGTGCCACTCCTCATTCTGCTATATCGTTAACAACTCTCATAGAACGAGCTATGCCTCCTATGCCTCTATTATTTATGTAATCCTCATCTTCTTCCCACGCTTCAACGTTTTTCTTTATGAAATTGGATGAAATGCCGGTTATGCTAAAAAATCTTAAAGTATTTTTGGAAACAAAGTCTTCTAGTTGTTTGTTAGTTATTAGGCTGGCGTCTAATGTTATTCTTTTCGACGGGTTCTCAGGTCCTTCAACATCTAAAGCGTCCACCGTTTTCTTTTTTGTATCAACAGAAACTTGGTCGTCAAAAAAAGCAATTGCGACGAACTCTTGTGATAAATGCAAAGATGACCAATGAATTTTTTAATGGCTACAGTTCCAATTAACGTATTTACTTCATCATAATTTTGTAGGTTCTTTAATAGCTGTATATCATTTCTTGGAGCATAAGTCGCTGAAGGGGCTACAAACCAATATTTGACGTAAATTGTAACAACAAATATACAACAAATATATTGATTCTGCTTCACTTTCATTAAGCCTGAATTCATTTCTAAATAAATAAATCTTCAAACAATAAATGGCTTTGGCCATCCATCTTGCTTGGTGAAGACCTCCAGGTGCTCTGAAAGAAATTACATTTTCGGGAACACCTCCTAGAAATATTAGAGTTAGCTTCAATAGCTCTTTTTATTCGTCTTGAGGCTGAAACTGTTTTAACTGGGTTTGAACGAAAGAAATTATCTTATCTGTAATATATGTCACTGGTTTTAAAACAAAAAGATCAGAAATTTCCGACTAAAAGTTTTTCCGATTAATTTTGCTCCAGGCCAACTTAAATTTTTTAAAGATCAATGTTTCAGGCCCGGATGAAGTACCAAGTGCCTGGCGAAACACAGCTTCAAGCATTATTTCCAGAATGTGATGACGACTGCCAGCCAAAGCATATTTTTATCCATCTTTTGTTCTAACAAAATACATGCACCATTTCTTTTTCCAGTATTTGTTGCAGTTGTGTCAAAGCTCATGCATTTGATTTTTTCGCTTAGGTTCCATTCTAGTAAGGTGTCAAAAACTGCCGATGCAGCTGCAACACCTGTTCCAGCAGATAATTTTGGGACTGCAAGCAGGTTATCAATTCCCATTCCATATACCAGGATTAGAAGACGTTCAACGATTTTATTTCCGCTGATATTTTCTATTATTTTTCCATCCCAGTGAATTGTGAGTGGAACGACAGGCTTAAACTTACTTTTTAATGACTCGGCCATGCTTTCTCGGAAGTCAATTCGCTGTCGACGAATGGAAGAAGTGCTTATATTATAGTTTGTAGGATCGCCACCAATGTGTTTAACTGTTTCTGTCAAAACTATAGCTGCCTTTCGGTTACTTAGCTTTGCAATGTCAAGACTCACAGCTAAATTTTAATTTAAAATTTTCTTTCTGCCTCTGCATATCTTTTTCTTTTCCGCTGGTTCAGAAGCTTTTAAAGTAGATAAGGTTTGGTCATCATCACTTAACGAAGACGATAGTTCAATTCGACCCCTCTTATGAATACGATTGATAGACTTGCTCTCACGCTCCAGCATTTTTTCTATTTTCGAACCTCTTTTATATGGGACCATTTTCCGTATTTAGCATTCCTTCTTAAAAATGTTGAGTCTACATTACCTATTTTTCCATGCCGACCGACCTTTCGCTGAGCATTTAAAAAATCTTTATCCTCCTGTTTTACAATTATGTTTAAGGCCTTAGCGTGAGCAATATCGAAAAGACCTTCCAAACTAGTTGACCAGTCTTGTTCTTTTTTGTTCAAGCCTCCTGAGCGCTTTGCTTTGTTTTCCTTATTTTTCTTTAATTTTTGCCAAGAATGAAACATTATATCAATTTTATCTATTACGCGCTTTTTTGTTTGTGTAGGTATTGCGGCCATTTCCCAAATAGCTAAGACATCGTTTGCAGTTAAAGAGCAACAGCCTCTTATGGTTAATTTGTCATAGATTATGTAGTAAAAAAATACACTTTATACCTCTTTTTTTGTAGGAAGGTTGGTCTTGCATAGTTGCGGTGATATCTGTCCGATAAGCCATATTTTAGTTCTGTTGCGCGTAGCCGATGTTGTTGAACTTGAAGCCATTATTAAAAATTATCCACAAGTTGGTCTTATAAAGTAGAAGTATATGTTGTTACACTATTTTATATATTGTTTTAAATATATATGTTTTTTTATAACTCACCAGCTTACTTGCTACTTGGGGAAATTATATGGGTCTCAATCTTGCGTGATCTTGAATAAAATTATTATTTTAAAATTTATTGTAAAAAATTATATCTTTTCTTAAATTTGAATTTAAATTTACAAACGGAAGGACAGACGGGCAAATGTTTTTAAATGATCTCAGAAAAAGATTCTGAAAACAAATTGTGCTCTATTATTTAAAAAGATTTACGCAATAACGGTGTACATAATTTGTTTTGTATTATTATTTTTAAGACACGCATACATGGAATAAATTTTAAAGACAGCAATTTTTCTCAAAACCACTGAAGTTTGGGGTCCGCTAGCGAGCCCTAAATATTGATGAAAAAAATTTAAAAAAATCATGTGCTATTTTTTCACTGTGCTTAACATATATTCGGGTTGGCCGACAAAAAATCGACAAAACAAAAAAAAGTGTCATATATGAACCAGCCTAATGTACAATCAAAGCTGCTAATCGATTAAATCAAATAATATTGAATATTTTACACAAGGTATCAATTAATGATAACTCATGGTAAATGGCCGGCAGATTTTGGTCGCCTTTCTTAAACAAAGGAATTAAAATGGATTTACGAAAAGTTGTGGTTATCCTTTCCTGTAAAAATATCACGCTAAATACAGCTAATATTTCATGTAAAAAACAATCCGGAGCGTGTTTATAGAATTCATAGCAAATTCCATCTTGTCCAGAAGCTTTTTTTTGGCCTAAGATTTTTATACCCTATACCACTATATGGTTTGGGTATATTGACTTTGTGCTGCTGTTTGTAACTACCAAAAATATTTGACCTAGACCCATTTCTTATTATACCGATCGACTCAGAATCACTATCTGATTCGATTTAACGATGTCCGTCCGTCCGTCTGTGTGTCCATGTAAAGCTTTTAATAAAACTGCAGGTCGCAAATATGAATATATTTTGATGAAATTTGGCACATAAGCTTTTGTCAGCCATAGGATGAACGCTGTTGAAATTGGTGAGAATCGGTCCATGTTCAGACCTAGCCCCAATACAAATGACCCCTATCAAATCAACATAAATTGCCATAAGATCCAAATTATCATATAAATCTTAGTCAAATTGGGTTTGTTTGTGTTAATTACATCCATTAATCAGTAGTCGAAAAATGATCGCTATGGGATAACTTTTAGTCATAGGCCCCATATAGAACTGCTTCCCGATCTTCACCTATATCTATCAAAAAACAAAAATATTGCACTGATTCTTCTCAAATTTTGTTTGTATATATTTTTGCAAAATACAAGAGACCTTACCAATCATGGTCACGAGCGGTCCATTTTTCGACCTAGTCCCCATATAGATATATCATCCGATATGAACGATTTCATATCTGCAGCTAAAAAAATTAAGAAAAATCCCACTCAAATTTGATTTATGCTTATTTTCTATATCCAGTTAGTTGGGCCTGAGAGATAGGGTCTCTAAACGCATTGTATAGGGTATTGTATGGTCGTCCTAGACCGACTATAATTTTCTTACTTGTTTATTACTGAATTTATTTCGGAAAAATCTATAGCGGAGTCTGTACAGCATCAATAAAATATGTTAAAGCCCAGTATATTGTAGGATTTGTGCGATCATCAACTAGCATGTTTCCAAAATGAATAAGAAAATCGTAACTGTATGTGAGTGAGATCTCATTGAGTTGAACAATTCTCACCACTCACTGCTATATTTCACAGTATTCAGTTTTTCTAAATTTTTATTGTGAAACTCTAATGCCGGTTTTCTCAATGTGTCGTCAAACTGCCTGTTACTTAACCAGGACATAAATTTATTGGAACGATAAACTGCCGGTTAACAATTTTGGTTTTCTCAATGTACCGACAAAAACATTATTTTCAGTTGGCAATGCCTCTCAAAATACGTATGAAATTTGGCAGAATTATTTTCAGTTGGCAATGCCTCTCAAAATTGATATGAAAGTTGGGAGAATAATTTATCTGTACGATAAATAAATAATTGGCAGATGAGTGCCGGTTAGCTTTGCGACAAAATAGAAGCAAACCAGACATTGAGAAAACCAAATTTCTTTAATCGGCAGTTTCTCATTGATATAAAAGATAATCGACTATTGAGAAGACGGGCATAAGTTTTTGGTTTAAATAACTTCCTATACTTGAACCTGGCCTCAAAATATTTTTTCTTTTTTTACAGAAGTTTGATCGTTTCTGAATTCACTCAGCATCCTTTTCATATGTTTTCTAGAACGCGCACATTTCCATTTCTGCTCTGGCTCAAAAACCGGTTTATTTACTTTTGTAACATTCATTCCAAGCATTTCTTTCAATATCTGTCATTGAGCTACTAAAGTTTTCATCATTGCAGCTGTTCCAATATATGTAGTGGAAGTGCCTTAATTTTGGACATAACGGTACATCACGAAAGTCGAGATGATAGGAAAAAATAAAGTGTAGATTTGAAATCGGCAACCTCTAATTAGTAAAAATGCAACAAAGTTGCAGTCAACACCCAAAAAGTTCAATTATGTTCCCTTAATACTTTACTGGATCATACGAATTCAAAATTTGACTAAAATAGGTTATACTTGATAAATTTAAGTTATAGCGATATAACTGTGTTATAGATTATATTCATATTTGCGACCTGAAGTTTGGAAATTTTTTTTGAAAATGCGGTATAAAATCGAAAACAAAAATTTTTTGTCTTTTTTATAATTGCGAAGAACTTCGGAATGTAGATATCCATGCATTTTCTCTTCTGTCTTTTTGATCAAAGTTCCCCTTGTTTTCGAACCCTAACATTTGATATAAAAATTTAGTTGGTCACGTTATATATTTCTATACTGAAACTGAGATTACGAAAATAAAAATAGATTAAGCTTTTAAAGTAAACAATTGAGATTAAATTTGATAGGCTTTTTCAGTCCACTAAACAGACGCTCACACTTACACTCAGACGCACACAAATCCCAGTAAGAGGATATTTGTGCATAGCTTAGTGTACTCGTTGTATTTCAAATATGTCAATATATTTGATTTAGCACTATTTTCATGCTTTCACTTGATTAGGTTTTTCATTTATCTATCTTGTTTGATTGTTATACCTTTTATTTGAAAATGTAAATCCTCATGCATAGTGATTGATAATGTATGTGCATTCCACATATTTGTACGGGGTTTGTAATTGGAATTCCCTCCCTCTATTGTGTTATTCCTCAATATATGTTTTTTGTTTTGTTTTTTTTTTTTGTGTGTGTGTCTTTTATCTATCTCTCCGCTATTGTCTATCGGTTTAAATTATTAAAATAGTCATCATTGTTAAAATGTTGACAGTCATTACTTGGGATTTATTCATGTCATTGTTAGTGGTGTTGGTGCCCGTGATTATTATGATGACGACTAAATGTTGACAATGATATAGTGCTTCGCTGTTTTCATTTTTAATTTGTTTTATTGTAAATGTTCAGACAATACATCAATATCAATATACATTTTGTTGGAATGTGAATGTGTGTTCACCTTAACAACTTTTGTTAATATTCTTAAATACTCGAATGGGTTGCCGGCTAATCTGCAGTATTATGTATTCTTAGATTGTGAACACATTTTTAAACGAACATTGGAAAATAGTTTCAAGGGAAGTGAGGCAAGCACGTTTTAAGGGTAATAACGCAAATGCTTAAATAACACATATCTACAAAAAAAAAATTTTTTTCTGCTTGCTAAAATCTGAGGGTGGGATCTTATAGAGGTTTTTGATATCTAATAACAGATGCGTATAAAGTATAAAACAATACATGTTTGTTTTACTCAATTGGCTCAATAGCCAAACTGATGAATCGCATTTTGAATTTATGTTAGAAAAACTCATAATTATACAATCAATTTCATATATTAGTGGGAAAATATCTTTAGCTTAAATAATTCTTTGCAATATATCATTAATGTGACCAGCTTGAAAATAGGTCATACCCAATTTTAGCAATTTACTACTAGTTCCACAATTTTGACCAATACACCCACTCAATAAACCGAATGCAAGCAGCTGCGAAATTTATAAGTTCAACGCGTACTGGGTGAGGTCTCTAATGGACAAAAACAATATAAATCAAATGTGAGTGGGTTTATCATACGATTACTATTTGATAAGAAAAATTTTCATACCAAATATGATTATTATATATGAGTCTTACTCCAAAAATGATCCGACCATTGCCATATTTAATGAGATCACTGACGTGTTCCAAAAAAGCCTTGTGGGTTTTCCGATAAATTTCAGTGTACATTTATGGGGAGTTTGCTTTGTACGGTCACAAATTAAAACTATGCTCTAAATAAAATTTAACTTTTTACTTTAAATCTCAAGGATTAGTTGATTTGAGAAAATATTCCTTTCAAGCAAATAGCACTATTTTGATATTCTTGCAAAGCTTAATGCAAATATCTTCATTGTGACGCTAGTTTTTTTTTACACAACTAAAACAACGACCTTATATAATTAGGATGTGCAAACAGATAATGCAAGAGAGGACAAAAAACGTATATACATGCACCTGCAAACTAAAACGGAGGAGCGTGTTGCTGGAGCCAAATCTTGTGCCATAAATACGGTCATTTTGTCTGGCTCCCAAAGTTACGACAAAAAATTTACGATATTTGAAATTTATCTTATGCACACACAACGCACATATTGAAACTCATTCACACTCATAACACTGTGGAACAAATTCAGGTTGGCAAAAGTTAGGTCGATTCTGAGAGTGAGGGGTGAAAATAGAAGCTAAATTAGAAGACCCGTATCGCGGCGTTTGTTTATGTTGGTACGAATATTTTTTTTTAATCGACCTTCGAACTTTGCAGTCAAATGCCGATTTTCAGCATGGTGTTTATATAGTTTTTTGGCTATAACTCGTCGACTAATTGATAATTTTTCAATCTGTAAAAGCCAAATTATTGCTAGAGATCTGTGCAACAATCAAAATTTTTTAAAAAATTGATTTAGAAAATTTTTGTGGTGCTTAAGCAAAATGTTGGAAAAATTATTTTTTTTTCATGCTTTTTGAAAATATTTTTCACAAAACTAAGTCATTTTTTCTTTCTGTTTGATCTACAATATGCTTTTCAGTTTCTTCAATAAATTTCATTTGAAAAGAAAACAATCATAATACAAAACTTGCGTTTTCCAGCTTAATATTAATTTACTTCTCACATTTTATGTACCAATTTTGTTCAGTGTTGGTTTTGAAGAAACATTGAAAAAGAAATTAAAAAAATGTCGAAAAAATATATTTTTGAAATGTTAGTTATGTAAAGTTTTAAGTAAAAAAATTAAATAAATTAAATTAATGATTTGGCCAGTTTCCGTTTAGCAGGCGGCTGTGGATCAACATCACTGCTGTCTCTAATATCTTGGTCATCGTCATCATCACCAGAAAGGTCGATAATTTCGTCCAACAGATATTCTGGAATTTCATCTTTGTCTTCCCCTTGTTCCTCTTTTTCCTCGTCTTCCTCTTCTTCAATGGTGATTTCTTTCCTCTGTACCTGAAATGAAAATAGTTTTCAATCGTTAACATGTTTAAATTGTGCACTCTG
Source organism: Cordilura impudica (assembly GCA_963682025.1). Taxonomy (NCBI): domain Eukaryota; kingdom Metazoa; phylum Arthropoda; class Insecta; order Diptera; family Scathophagidae; genus Cordilura; species Cordilura impudica. Next base: position 149,978,405 of record OY821517.1, read on the forward strand.
ACAAAGATATTAGAAAAATCTAGGAATTTAAAGTATGCACACTAGGGTGGCCCTTAATAAGAAAAGTGTTCAATCTGTCGGTCTCACCCCCTAGAAATATGTGAATAGCAAAAAAACTGAGAAATACAAAATTTTGGGCCAATCAAAAAACGTTTAGTCGTGGCGCAAAGCGATTGAAAATTTCAAGTGTGTTTATATGGGGAAAATATGACTTTTTTTCAGATTTTATGAAAATTTCGTTCTATAATTTAATTTTTCCGACAAGCTGTTACATAATTCGGGATCAGTATTAAATTAGCCTTTCAAAAGGCTATAAAACTTCAAAATCGGATGAAACCTCGGCAAGAAATAGCAAATGCCCCAGACGACTTTTGTGCCAAAAAAAAAACTAGGTCATGAAATTTGATGGCATTTTTTTTCAGCTATGAGAAATTGATTAAAGCCATCATTCTTTTTTGGTCTCTATACTTATAAGTACTCAGATATGAAGTATTGTTTTATTATCACGTTGTTAACCTATTGCGCATTGAGACCGAAAATTGGAAATTTTTTTGATAAAATTTTTAAAACTCCTTTTTCAAGTTGGAAACAATTTTCTTAAACAAAATTTTAAAAAATGAACCTACCACTTTAAGGTTTTATTAAATACATTTTGCAGCTTAACTGTGTGAACTTTTAAGTAAATCCCTTTGCCAGAATTTTTTTGACAAGGATTTTATTTTGGCAGATTTCGAGAAAAATTGGATTTTTGTGAAATATTCTGTAAATGTTCTCTTTCTAAATACTTTGTATCAAAAATTCATCACTTTTTTGGAACGAAACTTCTACATATTTGGTTATTATATTTTAAGTGTCGCATCTAAAAATTGGACAGCACTTTCAAAATATTTGAATTTGTTTTAATAAATTGTCTCTTATTAGTTTGGGGTCATATGTGACCCCAATTCCAAAAGGGTTAATGGAGTCATATTATTTTTTTCCGAAACCCTTGGCTATTAAGATAAAATATAATATTTAAAAGTAGAAAAGTGATGAATTTTTGATACAAAGTACTTAGAAAGAGTACATTTACAGAATATTTCACAAAAATCCAATTTTTCTCGAAATTGGCGGATAAAATACTTGTCAAAAAAATTCTGGCAAAGCGATTGAAAATTTCAAGTGTGTTTATATGGGGAAAATATGACTTTTTTTTCACATTTTATGAAAATTTCGTTCTATAATTTAATTTTTCCGACAAGCTGTTACATAATTCGGGATCAGTATTAAATTAGCCTTTCAAAAGGCTATAAAACTTCAAAATCGTATGTGACTATCAACTAATGTCTTTGAATTTTTATACAACAAAACAGCTATACAAAAATCTAAGAGCGCTTTCCAAAGTAGTATGCATGGATCGTTTCTATCGAACCGTGCAGAGAACTCCGATGTAAACATATTCTGTTCGATGGTAGTAATTATTGCCCGCCTCAAGTTTATTATGTTATACTTTTCGGGGAAGAACTGCGTATAAAACGAAAAGAACTTCTGGAAGAGATCTTCGTATTATTTGGATGCCACTAAAATTTTCTCCGCATTATAAGCCTTGTTCTCTATGAAGGTTGGCGCTGATACTTCTCGTTCTTTTGCCATATCTAAACATTTTTCGCATTTGATTTTCTTCGCAAATTTTTTAAAAATCACATATCACAGCGTCTTCAACTCATTGCTAGTCATTCAAAGTTCCAGATTAATAACACCGGTATCACCGTCATTGTCCGATTCATCCGTGGATATCTGAACATTAAAATTATTTCTTAATATTGGCTGTTGATCAGATAAGTCCTCTGATTCTTCGTTTACTTTCGTCCATTGCAGCAATATGTTCTCATCCTTCTCACAATTTTGATTCGCTGAGTTATACTTGAACATTATTATTTTCATAGAAATCAGAATCGCGCTAGAATGTATTGTAGTTCATTGATTGAAGGGTGATCGTTTGAACCCCACTTCGGAGGTATTTAAAGAACAAATTTTCAAGCGCATTCTGGTTAATTTTCGAAAACATAATGAAATTTGTTTCGACATACTTTCTGTACAAATGTCGGCTCAAATCGAGGCAGCAGCTTATTGTAAGAATGAACTCATTGATATATTTGTTGCTCGGTTGACCACCAAATCTAAATGTTTCCAAGTATTCAATAAGTACTGGTCAACGAAGAATAGCGTACCCTGCACTTTTCTCAGTAATTATTGATTGAGCATCAGCATCCAATTTAGTTTTTATAGCTGCAAACATGCTGTGACTCAGCACTTAAGCTGCTCTTGAAACTTTCATCCTATCGAAACTATTCGGATTAGGATGCGAATCCTTTAGTTTTGGCAGCATCCGCGTGAACAGACTTTTCTAGTCTGATTCCTTTAATCTTTCATTATGGGACTTATCGACAACCCCGTCAATCAGATCATTAGATTTATTATACAAATTACAAAATTGTAAGCAAAAGCGACTCAAAGCAGCAGATGTAGGACATTTCACAAAGCTGAAGAAACATATTAACATTAAACAAAAGTCTCTTCACCGGCCGGTGCTAACTAACTAAGTTTTACTCTACAGAATTTCAAATTCGGTCACAATAAAGGATACTACAGTTCGCTACCATAACGTATATGTATTGCACAGGTCGCGAATTTTTGTTTTCAACTACTTATCTCAACATTTTAAAAAAACGTAAGAAGTGTTGATAATATGATTTTGCACAATATTTCAGCACAATCTTGTCGCAGTTGTTTTAACACGAGTTATGTTAGAAAGCTCACAGCTGCTCAATTATAGAAAATTTATCAGTTTGGAAATTATCGTCCTGCTATATGAGTATCTAGTTATCGGCCTAAGTAGAAAACTTTCATATAGAAACAATCTATGCAATTATAACATAAGAATTATCACATGTTCAACAATAGGAATGCTGAAATACCAGAAATGGTAATGGTACAGTGTAGATATGAGTTTTAGAAATATATGCTTTGAAGCTCGAAAATTTCTATTTCTATTTTCTAGATCAAGTGAATCGGCCACTGTGAGTCGGCAGCTTTGTGTGGAATATACAAAAATATTCGCTGTTTATCGGTTTATACTTTGCACGATTTTTCTTCATATTTCAAATTTGAATATCGTTAAAAAAAAGAAAATTTTATTTCTTACCCGTCAAGCATCGCTACAACATACCGAAACTTATTGTCACGTTTGATTTCATAATCAAATTTTCTTAAGAAGATTGTATTATGCAATTAAAATATTTAATTTATTTTTTTTATATATTTTTTTTTCAATATTTTTTGTTTCTTCATCTGGTGCAACAGTCATCAAATTTTTCGGCGTTCCTACTCGGGACCACCTACATATTAAATCTAAATTAAATCTAGCAACACTTAACTATTAGCCTTGGATTAAGGATATCATTTGGCAATTTTTCATTTTAGCGATTTTTGATTTCGCCGATTTCTGAATTTGAAATTTTTGGTATTTTTGGCGATTTGTGTTTTTTGAGATTTTCGATCTATGGTGAGTTTTTATATTTGATTGCCACGACAACTCACATTTCTTATTAATATACGTGTCAAAAGTTTAGAGATTGCCGCTTTCATAGTACTTTATATTTTTCGTATAGCACGTGCCACGCCCACTCTTCCTATCCCGCCCATTTTTTATCTAACTACTCACATTAATATCCGATGGAACCTCACAAAGCGTCAAGGCTTTCCCTTTTATAGATTCCAGTACTGTGGCCGGCGCCACGACATTTGCTCCGAGCACGCCCATTTTTGATGTGTAAACATCTATACGCGCAGAGGGGTAAATTTCTATTTCACAATACAATCACAAAAACAGCGTAACATGTAAGACGTAATGCAAAATCGGTGTAACTTATGATTGTATTTGTGAAAAAATTATGATATGTAATAACCTGTTTGAAAAAGAAAAATGAAAAGGGAAAAAATGAAAAAGTAAAAAATGAAAAATAAAAAATAAAAAATGAAAAACTAAAAATGAAAAATAAAAAGTGAAAAATTAAAAATTAAAAATGAAAAATTAAAAATGAAAAATTAAAAATGAAAAATAATAAATGAAAAATGAAAAATGAAAAATGAGATACGAAAAATAAAATATTAAAAATTAAATAAAAAAATGACAAATAAAAAATAAAAAATGAAAAATAAAAAATGAAAAAAATTAAAAATAAAAAATAAAAAATGAAAAAAGAAAAAAGAAAAATAAAAAATATAAAACGAAAAATTAAAAATAAAAATTTAAAAAAGAAAAATAAAAAATAAAATATGAAAAATAAAAAATTAAAAACGAAAAATGAAAGAATGAAAACAAAAACATTAAAATAAAAAACAATAAATGGAAAATAACAAATGCAAACTTAAAAATAAAAAATTAAAAATGAAAAATTAAAAATAAACGTAAAATGAAAAATGGAAAGTAAAAAATGAAAAAAGGAAAAAAAATAAAATATGAAAAACGAAACGAAAAATTAAAAATTATAAAATGAAAAATAAAAAATGAAACATGCAAACGAAAAATTAAAAATAAAAAATGAAAAATGAGAAATGAAAAATAAAAAATGAAAAATTAATAACGATAAATAAAAGAATAAAACATGAGAAATGAAAAATAGAAAAAGAAAAATGGGAAATGAAAAATGAAAAATAAAAAATGAAGAATTTAATATAAAAAATGACAAATGAAAAATTAAAAATGAAACGTAAAAAGTGAAAAATAAAAAATGAAAAAAATGAAAAATGATAAAAAGTGAAAAATAAAAATTGGAAAAAGCAAAATTAAAATTATAACACGAAAAAAGTGAAAAATTAAAAAAATAAAAATTTAAAAAATGAAAGACGAAAAGTGAAGAAATGAAAAATAAAAAATGAAAATAAAAAAATTAAAAACAAAAAACGAAAAATAAGAAATGAAAATTGAAAATTCAAAAATAAAAAATGACAAATGAAAAATAAAAAATTCAATATATAAAATGAAAAATGAAAAAAAAAATAAAAATAAAAAATGAAAAAAGAAAAATAAAAAATATAAAACGAAAAACTAAAAATAAAAATTTAAAAAAGAAAAATAAAAAATGAAAAATAAAAAATAAAAAATGAAAAATAAAAAATGAAAAATGAAACACGAAAAATGAAAGAATGAAAACTAAAAAATTAAAATAAAAAATAAATACGAAAAATGGAAAATAACAAATGAAAACCTAAAAATAAAAAATTAAAAATTAAAAATAAATGTAAAATGAAAAATGGAAAATAAAAAATGAAAAAAGAAAAGAAAAATGAACAAGTAAGAAAATTATAGTCGGTCTAGACCGACTATATGATACCCTATACCATGGTTTAGAGACCCTATCTTTCGGTCCAACTACTTCGATATAGAAAATAAGCATAAACCAAATTTGAGTGGGATTTTTATTAATTTTTTTGGCTGCAGATATGAAAAAGTTCATATCGGATGCTATATCTATAAAGGGACTAGGTCCAAAAATGGACCGATCCTGATCATGTTTGGTAAAGTCTCTTGTATTTTGCAAAAATATGTACAAACAAAATTTGAGAAGAATCAGTGCAATATTTTTGTTTTTTATTAGATTTAAGTGAAGATCGGGAAGCAGCTCTATATGGGGTCAAAGGGATCATTTTTGGACTACTCATTAGTGGATGTAATGAACGCATACAAACCCAATTTGAGTAAGATCTATATGACAATTTGGATCTTATGGCAATTTATGTCGATTTCATATGGGTAATTTGTATGGGGGCTAGGTCTGAACATGGACCGATTCTCGCCAATTTCAATAGCGTTCATCCCATGGCCGATAAAAGCTTACATACCAAATTTCATCAAAATATATTCATATTTGCGACCTGCAGTTTGATTAAAAGCTTTACATGGACCCACAGACGGACGGACGGACGGACGGACATTGTTAAATCAACTCAGAAAGTGATTCTGATTCGATCGGTATAATTAAAGATGGGTCTAGGTCAAATATTTTTGGTTGTTACAAACAGCAGCACAAAGTCATTATACCCAAACCACATAGTGGTATAGGGTATAAAAACGGATCGAAAAATTAAAAATTATAAAATGAAAAATAAAAAATGAAACATGCAAACGAAAAATGAAAAATAAAAAATGAAAAATGAAAAATGAAAAATGAGAAATGAAAAATAAAAAATGAAAAACTAATAACGATAAATAAAAAAATAAAACATGAAAAATTAAAAAAAAGAAAAAAAAATGGGAAATGAAAAATAAAAAATTAAGAATTTAATATAAAAAATGACAAATGAAAAATTAAAAATGAAACGTAAAAAGTGAAAAATAAAAAATGAAAAATGATAAAAAGTGAAAAATTAAAATTGGAAAAAGCAAAATAAAAAATATAACACGAAAAAAGTGAAAAATGAAAAAAATAAAAATTTAAAAAAGAAAAATAACAAATAAAAAATAAAAACAAGTAAGAAAATTATAGTCGGTCTAGACCGACTATATGATACCCTATACCATGGTTTAGAGACCCTATCTTTCGGTCCAACTACTTCGATATAGAAAATAAGCATAAACCAAATTTGAGTGGGATTTTTATTAATTTTTTTGGCTGCAGATATGAAAAAGTTCATATCGGATGCTATATCTATAACGGGACTAGGTCCAAAAATGGACCGATCCTGATCATGTTTGGTAAAGTCTCTTGTATTTTGCAAAAATATGTACAAACAAAATTTGAGAAGAATCAGTGCAATATTTTTGTTTTTTAATAGATTTAAGTGAAGATCGGGAAGCAGCTCTATATGGGGTCAAAGGGATCATTTTTGGACTACTCATTAGTGGATGTAATGAACGCATACAAACCCAATTTGAGTAAGATCTATATGACAATTTGGATCTTATGGCAATTTATGTCGATTTCATATGGGTAATTTGTATGGGGGCTAGGTCTGAACATGGACCGATTCTCACCAACAGCGTTCATCCCATGGCCGATAAAAGCTTATATACCAAATTTCATCAAAATATATTCATATTTGCGACCTGCAGTTTGATTAAAAGCTTTACATGGACACACAGACGGACGGACGGACGGACGGACGGACGGACGGACATTGTTAAATCAACTCAGAAAGTGATTCTGATTCGATCGGTATAATTAAAGATGGGTCTAGGTCAAATATTTTTGGTTGTTACAAACAGCAGCACAAAGTCATTATACCCAAACCACATAGTGGTATAGGGTATAATAAAAAATAAAAAATTAAAGACGAAAAATGAAGAAATGAAAAATAAAAAAATGAAAATAAAAAATTAAAAACAAAAAACAAAAAATAAGAAATGAAAATTGAAAATTCAAAAATGAAAAATTAAAATAAATAAAAAATGACAAATGAAAAATAAAAAATTTAAAATAAAAAATAATAAATGAAAAATTAAAAATGAGAAATGAAAAATAAAAAATTAAAAATTAAATAAAAAAATGACTAATAAAAAATAAAAAATTAAAAATAAAAAATGAAAAATGAAAAACAAAATATAAAAAATGAAAAAGAAAACTAAAAAATATAAATCGAAAAATTAAAAATAAAAATTTAAAAAAGATAAATAAAAAACGAAAAATGAAATATAAAAAATAAAATATGAAAAATAAAAAATGAAAAAAGTAAAATGAAAAACGAAAAATGAAAGAATGAAAACTAAAAAATTAAAATAAAAAATAAAAACGAAAAATGGAAAGTAACAAATGAAAACTTAAAAATAAAAAATTAAAAATTAAAAATTAAAAATAACTGTAAAATTAGAAACGGAAAATTAAAAATGAAAAAAGGAAAAAAAAATAAAATATGAAAAACGAAACGAAAAATTAAAAATTATAAAATGAAAAATAAAAAATGAAACATGCAAACGAAAAATTAAAAATAAAAAATAAAAAATGGGAAATGAAAAATAAAAAATGAAAAATTAATAACGATAAATAAAAGAATAAAACATGAGAAATGAAAAATAGAAAAAGAAAAATGGGAAATGAAAAATGAAAAATAAAAAATGAAGAATTTAATATAAAAAATGACAAATGAAAAATTAAAAATGAAACGTAAAAAGTGAAAAATAAAAAATGAAAAAAATGAAAAATGATAAAAAATGAAAAATAAAAATTGGAAAAAGCAAAATTAAAAATATAACACGAAAAAAGTGAAAAATTAAAAAAATAAAAATTTAAAAAATGAAAGACGAAAAGTGAAGAAATGAAAAATAAAAAATGAAAATAAAAAAATTAAAAACAAAAAACGAAAAATAAGAAATGAAAATTGAAAATTCAAAAATAAAAAATGACAAATGAAAAATAAAAAATTCAATATATAAAATGAAAAATGAAAAAAAAAAATAAAAATAAAAAATAAAAAATGAAAAAAGAAAAATAAAAAATATAAAACGAAAAACTAAAAATAAAAATTTAAAAAAGAAAAATAAAAAATGAAAAATAAAAAATAAAAAATGAAAAATAAAAAATGAAAAATGAAAAACGAAAAATGAAACACGAAAAATGAAAGAATGAAAACTAAAAAATTAAAATAAAAAATAAATACGAAAAATGGAAAATAACAAATGAAAACCTAAAAATAAAAAATTAAAAATTAAAAATAAATGTAAAATGAAAAATGGAAAATAAAAAATGAAAAAAGAAAAGAAAAATGAAAAACGGATCGAAAAATTAAAAATTATAAAATGAAAAATAAAAAATGAAACATGCAAACGAAAAATTAAAAATAAAAAATGAAAAATGAGAAACCAAAATTAAAAAATAAAAATTAATAACAATAAATAAAAGAATAAAACATGAAAAGTGAAAAATAGAAAAAGAAAAATGAGAAATGAAAAATAACAAATGAATAATTTAATATAAAAAATGACAAATGAAAAATTAAAAATGAAACGTAAAAAATGAAAAATAAAAAATGAAAAATGATAAAAAGTGAAAAATTAAAATTGGAAAAAGCAAAATAAAAAATATAACACGAAAAAAGTGAAAAATGAAAAAAATAAAAATTTAAAAAAGAAAAATAACAAATAAAAAATAAAAATAAAAAATAAAAAATTAAAGACGAAAAATGAAGAAATGAAAAATAAAAAAATGAAAATAAAAAATTAAAAACAAAAAACAAAAAATAAGAAATGAAAATTGAAAATTCAAAAATGAAAAATTAAAATAAATAAAAAATGACAAATGAAAAATAAAAAATTTAAAATAAAAAATAATAAATGAAAAATTAAAAATGAGAAATGAAAAATAAAAAATTAAAAATTAAATAAAAAAATGACTAATAAAAAATAAAAAATTAAAAATAAAAAATGAAAAATGAAAAACAAAATATAAAAAATGAAAAAGAAAACTAAAAAATATAAAACGAAAAATTAAAAATAAAAATTTAAAAAAGATAAATAAAAAACGAAAAATGAAATATAAAAAATAAAATATGAAAAATAAAAAATGAAAAAAGTAAAATGAAAAACGAAAAATGAAAGAATGAAAACTAAAAAATTAAAATAAAAAATAAAAACGAAAAATGGAAAGTAACAAATGAAAACTTAAAAATAAAAAATTAAAAATGAAAAATTAAAAATAACTGTAAAATTAGAAACGGAAAATTAAAAATGAAAAAAGAAAAAAAAATTAAAAATGAAAAACGAAACGAAAAATTAAAAATTATAAAATGAAAAATTAAAAATGAAACATGCAAACGAAAAATGAAAAATAAAAAATGTAAAATGAGGAATGAAAAATAAAAAATGAAAAATTAAAAACGATAAATAAAAGAAAAAAACATGAAAAATTAAAAATAGAAAAAGAAAAATGAGAAATGAAAAATAACAAATGAATAATTTAATATAAAAAATGACAAATGAAAAATTAAAAATGAAACGTAAAAAGTGAAAAATAAAAAATGAAAAAAAAATAAAAAATGATAAAAAGTGAAAAATAAAAATTGAGAAAGCAAAATAAAAAATATAACACGAAAAAAGTGAAAAATTAAAAAAATAAAAATTTAAAAAATGAAAGACGAAAAGTGAAGATATGAAAAATAAAAAATGAAAATAAAAAAATTAAAAACAAAAAACGAAAAATAAGAAATGAAAATTGAAAATTCAAAAATAAAAAATGACAAATGAAAAATAAAAAATTAAAAATATAAAATGAAAAATGAAAAAAAAAAATAAAAAAAAAAATAAAAAATGAAAAAAGAAAAATAAAAAATATAAAGCGAAAAACTAAAAATAAAAATTTAAAAAAGAAAAATAAAAAATGAAAAATAAAAAATAAAAAATGAAAAATAAAAAATGAAAAACGAAAAATGAAAGAATGAAAACTAAAAAATGAAAATAAAAAATAAATACGAAAAATGGAAAATAACAAATGAAAACCTAAAAATAAAAAATTAAAAATTAAAAATAAATGTAAAATGAAAAATGGAAAATAAAAAATGAAAAAAGAAAAAAAAAATGTAAAACGGATCGAAAAATTAAAAATTATAAAATGAAAAATAAGAAATGAAACATGCAAACGAAAAATGAAAAATAAAAAATGAAAAATGAGAAACCAAAATTAAAAAATAAAAATTAATAACGATAAATAAAAGAATAAAACATGAAAAATGAAAAATAGAAAAAGAAAAATGAGAAATGAAAAATAACAAATGAATAATTTAATATAAAAAATGACAAATGAAAAATTAAAAATGAAACGTAAAAAGTGAAAAATAAAAAATGAAAAAAAAATAAAAAATGATAAAAAGTGAAAAATAAAAATTGGAAAAAGCAAAATAAAAAATATAACACGAAAAAAGTGAAAAATGAAAATATAAAAATTTAAAAAAGAAAAATAACAAATAAAAAATAAAAATAAAAAATGAAAAATAAAAAATGAAAGACGAAAAGTGAAGAAATGAAAAATAAAAAATGAAAATAAAAATTAAAAACAAAAAACGAAAAATAAGAAATGAAAATTGAAAATTCAAAAATGAAAAATTAAAATAAAAAATGACAAATGAAAAATAAAAAATTCAAAATAAAAAATAATAAATGAAAAATGCCAAATGAGAAATGAAAAATAAAAAATTAAAAATTAAATAAAAAAATGACAAATAAAAAATAAAAAATAAAAAATGAAAAATGAAAAATAAAAAAAAAAATGAAAAATAAAAAATAAAAAATGAAAAAAGAAAAATAAAAAATATAAAACGAAAAATTAAAAATAAAAATTTAAAAAAGAAAAATAAAAAATGAAAAAAAAAAATTAAAACATGAAAAATAAAAAACTAAAAACGAGAAATGAAAAACGAAAAATGAAAGAATGAAAACTAAAAATGAAAATAAAAAATAAAAACAAAAAATGGAAAATAACAAATGAAAACTTAAAAATAAAAAATTAAAAATGAAAAATTAAAAATAAATGTTAAATGAAAAATGGAAAATAAAAAATGACAAAAGAAAAAAAAAATTAAATATGAAAAACGAAACGAAAAATTAAAAATTATAAAATGAAAAATAAAAAATGAAACGTGCAAACGAAAAATGAAAAAAAAAAATGAAAAATGAGGAATGAAAAATAAAAAATGAAAAATTAAAAACGATAAACAAAAGAATAAGACATGAAAAATGAAAAATAGAAAAAAAATGAGAAATGAAAAATAAAAAATTAAGAATTAAATATAAAAAATGACAAATGAAAAATTATAAATGAAACGTAAAAAGTGAAAAATAAAAAATAAAAAAAAATGAAAAATGATAAAAAGTGAAAAATAAAAATTGGAAAAAGCAAAATAAAAAATATAACACGAAAAACGAAAAGTGAAAAATGAAAAAAATAAAAGTTTAAAAAAGAAAAACAAATAAAAAATAAAAATAAAAAAAGAAAAATGAAAAATGAAAAATGAAAAATAAAAATGAAAGACGAAAAGTGAAGAAATGAAAAATAAATGAAAATAAAAAATTAAAAACAAAAAACAAAAAATAAGAAATGGAAATTCAAAATTCAAAAATGAAAAATTAAAATAAAAAATGACAAATTAAAAATAAAAAATTTAAAATAAAAATGAAAAACAAAAAATGAAAAATGAGAAATGAAAAATAAAACTCGAAAAATTAAAAGTTAACCGGTTGAAATAAAAAATATAAATTACTATTTTTATATTAGCAGAGCCCTGCAGTTGATTGATATAAGTTATACGTAGATGACGTTTTCTGTTTCATTTTAAAAAAGTGACATAAAAAATCTTTAATTACTAGATGTTTACACATCGCCCCTGTGATCGGACTCACATCGTATGATCGACTAATCGTATGTATAACGTATGGGCTCCCGCCATGTTTCAAGGCTCTCACTACTACAGTACTCTAGATATATGACAATTGGTTCGATCCTGCCCATTTTTTGTCCGCTACTCACATTACAATATATGGCCTCGAGATATATAATATTGAATCATCACTTTGTATGGGTGGTGACTAGCATACTTATCCCATGTCGCTCATCTATGGCACAGCTTCTAACACCACACAAATTTGCAAAACTTTCTCTGTCATATTACTCAATATATATGGACACAGAAAACAGATTCGTTATGGCTACCAAATTTTTTGCCAACTGAATTTCGACGCAGTTAATAATCGAATTTTGAGTTGATTGGAATTACATTTCTATTGTCTTGACAGTAAAAATTGTATCAAAATAAAACATGGTTTCTTATTATAAAATTTCTGTTGACACAATCAAAAATTCAGTCATTAATCATTAGAGCAATGCGGTTGGTGAATTTTTTTCTGTGTGTGATAGCAGAAATACAATTTATTTGGAAGGTACCATGCCCACTAAAAATATCACAAAAATGTATGGCCTATGTCCATCCTTAAGAAAAATTCGAAATATTTGGACAAACATTTTTAAAATCAGATGAGTAGTTTAGGAGATTACTTCCAACAAACAAGCAAATACACGTTACCTTTTTATTATATTAGTATATATACGAGTAGCTAGCTATCCTTTGCCCTTCAAATATTAATGTGATTTCCTTCAAATATATAATGTTTCAATAACTGGTTTTTTATTTTTTATTGGGTTTGTCGAGTTTAGAAGAGCACGAAAAAGTTAAAAAATTACTCCCACTTAAAGTACAAAAAGTGTTCTTTTTTTTGATTAAGAATTCTTAATCTACTGAATTTCTAACATATCCTTACCAGTTATTAAAATTAATTAATAAAATGTCTGTGTCTGTTAATTTAATGAACTTATCGTTATACCTATTTCTTTTTCAACTAAATCACTTTTCGAAAATCTCTGAAACCAATTATTAAATAACCCATTATCATACAAATATATCTCGTAATGTGAAAAATTCTATTTGTTATAAAGAAACACACAAATGTGTACATAAATACTCTGGGTCGTGACTACAACGAAACATGCAATGACAACAGTCATTTGCCTGAAAATACTTTTGCAATAAAAGGCCATTGAGAAATGGAATACAAGTACACTCACATTTAAGGATTTGAACTAAACAATAGTAAACCAGAGACGCAAACAAATAAATATGTATGAAACGTAACTGTAAAGTGCAGCATTACTAGATCATAGAATTTTTAGTATATCGATGACAATTGGTTGTAGCTGTAGTCATGGGTTTTTGCAAAAGTTTGTAGATTACTCGTATGTTGTAGAAGTGTGGTAGTTGTTTTTGTACGAAAAGGTCACCAACATGTACTACAAAAAAAAAAAAAAAAATTAAACGCAATGAGCAATGAACAATTGATACCACACTCATCAGTGCTAAATAGGGTAGTATTAATTTTGAAAGGAAAAACTTGGAGAGATGAATCAAACATGTTTTTTTTATCAACATTAGCTCTTCTGCAGATAACTAATAATTAATTCTGAAGATTACTATATTCTTCTTAATTAAAAAATCCAGTGTTCTGTTATATCAATTTCTTGTCACAATATGATTTGTAAAATTAATTGAAATTTTTTATGCAATTTTCTTTAATATCTTCGAATAGTTGTCACCCTATTAAATACATGTAGGTGTATTCCATCTGTATTAACCAACTAAACATGAGTTACGAACGAACAACAATTATATTGATTCAGTAAAAACAATTGCTCATTCCTTGTTTTAAGTATTTTGTGAAAAATATGTTTGTGTTTGTGTGTGTTTATCGGTTTGTTTGTTTGATATACGAGCATTCGACAAGGTACCGATTTGTGTTTATGTTTGTTTTATGTTTCGTACCTCTAACTAGTATATGAGGGTTTGTTTTTGGTAATGACAATTACAATCATCACTATTAATGTACGTGTTGGCAAACTTAAGTATTATTTTGTTTTTTTTTTTATAAAACATCACACCATTTTGTGGTCGGTGAATAAGGGTAAACGTTTATGTTGATGTTTATTATAAACAACTAAACTTGGCCATTGACTGACTAACTTAAAAAAGTATCTCCCAAAACAACTGCCCCTTGCTGCGCGTAATAATCATATACAGTTTTGTCAACAACAATTTCTCAGTGAAGTTTTAAACGAAATTCATATGTCATTAGAGCAAATTTATATAAAGAAGCAGTAAATTCGGTTTACATTTTAAATATTAAATACATCCTTATGTTTATTACAGTCCAACAAAATATAACTTCTTGATTCAAATTTGACTTATATTTGTTTAAACAAGTTTGGACACAAAAAAATAATAAAACAAAAAAAGGCTTCATAACTTTTATTATTTTTAATATTACTCGTAATATTAGATTAAGAAAATCGCTTAAAATTTTGAAATCACCTATAATTGAATTACTAGTTACTAACATTTAAATTTAGTACTCGTTGCAAGAAATATCGAAACTTACATTCAGCCGTTTCAAATTTGTTAAACCGAAGCATTAAAAAACTGAAAAGCAAATTCATAAGTCAATTACCATTTTGATTTTCAACGAGATACATACATCGCTTTAATTGTTAAATAAATTGTTAAAGAATTTAAAATATTAAACATCAGCCTTTTTTCTTTAGAAACGCAATTCCAACAAGGTGAGCATCCCAAATTCCCCACACATTTAAAGTTAAATAAAAGAAACTAATCTTCCCTTTTTTTCTTTTATTTCCCACAAACCCAATTATAATTACTCATAATTGAGTAATTATAAAAAAGATCTCTTTTAGATTGGCCCCTCATCTAATTGTTACATCTCCAATCCAAAGAGACTTTTAATATTGTTAACCCAGAACAATACAATCACCAAAAATGGTCATGATTGCTTGATTTTTCACCGAGTCTCTTAACAATAATTTCATATCATTTAACATCTATATCTATAATAAAGGGTCCGCCAAATAACTTTTTCTTTTTTTGAATATGCTATAAAAAAAAACTACTGAATATTATCTCAAATTTCTTTTTTTATTTGAAAGTACAATCCTTCCGGTTAATAATGGAAAATAATTTTATTCAAATGGCTACCTCGGCTGGCCATGCAGTAGCATTATCGATTGTGTGCGGCTTTATTTCACCAATGGCTTCATGAATATTGTCCTTTAAAGCGTCAATTGTCTCTGGCTTGTTGGCGTAATACTTATCTTTGAGGGCACTCCACAAATAATAGTCCAACGGTGTCAAATCGCAGCTCCGAGGTGGCCAAACGACATCAGCTCTGCGGCTGATAATGCGATCTTCAAAAACAGGGCGCAAAACATCGAGTGTAGCTTCGGCTGTTTGGCACGTAGCGCCGTCCTGTTGAAACCAAATGTTGCCAATATCCTCCTCTTCAATTTTTGTGAACAAAAATTCATTAAACATGGCCCGATAACGATCGCTATTGACTGTAACGGCCACTCCTTGCTCATTTTCGAAGAAAAATGGCCCAATTATGCCTCTGGACCAAAATCCGCTCCAAACAGTGACTCGTTTTGGGTGTATCGGCTTTTCAATGTATGCGTGCGGGTTTTGTGTGCCCCAAATGCGACAATTTTGCTTGTTTACATACCCGCCAAGATCGAAATGAGCTCCATCTGAAAAGATGATTTTTTTTTTGGCAAAATCGGCATCATCTGTAAGTCGATCGCAGGCCCACTTAGCGAAGCGAAAACGCATTGGATGGTCAGTTGGCTTCAACTCCTGAACCAATTGGACTTTGTATGGCGTCATACCAAGGTCTTTATGTAAAATTCGTCTCAATGATGCCTCCGAAATGTTCAATTCTTGAGGACGACGGTGAATTGATGTTGATGGCGCTTCACGTACACTTTCTGCCACAGTAGCAACATTCTCGGGTGTACGCACTGTTTTTGGCTTTTCACGCTTTGGTTTATCGATGAGGATGTCATCAATTTCTTTCACTTTTTTCACAAGATAACGAACATACGGAGCTGACGGTGCTTCTCTTCTTCCAAAATCCGTACGCAATTTTCGCACATATTCTGCAAAATTCCATGATTTTCCAAGTAATGTCGCAATATTTCCCAGCATTGTTCAAGCGTATCCACAACCATATTCGTTCAGCGGAAGGATAAAACAAATTATCTGTCAAATCAGACATGAGCTAAGTGTTACCATTCACGAAATAAGCACTAGTTGAAAAAAAAACGTTAGATGGCGGACCATTTATTAATAGGCCACTCGATTTCTTTTGACATATTTTACAACTTTAATTAACGCCCGTTTTTGACAAAAAAATATACCATTTTAAAGGCATTTCTTTGCAGATGTTCACCGATTTTGCAGTTGTGCACAATCTGGTACATTTGTAAAATTCATTTAAAGTTGCTACTTACACATACATAAAAAATAAAGGCTTTTGTAAGATTTTCTATTAACAAACCCAGTTATATATTTTCTGTATGATCGATAAGTATTTATAATGAAACTAGCTGACCCGGCAAACGTTGTTTTGAATATTTTTGCTTTAATAAAAAATTACGAATGTATTGTAAGTGTAAGGGGATAGGATCTATGACAGAAAGAGGAATGGATTGCTGTAGACCATGATCACCTATGAAACCAAAATAACACCAACCAACCATCTACTTTCTCAATACAATGTATTTCTTTAACGTAACGAACATAATCATTGTTAGATCTCTCAAAAATCAAACATAAATTAAACAATGTAAAATATTTTTATCCTCATGTATGAAAATTAAACAAAATGACTTGGAAGAGCAATTGAGTGTATGGTATTTTTGGTCAGTTCTTCCTTAGCCGACACAAATAAGCTCGATGGTTCGCCCACGACAGAAAATGCCACGTACAAGAGAAGAAATGCAAAAACAACAATATATCTGTGCGAATCGAAGATACAAAATTATACGTAAGGAAATGAAGTTATTATATTACAAGAATTTAGAGCTCAAAATACTCAAAATAACTAATAGTACAGAATGGTGGAACATTGCTAAAGAGATAAGGGGTGAAGCTAAAACCCCAAGTCCAAATATAAACGCAGAAATGTTTAGAACATACATCAATAACTTGTTAAATCCACCTCAAACAACAAGTTACATTAGATGCTGAAATAATATTATATGAAGTTATGAAAGTAATATCAAAAGCAAAATACAATAAAGCACCTGGCATAGATGAATATTTCGAAAATGCACCTTTAAACATGTTACAAGAATTAACTAGGGCGTATAACCGAACATTATAGGCTGGCAGCGTGGATGACACACTTCTAATCAGTGTTATTTTTCCAATTTACAAAAAGGGCGACAATGCCATCTTAAACAATTATCGACGTATTTCATTCATGAATGATGTTACCAAAATTTTGATGGGCATATTGAATGAAAGATTGTTTGCTTGGGTTGAAAAACATTATATATTATCAGAATACCAGGCTGGTTTCAGAAAAAAATATTCCGCAATCGACAACATATACAATCTCTCGGCTATTGTTCATCTGAAGTTCCAAGAAAAGAAGAAACTGTACGCATTTTTTGTTGACTGTAGAGCAGCGTTTGTTAAGGTTTCCAGACAACTGTTAATTTATAAACTGCGGGAGATAGGAGTGTCAAAAAAAAAAACCGTAAATTTGTTAGAAGCTACACACAGAAAAAAGATTGGTTGGAATTCGGTTCCTACCAGAAAAATTTGTTAAAGTAATACGAATTTTCATTGTAATTCCTTAATTTTTAAAAATACAACAGATATTCTCCTATAACTACCCTATAGTTGCAATTCATTTAAATTTAGGGTATCTATAACAACAAAATTAGTTCCGTTTACCAATCATATTCTTTATACAAATTTCTAACCTAATTTAATTGAAGCAACCTAATAAAACCAAGAATAACATGTTTTAATCCCAATAATTGACGACTATAACTACTAATTCAATTATACCAACATATTTCAAACCGAAAATATTTTCACAGACATTGTAACGAATAATTGGTTAGAGTACTACCCATAAAATTTTCATTAAGAATTATTTTTCGGTTATAACAAAAGAAACACAAATTTTTAACCTCTTTTGGTATTTCTAACCGAAAGGAAATTGTATGAATCGATTTCTGTTGTAAATACCAAAAAAAGATAAGAATATGATTAGCCAGACCAAATTCTTTGATTTATTTTGTATATGTCAAAAAAAAAAAAAAAAATGAAATGTAATAAAGAAAACTTTTATTATATAACGTGAAAATTTAATTTAACATTTCAAAAACTATCATAACGTGTAAAAAAGTGTCAAATTATTAAAAAAATTGATTGTTGATTGGTGTCAAAGAATTATCTGTTATTATGGAACCTAGAGATGTGTTATTCATTCCACATGGTATGAGTTTTTTTCTTGGTATTTATGGTTATAGCTTAGAACAGCAATCTGCCATTCAAAATCGCATTCCCGTTCCCTCTGCATAGGTGTATATCTGCAGATACTCAGAACACATTTGAGCAGATGCAAAGGTACTTAGTTCTCGATTGCCATATTCCAATTAATGAATACTTCCATTCCTGATTGTCAGGCTTTTATTGCGGCAGAAACTCATATATGAAAAATTCCCCATGCCTGTATTAAGGCAGAAATGTTTGTGCGGATGCAAGTGACCTGAAATCGGGTTTTCTGGTTGTAATCAGCACGTTGAACCGCAATGTTCCACAAACGAATAAAATCAAGTCTACATATGACTAGTTTTTAGTTGTATTCAAGGATCGGACTGCTTTCATTTTCCGGCTAGAATGTCACAAAAACAGTCGTTACTATTATAGGCTTGGGTAAGTAACAAGTTTGTGTTGACGTACTAGTCTGTCCATACTTTTTATAATGTCGACGTATGTGCTAATTAAATTACATACAGAGTACATCATATTGTACATCATATTGTAATTCGGTTTAAATAGCACTACTACAAACTTCCTATGCGTTCGAATTGATTTTGCAAAGATTTGTCATTGGTATAAAAACAACCAATATAGAACCTTTTTCAGCCATAGTGTCCACAGTTTCCCTAAATGTGTAAAATATTTTATGTAATGTATATATTATTCATTAGATGTCTTTAGGATATATAAAAGACGTTATTTAAAACCAATTTTGTATCCCATATTATGTTCACTGAAACTGGATATGCATATATATTGCAACAATGTCAATTAATGCCATTTCCTTATGATCTAATCATTTTGTAACCTACAATTAAATTATAATAATATATTTTTTTAATAATACTAAAAATAATAACAATAATAATATATTTATTAATAATATTTTTTTTAGACATGTTAGCAGACAATTTAAATACGCGCATATGGTATAATATATTTGAACAATATATTTCAATTCAAAACTCTTTTAAATTTTTTTTGTCAAATGTAAAATGTATAAATTATTAAAAATAAATACTTAAGTAATAATAATTTTTGAATTTTTTATTTCTTTGTATTAGTAAAAATCTCGATTTGTGATTATAACAATCGATAACTAAAATTAGTATTTCCAGTGCATCAATTAAATATCACAATGCATACAATCGAATTTATATATAATATTAATTGCTGTTACCATATATATTATATAATTCAGTAATCACAACAGAAAAATATGATAGTACATGGGACTACAAAAATTCGGTTGGCAACAACGAATCTGTTTTCTGTGTGTATATATAATACAACTAAATCCGTAGTATGGACTGGAAAGGAGCTGTCACAAGAATTTGAAACCCATTTCGGTGTTAAGCAAGACTGTCTACTTTCGTCGCTTCTATTTTCGCTTTATATACATGGCTTTCATGATGCATTAAATGGCGGTCTTTATGTAGATGATATAAATATAAGATTACTACTTTACGCAGATAATATAGTATTTCTGGCAGATGATGTAAAAACATTACAAAAACTGATTAACAGATTGGAAAATTATTGTTCTGATTGTAATTTGGAAGTAAATTTGGATAAATCTAATATTCAGAAATGGAGGCAGAAAGGCGGGAGACGAAAAATGGGTCTTTTATGGTAATGCCATCGATATTGTATCTAGTTTCTGTTATTTAGGGATGATTTTGATACTAAAAATGATCTTTAAGCAACATATGGAGAACTGAAATACTGCAGCTAAGAACAACATAAATGCAACCTGGAATATACTTCTAAGTAAAAAGATATTTCTATGCGTACAAAATGGCAACTTTTCCAGGCTGTGTGCAGGGCTATTCAAACTTACGGCGCGAAACTGTGGGGGCGTTCGCTGTTTGATGAAGTACACAAACTCCAATGGTATTTTGCGAAAAAAAATTTGAACCTGCCTATTTTACACCAACTTATATCCTTACGCTGGAGACAAATATGCAGGATGCTAATATTTATACACTTAAATTACATATGCGATACATCGAACGAACTCTTTTTGATCATGAAACGAGGAGATTACCTCATAAACTATCACAGAAATTGTTACAGAAGTATGTGTTATGGGTCCAAATTTAAACAGGTTCCTGATTAGAAGGATTACCGAAAGTATGTCAAACTACGAGTAGAGGAACAAATGCAATCTATTGTTTGAAAAGCTAAGAGTATCAAACAAATTAAATAACATCCAGAGGGCACTAGAAATGACTCGATTCTACAAAAAACTAAATTTTACCAAAGGACAGAATTATATGATAGAAGAATTCAATCGGAATTAAGTTAAATGCTAAAAGATTTTCAAACGGCTCAAAAATATGTTCCTTATGCAAATTAAAGGAGACTGAGAATATACAACACTTTATAGGGCGCTGCCCAATATTAAAAACATTTAGATGTCAATACTTTAGATACATAACCTTGTCAAATCCACAAATTATTGAAATTTTAAACGGTGATTATATGAATTGGAACAATTTGGTTCAATATATCATTAACGCTCTTAAATATAGAAAAAGCCTAATTCAAGAATTTAATTATTAAAAGAAAACACAGAAAATAAGTCATTCCACATGAACTCACTCTGCCGACTGACGACTATTTTCAAAGTCGTAAGCTCTTATTTTAACTAATAAAATTATTATTACAAAAATAGAAATAATATTTATGCCAAACGCTCTAAGTCCGATAGCGCGTTTTGTGTGGAGAATGTGCATTTTCTGGAAAATATCGAAACATCGAAAAACACACGTGACAACTTTCCAATTTCTGTAGTAGAAGGGTTTCGCCAGTAATATTTTAAAATTAAAAACTGTCGTAACTATTTCCACAACCTATTTTTATTTTTGTATTTTTTTTATATCTCTCCTTTTTATTATGCCTTTTTATTTTAAATTTTTTGAGTTTTTCTTATTTGATGTTGATATTTGCTTAATACTTTATTATGACTTCTTCTAATATTCGGTCGAGTTCCAAACACAACACTCATTCTATGATTCGTATAATTGGTAACAAAAGGAAGGCTTAAAAATTTGTCACTTAAATGCTCAAAGTCTTTTTTGTAAATTTGATGAATTTCGATACATTTTTGAAAATTCAGGAATTGATGTAATTTGTATATCTGAAACATGGTTCAATCACTTTCAGGTCAAAATAGATGGCTATGATTTATTTCGAGCTGATAGGAATACTGGTAAACGTGCTGGA
Source organism: Cordilura impudica (assembly GCA_963682025.1). Taxonomy (NCBI): domain Eukaryota; kingdom Metazoa; phylum Arthropoda; class Insecta; order Diptera; family Scathophagidae; genus Cordilura; species Cordilura impudica. The sequence continues at coordinate 150,000,551 of OY821517.1, forward strand.
GGCGTTGCAATGTAGGTCAAGAAACAATTACGTTCTCGATTTGTTTGCAAACCTATCGGTAAAGAATATGATTTTGTATTTATTGAACTTCCTTGTGATGTAAGTAAATGTCTCATAGGTGTTTTAGATAGGCCTAATGATTCAATAGATATTTCTCCGGTTGTTAATATGTTAGATGGAAACTGTTTATCTTATAGTGATATTATTCTTTCTGGAGACCTAAATGGAAATTTGCTCATTGATTCTGATCTAATTTCACTTTTCCAACCGATTGGGCTTATAGCTGTAAACACTACTATCCCCACTCACTTCACTTCAATGAGTAGTACCCTTATTGACGTGTTCTTTGTCTCAGATAGTAGAAAAGTTCTTTTGCATGACCAGTTTTCTTCTCCTAATTTCTCAAAACATGACGTCATTTATATGACCTTTAACCTTCCTTATTTTAAACATGAAAAACCACAGCATATTACTTTCCGTGATTACAAGAATATTAACTATGATGCTCTTTTAAATGAAATTAAGATAATCAATTGGACCAGTATCTACAGTAATCCTGATTTAAACCAACAGATATCCGTTTTTTATGAAGCTACCACATACCTATACGACAAATACGTACCGGTTAGAAAGAAGACTGTTAAATCTTCTACTAAGCCTTGGTTTAATCAAAATATTTGTGATTTAATAGTTAAAAGAAATTCTGCTTACGATAGGTGGAAAAGATATAAAACTACACAGCCAAATGAAATTCTTAAATCACTACGTAGATCTGTTACTAGGAAAGTAAAGTTAGCTAAGCAACGCTATTATAGTCGTGTATTTTCAGAGGCTATGGATACTAAAAATATGTGAAAAGAGATAAAGGAAATTGGTTATAAAGATGACAATTTACTTCAAATGACTCAACTCCTCTTCGTTCTGACTCTTATGCAAATCTACCAGATTGCAATCTGGATTCTTTATTTAGTTTTTCCTGCGTTAATCAGGAGGATGTTCTGGAAGCTTTTCTTTCCATAAAGTCAAAATCTATTGGTCTAGACGGTATGAATCCAATATTTATTAAAGCCATTTTACCACAGGTTTTACCCTATATCACTCATATTTTTAACACTATTTTTACAAAAATCTATTTTCCTTGATTTATGGAAATGGGCAAAAGTAATTCCTTTGCCGAAATCTAATAAAGAATACAGGCCAATTTCCGTACTTCCTTTTCTTTCGAAAGTTTTCGAAAAAATTATGAGCAAACAAATGAATGAACATATATCCAATAATAATCTTTTATCATCTGAGCAATCTGGTTTTCGCAGGAAAAGAGGGTGTATCACTACTGTAATTGATGTATCGGAAGATCTTCGTTATATCGTTGACAGTGGTAATATTGCTTTTTTGACTTTATTGGACCACTCTAAAGCTTTTGACTCAGTAGACCATGATATTCTTGTTAAAAAGCTTAAACATATTTTTGGTTATTCTGAAACCTCCTTTAAATTGATTAGCTCTTACCTTCGGAATAGAGAGCAAGTAGTTGTCTCTAAAGCAGTGTCGCTCATTGTATACCGCAATTGCGGGAAAATACAAACACACATATTCATTTTTAGTCGTCATTGAGACAGCAACGAAAGCACATGTTCACGGAGTGTATGACTTTTTTGTTTTTTTTATGATTATTTTTTTAGGTAACACTGAACGAAATTTACGTTGAAATTATGGTTGAAATAATCTCATGTAAAAAATATTTTATGATTAAAAATGCTTTTGGCAATATGCAATGCCTTTTATGCTACAGTACCTTTAAAAATAATAGGGAAGATATTTTAAAAAGACATTTTAGTACTTATCATGGGGATTTTAATAAAACAGAAAACGAACACCTTTTCGAAGAAAAAAAAAAAATTTTTTTACAGAAATTAGGAGGATGGTTGCGTGAAGTTGAAGCTAATGAAAAAAATGAAGTTGAAGCTAATGAAAAAAAAAGAAACCAAAGACTTAAACACGAGGTATCAACTAGTATAAGTTTAGATATTATTAGGCAAGGCAGACCATTTAGTGATGGTGTATTTATTAAAAATATACTTATAAAAGCTATGCAAAAGCTTAGGTATAGTGTTACTTTTATTGAATCTCTGCCCTTGTCCCGTGAAACTGTAGCCCGTCATACTCTTCAGTTAGGAGCATGTGTGCAGTCTGCCATTAAAGAAAATTTAAAAAATTGCGAATTTTTTTCTTTTTCTTTGGATGAAAGCACCGATATAAATGATCTTTGTCAACTCATCATATGTATTCGATGCGTGGATAAAGAATATAATGTTTTTGAAAGTATGTTTTCGTTGGAAACTATCAAAACAAATGTAACTGGCAAAATTCTTTTTGATATTGTCAACGAAAAACTACATTCAAATACAGATCCAAAAAAATTGGCAGGTGTTTGTACTAATGGTGCAAATGTCATGCTTGGTTGTCATGATGGTTTTATAGGCCAGTTAAAAAAGCATGGATTTGAATTCGATAGCTTCCTTTGCATAATTCATCAAGTAGCACTTGCATCGAAGTTTCTAAGCAATCACCCTGCTATGAAAATGGCTGAAGAAATTGTTAATAAAATTCGCGGCGGGCATCACTCACTCACTCATAGAAAGTTAGTTTGTTTTTTAAAAAACAAAGGCGCTGCTTACCACGACCTGAAAATGTTCACAGAAGTTCGTTGGTTAAGCCGTGGTGATTGCCTAAACCGTTTATTTAATTTAAGAAGAGAAGTTTTTGAGTTTTTAGAATTAGAAAACATGGAAGAATGTTTGTTTCTAAAAGACAACGAATTTATTTTAGATCTTGCGTTTTTATCGGATATAACCGATATTTTAAATAAGTTGAATAAAGAACTTCAAGGAAAAGAAAAATCATTAGATGAGTTGTCGAAAATTCTTTTTATCTTTAAAACTAAAATATTTGTTCTGCTTGCTGAAATTCAGGAAGAAGATTTTTCAAATTTTCCAAAAACTTCAACTGTTTATATAAAAGAAAAATACTTAAAAAAAGACGAGCATATTTCAATTCTTAATGAACTTTTTTATAATATGCAAGATCGATTTAAAGATTTTAAAAACATAGAATCATTGATAGATATCTACCAAAATCCATTTAAGTGCGATGTTTCGAACTATGAGTTTGAAGTTCAATCAGAGTTGATAATACTCCGCAGCGAAGTTGAAGCTGCTCATGAAATTGATATAATTACATTTTGGAAAAACTTAGATTATTCCGAATATCCTCAACTAAAAAAGATTTCTTATAAATGCCTATCTTTTTTTCCTTCTACATATCTGTGTGAACAAATATTTTCCGATTTGAAATGTCTTTGTTCGAAACAACGAAACAGAATAAATTCGGCACATTTGAAAAATATAATGCTTATTCGTAATTGCAATAAAAGCATTAATGTAGAAGATTTTATTACCTCGGCATAGCCATCAAACTATAAGACTGTGTTAAATCGCGCGATTTTTTTTCTTTCCAGATATGGGTGATTTTCGGCGTGCTCTCAACAATTTGCAATTTAACAAAGTTATTTATTTATATATAGACATAAGAACAAAAGTACAAAATAAAAAAAATTAAATATCGAATTTAATTGTTAATATCTGTGGTGTTACAAGGGTTAAAGTGGAAAATAATATCTCGAATTAAAGGCTAAAGTCTTACCTACAATTAAATAACACTAGTTTATACCTTTACATAAGTCAACTATTGAAATAATGAGAGTTTTTTCTAAAAAGTTCGGCTAAAAAACAGACTTTTATAATTTGACGCTTAATGGGTTAATAGAAATGTTATACACCAAATGAAAGGTGCTTCAGTTAGCTTTCAAATGATATATATTTTGTTGTGATCCTACTTCAAATGGCAAAGTTACAAAAGTATTCATTAAATGAGATATCCGAACTTTAGAGGCCTATAACTCGGAAAATATGGGCCGCCGACACTAAGTTTTTGTTTCACTCGACTCACCTATTTTAGCCCTAATTTTGGTTTTTTTTTTTAAATTCTCGTAAACTAGATTTGTTTCAAAAGTTTTTAATTTACTTAATATTTGAAATATTATAAAGTAAATATTTTTTTATTTCCTATCTTTTCTCTAAGTGCAAATTTATTTTTCTCACACATACATTCTCAACTTTATTTTTGCGCATCACTGCTCAAAAGACAAGTCATCTACCTCTGCGTCTTTAAGTAGGGGTGTTCCGCAGGGGTCTATACTTGGCCCTCTTTTGTTTTATATTTACATAAATGATCTACTACGCGAAATTAATTCATGCCAAATGCACATGTACGCTCATGACGTTCAGTTATACACATCATGTAACGTACGAGATGTGCAAAATTGTGTACAGAACCTAAATACTGAAATGAACCACGTATTTCAATGGGCTAGGTTGAATTGTCTTACCTTACATCCGAAAAAATCTCAGTGCCTTATTATTTTTAAAAAGATATATGATACCACTTGTCTTCCGAAAGTTAGTATTAATGGAGTGGATATTCCCTACGTTGCGAATGCTAAAAACCTTGGAATGATTTTTAATAATACCCTAACGTGGAAGATCAAATTAACAAAGCTTCTGGAAAAGTTTATAGTATTCTCCGTAGTCTTTGGACTTCTCAGTACTTCACACCGCAGAAAATTAGATTTGTTCTTGCAAAATCGTTTATCTTACGTACGCTTTTATATGGTTGTGAATTGTTGTCAGGTTGTGATAGTGCAGACATGGGTAAACTTACACGCGTCTTTAAAAGTGTAGTTAGATATGTTTACGGTTTACGCAAATATGATAGTATCTCCGCTTTTCTAAATAAAATTTATGGCATTTCATTTGAAGACTATCTTAAATTTAGAACTTTACTTATGGTTCATAAAATTATTTTCACTAAAGAACCCGTTTACCTTTTCGAGCGATTACTATTTACAAGATCTAACCGTAATAACTGTTTTGTACCAATATTGTACAATAGACTAATATCCGAAAGACACTTTTTTGTAAATGGCATACGTCTTTGGAACTCGTTACATACTTTAAATAATCAACTTCACAAAATATCAAATACAACATCATTTAAGAAAGAACTATTTAAACTTTTTCTCAATTGATTTTTAATACTTCATTTTAATTTCTTTAGTTAATTTAATTTTAAATTCTATATAATTTTTACACTTTATTTTTACATTTTTATTTTATTTTTTATATATTTTATATTATATTTTATATTATTCTTTTAATTTTAATTATAAATTAAACTTACATACATTCTTCTTATTCAAAATTAATTTGTTATGACTAATGTTGTTTTATAAGATTTTAAATTTTGTTACATTAGGATTTTTATTAATAAAAATTAATAATAATAAAAAAAAAATTAATAATAATTATAAGAATAATTATCGTAAATCCTATAATTTTTTGCTGAATATAAAGAATTACTCAGTTCAGTTTATACTCTCATCGAGTGCACACTGAGTTTCAGAAAACGGAAAGCAAATAAAAAAAAAAAAACACTTCAAAACAAAATCAAAACTCGTTTTAGTTACGCGTGTAAAAAATTAAAAAAAAAAAATTGGTGACAAATCGCAACTGTAACGTGTGCATTTGATTTAACTCCCATAATGGGGGGTCTCCTATTTGATAGGGACAAAAAGGTAGAGAACCCCGAATCTCTTTTACCTGTTTTCCTCTTAATGAGCAGGGCAGGAGTTAAAGCGGACAAAGGATTATCGGACGTATCACCCTTTCTTATTCAACGCTCAATTGATACTGTTGGAGGCAAAGTCAAACTTTGCAAAAAACTAAGGTCAGGACAACTACTTATTCAATGTTTTAATGGAAAACAAGCGAATAAAATAATTAAAATGCTAACATTATCCATTGAAATTTTCGTACAAGTTGAGGAGCATAAATCCCTTAATAAATCTAAAGGAATATTCTACTCCAATGATCTTAGAGAATTGTCTGATGATGAACTCTTAAAAGAAATCAAAGAGCAAAACCCAAATGTCACTGATATTAAAAGATTAAAAAAACGAGACAGCGAAACTAAGGAACTGACAAATGTCGATATTGGTTTGTACATAGTGACTTTTAATGTGTGTGATTTGCCAGAAAGAATTCTGTTGGGATATTTATCAACCCAAATAAAACCTTATATACCAAATCCTCTACGATGCTTTATGTGCTTCCAGTTTGGACACGTATCAGAAAGGTGCTCATCTGAAGTAAAAATTTGCCCACATTGTGGCAATACCGAACATACAAGTGTGGATAAGACTGGTCATCGTGAAAAATGTGACAAACCGGCAAAATGTGCAAATTGTCAACAACAACACAACAGTTTTTCTAAAGAGTGTGCTCTATATAAAAAAGAATATGCAATTCAAAAAATAAAAATAACACAAAAAAAAACTATAGGAGAAGCACGAAAAGAATATGATAGACAAAACCAACTTCCAACAACATATTCTAATGTTGTAAAATCATGTAATTGCGAATGCAAATGCCAAGAGAGCGAGAACAAAAAACTCACCACTGCAAATAAACAACCAAATAATAATAATACAACACCAAAAACAAAGTCCCCCCCCTCCCCAGTTCGCCAAATTACAAAAACAGATGGATCAAAAATTGAGTTGTTACCTAAAAATTTATCAAAGAGAAAAAAACGTGAAATATTAAGCGCAGTAAAAAAGAAGAAAGAAAACTCAACAAACACATCATATATAAAATCGAACGACCCAATTGGAAAAAACGAAATGGATATAGATGCCGACACATCCAGTTGTTCCAGCATTAGTGATGAGTAGTCAATATAAAATAATACAATGGAACTGCAACGGCTTTTTAAATCATTTTGATGAAATTAAACTTTTATTATCAAAATTCAATTGCCTTGCTATATGTATTCAAGAATCTAGATTTAAATCCAATTATTATTCTAAACTTAAAAACTTCACTTGTTTCTTTAAAAATGTTTGCTCTAATACAAATGCCCACGGTGGTACTTGTATTTATCTCAATAATATGTTTGATGGTGAAGAATTACCTGTTATTTCACAACTCCAAGTTGTGGCTATAAAAATAAAATTCCCAATTAATTTTATTATTTGCTCCATATATCTTCCTGGTTCCGAAAATCTATCCAAAAATGACCTTGATAATTTAATATCACAATTCGACTTTCCATATCTCCTACTAGGTGATTTTAATTCTCATAACCATATTTGGGGATCAAAAAAAACCGACACAAGAGGAAATACTGTCGCATCTTTTATAGACGCAAATAATCTTAATATTTTAAATAACATAAACTGCGCAACACATTTTAGTTTTGCATATAAAACATTTAGCAATATAGATCTAAGCCTTATTTCTCCCAGCATTCAACATCTGTTTGAATGGAATATAAGTGACGATCTATATTCAAGCGATCACTACCCAATTATTATTTCAATAAATGGACACTCTCCAAACTACGAACGAAGGTCTAGTTGGAATATAAAGCGTGCAAATTGGGAAAATTTTAATTGTAGTTTTACGGAAACTTTAGATAGTTTCAGCGACATAAATGTAACCGAAAAATATGTTACTACAACAATTTTAAACGCGGCACATAAAGCAATACCACTTAGACAGACAAACCATACCAGAAAAGAAGTCCCTTGGTGGAATGAAAACATTAAAATATTAATAAAACAAAGAAGAAAACTGTTAAAGCTATTTAAAAGGAATGCAAGCTCAGAAAACCTGGCTAAATACCTTAAAATGAAATCGGAAGTACGCAGAACTATTAGAGAAAGTAAAAGAAAATCCTGGAATGATTTCTGCGATACTATAAACCTACGAACTTCATCATCTGAAGTTTTTAAAAAAATTCGATCCCTAAATGGGACCTCTAACTTTAATCAAATTACAGCACTAGAAAACAACAATATTTTACTGACAGATAGAAAAGATATCGCTAACTACTTAGCCAGTGGTTTTGCCCAAAATTCGTCTTCTATAAACTACTCAACTAATTTTAGACTTTACAGTAGCACAAATAATTTTCCTATTGAAGTATCAAACAATAACGAACCATATAATAACAGACTTACACTATCTGAACTAAAATCAGCCCTGAGATCATGTCATGGGACATCCCCGGGGCCAGATAATATTAGATATGAAATGATAAAAAACCTAGATGGAAAAGCTACACAATACCTTTTAGACTTTTATAACAGTATTTGGGAAAAACAGGTGTTCCCAAGTAATTGGAAAAAAGCTATAGTAATCCCTATTTTAAAACCAGGGAAATACAGTACAAATAAAAACAACTACAGACCAATTTCACTTACAAATTGCCTCTGCAAACTATTAGAAAGAATTATTAATAAGAGACTGGTTTATTATTTAGAAAAATATAAACTCTTAAATGTCAACCAATCTGGTTTTAGAAAAAGTAGAGGAACAATTGATAACCTTGCGTTACTACACTCTGACATTATGGAAAGTTTTACTCAAAAAAACGACTTAATAGCTGTATTTTTTGATCTTCGTAAAGCGTATGATTGTGTATGGAAACAATTAATTTTTAAGAAAATAAATTCGGCAGGAATACGGGGAAACATGGCTGCTTTCATTTCAAATTTTTTATATGAGCGTGCGTTTTGTTGCATGGTTGGAAACACAAAATCAAGTTATCATCTCCTTGAAAACGGCGTCCCCCAGGGGTCCGTATTAAGCGTTACACTTTTCCTTCTGGCAATAGATGATATTTTAAATAACTGTCATAAAGATGTAAAGGCCTTACTATATGCAGACGACCTTGTTATTTACTGCCCGGGTAAAAAAGCCTCTGCTATAATTAATAAACTCCAAACAACTATTAAAAAACTTGAAAAATGGAATGATACAAGTGGTTTCCAATTTCATGATGAAAAGACTGTAGCAATACATTTTTCCAGACGTTATAAAGTGGTCCCCAACAATACAGCCTTGAAACTATACGGTAAAGATATAAAATTCGTAGCAGAACATTCATTTTTAGGATTAACTTTTGACAAAAAACTAACATTTAAGACCCACATTCAGAACATTAAGGCTAAGGCAAACTCCAAGCTAAATATAATTAAAATGCTAAGATGCTCTCAATACGGATCTGATCCAAAAACCCTTCTTAGAATATTGTGCTCTATTATTCTTCCAACTATAGACTACGCGTCAATAATATATTCATCTGCCACCAATACAGACTTAAAAACATTGGAACCAATCCTAAACACAGGAATAAGGCTTTCTATTGGAGCCTTTAGAACCAGTCCAGCTAAAAGCCTACAAGTTATAGCCTCATGCCCACCCCTTTACTTGAGAAGATTAAAGTTCTTGCTCAACTACACACTTAAAATATTTTCGCTACAAAATCATCCGCTATACGGAAAAATCACTGATACGACAAAAATTAACCAATTCCGACTTCAATCAAAAAACAAAAAATATATACCCTTTTACGTAACGGCTCATGAAGAGTTCAACAAAGTTATTTCAAAATATACAATTAATACAAATAATATAGAAAACATAACGAACTCTCTTATACCACCTTGGAGCTTTTCAAATATTAATATAGATTTCTCCCTTGCATATACAAATAAACGAGATATGACCTCTTTTGAAATTAAACAGAAATTCTTGGAATTAGTTAATATCAAATACTCACATCATAGTCAGTTTTTTACCGACGGTTCTGTTATGAACGAGAAAGCTGGCTTTGCAGTTTTTGGTGAGAATATCGCCATATCAAAGCGTATTCATAATCTTTCATCTATATATTCCAGTGAATTATTAGCAATTAAAACATGTCTAGAAAATCTTGAAAACGTTTTTAAAAAAACACTTATTATATCTGACAGTAAAAGCGCCCTAGAAGGACTACAAGATCCTTTTAACAACAACATGATTATACAACAAATACGAACATTAATAACTTCCTTAAATAATCATAAAATTACCCTATTATGGGTACCTAGCCACTTAAACATAGGTGGAAACGAGAAAGTTGACCAGCTCGCCAAAAATTCTTTAAAAAATGACATATCTACTGAATATAAATTTCAATACTCAGACTACAGGCAATACATTGGAAAATACATTTTTGACATCTGGAATGATTTATGGAAAGATAATAACGAAACAAAATTATTTAAAATTCAAAAAAACATATCGCACAAATTTAGAATACCTAATATACCAAAAACTGACTTTATTAAACTAAATAGACTTAAAATAGGTCATTCTTTATTTTCACATAAATATATTATTAATAAGACACAACCCCCACGTTGTGAGTGCGGGCAAATACTAACCATCTCTCACATATTTAATGAATGCAATCTTCTGCAGGACAAACGTTCAAAATATAAAATAAATAACATTAATATCCTTCTAAGAGAAAATGAATTTGAAAAAATTAAAAAATTCTTGACTGAAATAAATATTTATAATTCGATTTAAATCCACATATGTATATAAAAAAATAATGTAAATATGTATATATTAAATAGAATATAAGTCCCTATGTAAAATTAACTGGCCTATATAACCTAATTGTGTTGGGGCCTCTTATAATACCAAATAAATAAATAAATAAATAAAGAATTACTACTACTACTACTAGTATTTTATATTTTTTGTGCAGGAAGTGCCACACCCACTAATCTTATCCCGCCCATTTTTGACCGACAAATCACATTAATATATGATGGACTCCTACAAAGTCTTAAGCCTTTCCCTTTTATAGTACTCCACTAAGTGATATTATACATATATTTATTTTGTACTGGCGTGGCCCACTGCCATTTTTTATTCAACTAAACATATGAATAACTTTTGGGCTCATGCAAGGATCTCACTCTTACAGTACTCCAGATAAATATACGACATTTAATATTTTCTTTATATGGAAGGCGCCATGCCCACTGGCCTAATCCCGCCCATTTTTTATCTGATGCTCACATGGACGTATAGCAAGATTCAAGGTTTTCTCTTTTATAGTAATCAAGTTATATTATGTTACCTATTTACTTTGTGTTTGCGGTGCTATGGCCGCTACTTCAATCACGCCCATTATTTGCTCGTCTTATCATATGAGTAACTTATGGGCTCACGCAATGCCAGTTATATGACATTTAATATTAATACTCTGTATGGAGGCGCCATGCCCTTTGGTCCGATCCAGCCTATATTTGATCCGTCACCTGATATAAATAAAATTGGCCTCACGCAGTGCCAGTTATATGACACTTAATATTAACTCTGTATGGAGGCGCCATGCCCATTAGTCCGATCCAGCCTATATTCGATCCGTCACCTGATATAAATAAAAATGGACTCACACAAATCTGCAGAGCTATCAATTTCACAGTACCCGATATGTATGATATTGAACAATTACTTTGTATGGCAGGTGCCACGCCTATTGGTCCGATCCCACCCATTTTTTTTTCCGAATACTCAAGTTAGTAATGGATAACTGCAAACGTGCAAAGCTGTGGCTATTACAGTACGCGAGATATATGACATTTAATAACATGTCACAAATTTTCAAAGCTCTGCCTGTCATAGTATTCAATATATACTAGAGGACCCATGCTGCTCCGCAGCATTATATTATACTATATTTGTTGACGCATATCATGTAATTTAATTATAATTTTTGAGATTAATTATAATGTTAAAACTTTTCAGTATAATTATGCTACAAAGTGTACACATTTTGTTCTTTTTTTGCTTTGTACGCCAAATATGTTATTACTTTGATGTAATTGTGTTTTTTTTGATAATTGTATACCAAGAAACCTGTTTTTATCTTTAGCGGTACTCCCGTTTAACTTATTGAAACTTCAAACTTACTTTTGTCAGCTAACTACACTTCTTGTATATTTAATAAAAATCACTTGCCTATTACAATTGGAAGAAAAAACTACCTTGCTGTGTTTGGTACTACCTTGCTGTGTTATATACGAATATTAAGTTAACATTTTGATATTTATTGTGAATAAGTTTTATGGTAATTTAAATTAATAAAACTAAAAAATACTCGAACTAAACAATATTAATTTTTATAATATAATACCAAAATTTGCCAAGAGAAGTTAACGTACAGTAATGCCAAAATATGCCAAGATAAGTTAACGTACAGTAAAAGTAAAGTTGATTCTCCACGCATAACTTTCCTCAAACCCAACGAATTTAAGCAATAGCTCAAAAGAAGGAGCTTGATCCACTGAGTGTTCTTATACCTATGTCAACAGCCTACGTTAATTAGAATTCTAGTTATAGAGGTTTGAGCGTAGAAAAATATTGAAAAAAATCTTGAATGGAAAGTTTATTCATAAATTCTTTTAATATATAAGATGATATTAAAATTGACTTTGTATGGAAGGTGCCACGCCCTAATCACCTAGCGATATGAAATATACCTTACGACCTATTCGCATACCTCCAAACGCGCATAAAGAATTTCATAAAAATTTTTTAGAATTTGCACTCCAATTTCGAGGACTGTTCTCTGCTAAGTCACTCTTATATTCTCCTTGTTAAATAATAACATTTTCCTGAATGATTGGGATCTGACTAGGTTTCGCCACTCCAAAATAGCGAAAAATCTATGGCTAATAAAAGGTTATATACCAAGGTTTACATGGACACACAGACGAAGAGACGGACGGACATCACTAAATAGACCCAGAAAGTGATTCTGAGTCGAGCGGCATAATAAAAGATGGGTCTAGGTCAGATATTTTTGGTAGCTACAAATAGCAGCACAAAGTCATTATACTCAAACCACATTGTGGAATAGGGAGTAAAAACAATGATAGTAATACTAAAAGCCCTGGTTCTGTTTCATCAATTACCATCGATCCTGTTGTGAATGTTACAGTTGTTACATCTAATCATGCGTTATATTCATTTATTGTTAATACTAACTCACCAAACGTTGGTAATAACCCCGAAAATTCAACTTTAACATTACCTTCATCTTATATGTCAAGATAATTATTTTTTCCTAACACTTCATCTGTTAATCGAAATAGTGAAATGCTTTTACTTATAAAGGGTCCGCCAAATAACTTTTTTTTTTTTTGAAAATGCTATAAAAAAAACTGCTGAATATTATCTCAAATTTCTTTTTTTATTTGAAAGTACAATCCTTCCGGTTAATAATGGAAAATAATTACATTCAAATGGCTGCCTCGGCTGGCCATGCAGTAGCCTACACGATCGGTCCAATTTTTAAGCACATTATCGATTGTGTGCAGCTGTATTTCACCAATGGCTTCACGAATATTGTCCTTTAAAGCGTCAATTGTCTCTGGCTTGTTGGCGTAACACTTATCTTTGAGGGCACCCCACAAATAATAGTCCAACGGTGTCAAATCGCAGCTCCGATGTGCCCAAACGACATCAGCTCTGCGGCTGATAATGCGATCTCCAAAAACAGGGCGCAAAACATCGAGTGTAGCTTCAGCTGTGTGGCACGTAGCGCCGTCCTGTTGAAAACAAATGTTGCCAATATCCTCCTCTTCAATTTTTGTGAACAAAAATTCGTTCAACATGGCCCGATAACGATCGCCATTGACTGTAACGGCCACTCCTTGGTCATTTTCAAAGAAAAGTGACCCAATTATGCCTCTGGACCAAAGTCCGCACCAAACAGTGACTCGTTTTGGGTGTATCGGCTTTTCAATTTATGCGTGCGGGTTTTCTGTGCCCCAAATGCGACAATTTTGCTTGTTTACATACCCGCCAAGATCGAAATGAGCTCCATCTGAAAAGATGATTTTTTTTTGGCAAAATCGGCATCATCTGTAAGTCGATCGCAGGCCCACTTAGCGAAGCGAAAACGCATTGGATGGTCAGTTGGCTTCAACTCCTGTACCAATTTGACTTTGTATGGCGTCATACCAAGGTCTTTATGCAAAATTCGTCTCAATGATGCCTCCGAAATGTACAGTTCTTGAGAACGACGGTGAATTGATGTTGATGGCGCTTCACGCACACTTTCTGCCACAGCAGCAATATTCTCGGGTGTACGCACTGTTTTTGGCTTTTCACGCTTTGGTTTATCAATGAGGATGCCAGTTTCTTTCACTTTTTCCACAAGGTAACGAACATATGGAGCTGACGGTGCTTCTCTTCTTCCAAAATCCGTATGCAATTTTCGCACACATTCTGCAACATTACCATGATTTTCAAAGAAATGCCGCAATGTTTCCCAGCGTTGTTCAAGCGTATACACAATCATATTCGTTCAGCGGAAGGATAAGACTAATTATCTGTCAAATCAGACATGAGCTAAGTGTTACCATTGACGAAATAAGCACTTGTTGAAAAAAAAAACGTTAGATGGCGGACCCTTTACAACTAAAAGCTATTCCAAAAAATCAATATATTTTTTTATCCCGATTTGGTCTGATGCTACTGTTGACGACGTTTATTTCTATATAAAATCCAGTCTTAATATTGATACCATTATTTTAATAAATAAATTTTTATACTCTCAACCGAGAAGAATTACTTCGTTTAAAATTACATCATATCCCGAGTTATTTAGAAAACTTGTTAAACCTGAATTTTGGCCTAACAACACTTAAGTGCGAGAATATGTCTTTTATCCTAATCCAGGAGTAAGTAACAAAATTGATCGGCTACCACATCAAGATACAATTTCGAAAAAGTAAAAAGTCATCCTTTCAAGCGTCTAAATATTATGTACCAGAATGTGCGCGGATTAGATTCTAAGATGACAAAATTTTTTTTCAATAGTTATGATCTTGAACATCTCATGCCTTTTTAAATCTGAAGTTATTTTGCATGATATTCCTTTATCGGTTGAATATATAAGTGTTGTAATTAAGCTCAAATACAAAGGATTATTTCTAACATACTTTTATTTAAGACATGCGGAGGCCATAAAAACCGCAACACTTCTTACAGAACCCAACGACTTGGTATTTGCTGTAGGTGACTTTAATTTACTGTCAATTGTATGGAACTAGTCATCCAATGGTTCTGATTTAATTCCGATTATTACTAAAAATCCTGAATTTTTAAATGTAATTTTTGAACTTTTCCTTTTTACCAACTGAATGATATTCATAATTCGAATGGCAAACTGCTAGATATTGTGTTCGTTAATAACCGTGGTGGTTGCTTTGTAACCCCACTATTGAAATCGGTTGTGATTTGATTTTGGATAGTGAGCCTGAACAACGCTCAAATGAACATAATTATGATGCACTTAATAATATTTATTTACGATGGCAGCTCACGCTCAATCGATGGTGTGCTCGAGAACTTTTATAAAACTATTCACACTTATATGGATAAATGTGCACCAAAGGAAACTGTTTGTAAACATGCTGGCCTTCCATGGAGTAACAAATAATTATCTATTCTTAATAATGTAAAGAACAAACGATATAAAAAATATAAAAAAATCTGGGCTGCTTGATGAGCAGAACAAATACTCTGTCAGTCGTGCGGAATACAATATTCTCAACAATTCTTAGTACTACAATTATTTAGGAAAAGTTAAAAATAATTTTATCCCTGCTGTTATGTTTGGACCAATTTGGTCATTTGTTTAAATATTTTTTTTTTTATAAATTTGCAATGGCTAATCCTATCAAATTAAAAAAAATTGCATGGTAAGCAGCCAACGCTTGCTTTTCTCCTGAAGACTTGGGGATTTCAGGCAGTCCCTGCAGTTGCTCTTTGCCTTGAAAGGTGACTACTATTGCCAGTCTATCAACCTTTTCTACACCTGTCAGTACTGGGAGTAACTTTCCATCCCAGTGTAATACTAATTCGTGGCACTTGTCTAATTTAGATTTGCTCTGTTGTACGTGGTCCACTATTTGATGAACAAGCTTGCTGTTGTGTCAATAGCTCAGCTGCATGGATTTTCAGGTTTGGCTGTCCCTCCCAACATGTATTCTAGGCTCATAGCTAGCTGACGTAACAACTTCTTCGATTTGAATCATTTTCAGTCCACGACGCACAGTGGCGCCATTTGAGTTTTTTCGTTGCAAAAATCATATCTTTTGAACCGAATAACATAATTGAACAGTTTAAACAGCATATGATGGATAACTGTTCAGCCTATGAAATGAGCGTTTGGAAAGTGTGCTACGCTTTGAAGGGGCCTACTTATGGGTTATTAAAATTAAAATTTGTAGAAAAATCAATTTTATGGTAACAAAAAAAAAAAATTATTTTTAAATTTTTAGATTGTTTTTATTTTTTTTCTTTAGGGTTTTATGTTTTAAATTATTACCCAACAAATTTATTTTTTCAATTTTCTGTAAAATATTCATCACAATTCGTAAGAGAAGGTATATCTAAAAGACTAATCATTTCTTAACTATAATTATTTTCTAACTCTATTCGTGACTTCACATGCCGCAGGGAAGAAATACGTGGATCGGAAGATGCTGCCAACATGTTGAAGAGGTCCTCATTTTGCCTTACCCTTGATGCTTTGAATGTGTTCTGCAATCTATATTTTTTATAAAATTTCTTCAGAAAGCTCTCCAATTGGCAAAGACTGGTACTTAATTATATCTTTGCCATGCGCCAATATTTTATGGACGGTCGGGGTCAACTTCTTCTGTGGACACATTTCTGCTAAAAGAGATGCAGTTTTCGATGCATATTCTCCATATTTCGTAGAATTGACATTTTCTTTGCAGTTTAAAACATTCAAGATCGTTCCCAATCTTTTCACGATTTGATTGTCAATTCCAGTGATTCCAGTTACTGCCTCATCATTTTCAAAAAATCTCCTGGAAGTGTTTCCATCATTTGAGTTGCCGTATGCGTGCTTGTTTAAACTTGTTTAAAAAAAGCATCCTGTATTTGCTTCTTTCTGATCTTTTCCTTATCCTTTATTGATGTATTTTCATCGAAGTTTTCCTCCTCTTGTGGTAGGGTATACGCCAGTTTTAGCAAGAACTCCATACACCTTATCCTTGCGTGCAATGGTGATATTTCATATTCGTATTCTCCTCGTTTGTAGAATCGTTTAAATTACCAAAGTTCTTCTGACTCTTTTTGCAAATCGGGCATGACAATGTTGAGGTTGTTCCTGTCAGTTCGTTTACGACTTTTCTGTCACCCATGGTCAGGTGGAACTCGTAATTGCATTCAATATATTTTCCTTCTCCAATTTGCAGCTTTGTAGGCTTAATCTTGCTTATTTGTTCTTCAATGTCCTTCACTGTGGTCCTTATGAGTTCTGCCGATTCCCTTGCAAACTGAAACATTATTGATCGGCAATAATGCACTGATGATGGACGTGGATTTTTCCAGTGTAGGGAAATATCAGATTATAGCCGCAAAGGAACAACAGATGCCATAAACATATTTCCGTTCGATATTGTAGCGTCATCGGAAGATATCCTTTGCTTATAAAGGCTTTGTCCGGATGATCCATCGCAGCCCCATTTGCTGATCAATGTCAGTTTCTCGGGAAGAATTTTCACCTCATTTTCAGGAAGACTCTCCAACAACCGTTTTGCTGTATGGCCCATGAGATCCTGCAGATTGGCTTTCACAGAGACTTCCGTAAGCTCCGTATGCAATGGTCGTGAATTCATTTTGGCTTCCGTAATATGCTTGTATCCTTATAAAACGTCAGCCCCGTGTCGCATCAAGGATGCCCGTAGTATCTCATATTTTTCTTTGGAAAGTTGTAAGTCAATAAACAAGGCCAAGTCTTCTTCCGAACCATACTTTTTAATGTGTGCGTTTGTGGGCGTGGGAATGCTTTCCTTAATCCTTTTTAGTCGCAGTGGGCTTGCATCAGCAACAGATTTTGTAATCTGCGACCTAACTCTTTCACTATCCTTTGTATATTTAATAGACAGCGCGTCGATAAATGCTTCGTGGTCAAGTCATTGGTGGCATCGGCAAGTTTCCTCTTTCTTGTGAAAATTGAACACTCCTCAATACTTTTTTTTGGCCTTCCTTTTGCTCCTCTGGTTGATGTGGTGGGTTTATCTACTGCCAATATATCCAGGATGGTGTCTTCATTAAGCCAGTCCTCGTATTTGGAGTTGAAGTTCTGAATGGTTTGATTAGATTTCACCCATTTTGCCTTAATATTTGCATATATCAGATAAAAATTATTTTTTATAATTTCGCTTCGCTCAATATTTCCGTATAAGCTATCAAGTTCTTCCAAAGCAGCTTCCGTGAAAAACTTTGGTGTGGTTGACCTTCTAAACAGTTCAAATAATTTTAAATTGTTTAACGCCATGGTTTCAGTACTTGTTGCGCCAACTTTCAGTCGTAGACTAATCCAGGCATTATGCTTATTTTGCAATATAGAGGCTTATGCTACCATGCCTAAAAATTTACCTGTTCCCTCCATACATATGGATTTAGGCTGAATTATGCAATTTTGATATTATGCTCGTGTCTAAATAAGATTTGTGCCTACCTGGAGGGACCATAAGTCAATATTGTTCTTGACCATTTGTACTCCAAAGTAATTTTTAAGTGAGGTGCGTACCTGCGAATTTCAATGAGTAGTTTTTTGTGCATCCTGTGTCTGTAACAGAATATTGGGAGTAGAGTAGAGTAGGCAGAGGGTCACAGGTAAACAACAGACTTAAAATGCAATTTTCAAACTATTAGATCAAACTACTGTCAGTCAAAACATGTAAGGGATGCACGCCATACAATTTCTGCAACCATGTCTTATTAACCTTTTTTACCTCTAGAAGCCAAACGGGCACGTACGGGCAGATAAAACCTTTTGAAGTATGTAAAGAAATAATCAAAGAACACGCTTTGCAAATATGGCAAATATAGGAAAATATTGACTTTTTTATTTTCCGTCAAAGTTTAAAAATAGTGAAAAAACGGATAGTTTTAAATAGTGATTTACCAGGAGAAACACAAAGCAAACTGTTATTTTTTTTTTTTATCATTATACATTTAATAAATACATCAATCAACACGAACAAAAAATAAGGCGATTCGTTACCTATTTTTTGTGAATTACACCTGAAATCGCAACAAATTGACTAAAAATTGTGTGTTTTTTTGAAAACCGAATGTCGGTCAACTTTGAACGGTTATATCTGCTAAACTAAAAATGTGATATTATTAAGGGTAGCGTATTTGAAATCGGTCAAAAGTTTCCTATAGCATGGGTTTATTCAAAACTTCGTCGGCGAACATGAAAATTTTGATTTTTGCAACTTCGTTTGCTCTACGGGCGCCACTGTGCGACGGATCGATTTGTGTATATATAATAAATGCATTCAATGCGGATATATAAACTATATTTGAAAACACAACATTTGACCATCGACTCGTTTTCTTTAAGTCTCTTTTCAACGTCTCCTAAGATATATAAAGTAAAGCAAACCTTTTGTAGAGTTATAATATGAAACGATTGCAGGTTTCTTCTTATGATTATTGAAATCGAATTCATCTTTTTTAAGGCCAATATATGAAACAAATTTTTCGATTTTATTTAAAGCAAATTCGGATGTATATAAATGAACATTTTTGAAAGTTTTGTTTTTGCGAACTGTTTCCTCATATGCCAGTTTCCTTTGTTAAAGTTTTTTCTCCAACTCAAAAGATTAAAAAAAGATATCTGCTGTAATATTTTGCCCTTCTTCTGTCAACACCAACAAAACTCTCCTTGACTTTGTTCAGGCTTTTCATTTCTCGCTTTTCCATGGTATATTTGTATTCGCCATACGTATCCATATTTGGCAGTTTTTGAAGGCATATACTGCCGAAAAGAACATCGTCCTCTTAAACCAACTAGCTGCGCATCAATAGTGACATTTTCATGACAGATATAAGAAACATTGGAAGAAGAGCTTCCCAATAGTCCCATAACTCACGAATAGGAGCAAACTTGTCACTACTTTTTTGTTGTCTTCTATTGATGACATCATCAAAGTGAAAAGCGCTAGTTATGTTTGAAAATTATCCTCGGACGACTGAAACATTCATCAATCAAAAATGCAAAACTCATTTGCCTCTAAAGTACAAAATTAACATGATAAGCACTTTTCATATACGACAGATAAAAAATTTTGTATATACCGATAAACCCCAGCAAGAAGTAGAACACCAATATATGCCCGCAAAGTGGATTCGTCTAAGTCTTTCCATAAACTAAATGTGAAATTGCTATCTACATATTTCCAGAAATATAATTTTTTTTAAATAATTGGTAAAAAGGGTTTTATTTCAAATTATTGTGAAAAATATAAAGTAGACCAAAATCCAAAATGGCCCCTTACTTAAGATTGGTAAGTTTTTTTTAACCTAACAGCAGGGTTAAAAAGGGACTCGCAATCATTTTAAAGCTTTGCAAATTAGAAAGTGAAATATAGTGGTTATCCATCTGTTGTTATGAGACTTCATAATCTTGAATCTGCTAATGACGATGTTATAAGCGATCTGTTTGGGATTTTATTTTGCAAGTAATTACTCTAACGATCAATACGATGACTACAAATCTTCACAAATCAAGCTATCAATTTTCCTTCCGTAAATAATTTCGACATTTTCAAAACTCTTAAAAAATTAAAGGTTTCATACAATTGTGGGCCTGACGGCGTGCCTAGCTGCATCAATAATACATAGATACTTTCCAAAGCTTTCGAGAGATTCTTTTGTAATCCCGCTATACAAATCTGGGAATAAATCAGAAACTTCAAATTATGGATGCATTGCCAAACTTAGTGTGATTCCTAAACTTTTTGGAAAATTTATTACTGATATCCTAAGTCATGGCTGTTCTACTACATCAAATATTCTTCATTTTAAAACTTTAATTAATAATGGTTTTATGCTTGGAAAACAAACTGATGTGGTTCACACGGATTTTAGCAAGTCATTTTACAAGGTAAAGTTAGATTTACTGGCTTATCACCTCTCAGTTTAAATTGGATAAAGTCATATCTTACGGGTAGAAAGTAAATTGTACGATTTACAAATAAAAGCTCAAAATACTTCCCCTGTACTTCTGGCGTTCCTCAAGGCAGCTAATTGGGACCAATTCTTTTTTCTTTTTTTTACATATGTTCTTCCCAAAGTTATAAACTTCAATAATATTGTAATTTACGCTGATGATGTGAAAGTTTTCTATTGCTACAATCAACATGCCCACCTTCAATCAGATTTGAACAACTTCTTTTTGTGGCGCAATCAGAACTTAATGGATCTTAATTTAAAAAAATTTAAAGGCATACGCTTATCCACAAACAACTTCATTACTGCTACTTATTCATTGGGTGGATACTAACTAGAATTGGTGGATACATTTCTTGATCTTGGTTTACTGCTTGATTAAAAATCTAACCACGTAACCTCGACTGTCAACAAATCCAGAGGATTTCTCACCTTCAACAAACGTTGAGCTAAGGATTTTGTCGATCCCTATACTAGTAAGACCGATTATGGAATATGGCTCCATAATTTGGAATCCCTATTATAAAAGTTATCAACAACATATTGAAGCTGTTCAGAAGCAATTTTTACTTAGTTTGTTAGTTAATTGTTCTTTAATTAGTTCATTTCATTGTTTTACAAATAATAAATATTTATTGAACATACGACTTTGATTTAAATTTTTACTTTAAGAAATTTTTAGAAATGTGTTTTGTGTTACAAACAATTTTTATAATTAAAAGCATCAATTCAATCCTTTCTGCTACTAATCGCATCTATAATATATGTAGATATTTACTTAAAATTATCTTTTACATTATTTAATATTGTCTTGATGTCTTTTTCTGTGAAAGAAATTTTTGCAAAATGTTGAAGTATGTGAAGTATTATAGGATATTTGGCTAAAAATGATGGATATTCGCAATTTCTTCTGGATTGCATAATGAACATAAGCGAGATCTTTTTTTGCCGAAACCTGGTTCCAAGTAATTTTCACTGGAATCCTGCTCTGCGTTTGCCATCGTACACGGATAGGCCTGCGTTAATTAAATTACGGACATTAAAATGTAATAGAACTATGCTGAAAGTTTCATTTGAAATCAGTCTTATTCAAGGTGAACTCAGCTCTGAATTTCTATTAAATAAAATTTGTTTTAATGTTCCTCAACGTTTTGTAAGGCATTTCGAACCACTAAATGTTAGGAGAATGTAGTGCGATTTTAACATCTTGTGTAGACAAATAGATTTCTGACTGCCACGAAATGAAATAAAACAAAATTTAACAAGTAAGAAAATTATAGTCGGTCTAGATCGACTATACGATACCCTATACCATGCCCTATCTCTTAGGCCCAACTAACTGGACATAGAAAATAAGCAAAAACCAAATTTGAGTCTAATTTTTATTAATTTTTTTGGCTGCAGACATGAAAAAGTTCATATCGGATGCTAGATCTATATGGGGACTAGGTCCAAAAATGGACCGATCCTGATCATGTTTGGTAAAGTCTCTTGTATTTTGCAAAAATATATACAAACAAAATCTGAGAAGAATCAGTGCAATATTTTTGTTTTTTAATAGATTTAAGTGAAGATCGGGAAGCAGCTCTATATGGGGCCAAAGGGATCATTTTTGGACTACACATTAATGGACGTAATGAACGCATAAAAAACTAAATTTGAGTAAGATCTATATGACAATTTGGATCTTATGGCAATTTATGTCGATTTCATAGGGGTAATTTGTATGGGGGCTAGGTCTGAACATGGACCGATTATCACCAATTTCAATAGCGTTCATCCCATGGCCGATAAAAGCTTATATACCGAATTTCATCAAAATATATTCATATTTGCGACCTGCAGTTTGATTACAAGCTTTACATGGACACACAGACGGACGGACGGACGGACGGACGGACGGACATTGTTAAATCAACTCAGAAAGTGATTCTGATTCGATCGGTACAATTAAAGATGGGTCTAGGTCAAATATTTTTTGGTTGTTACAAACAGCAGCACAAAGTCATTATACCCAAACCACATAGTGGTATAGGGTATAATAATGTATTTAACATATTGCTTTTAGTTTAGTTTATTATTTAATTTTTTTTAATAGTCTGTAAGGATTTATCCATTGACTAATTAAATTTAAATAAACAAAAAAAAATGTGTCTAGCTGTATTTTGGCATATATCATAAATATATCTTGGTTTAATTGATGATCGAGCGCATTATAGTACAGTGTATATGACTTAATTTCTGTATTACAAATTGAAATATTTAAAATTAAATGTCATGAAAGTTCAACACACTCCAAAGATTTGCCCTCTGTGACCCTAAAATAGAGAAATGTTTCTCAAAAAGAAAAAAAAAAGAAAAGCAAACATAATACTGAAAAACACAAAAAATACCCCTAATTCAACACGAGTGAAATTGGAATAGGGTGCAAGTGTATTTGTCATTGTACACGAAACATAATTGGTAAAAGGAATGTGACAAAAATAAAATGAACTTGTTAAAATTTTTGTACTGTTTATTTTTTTTTTTTATATACATTTTTAATGTTGATGAGAATCTGTACAAAAACCACAAATTAGAACTGAATGAAAGATAAATAGAAAGAATAAGCTTTTGCAGCATTACAACTTATATCCAGATATACTTACACAAAATCATAAGAAGAAGCATTTCCAAGAAAATTATAGAACAGTTTACATTAAAGAATATAGATGCACATTCTCTGTTCAAATGTATATTCGCTGATACTGCTTACTAACAGATGGGAGAAGAAAATTAGCAGATATAATATATTTATTTTGTTTTCAAATTTTATCGCTTTCAAAATTTGGAGCTATTTTATTTTATCAATCGAAGCTTATGTCATATCATTTAAACAACCAACTTTATATATCTGCCCTTTAAATCCAGAGGAACGGATGGACATTTTTCGCTACAATTAAGTTATTATGATAATTTCTTTTAAAATTCAGTACGAATACTGTACAAATATTAATTTAATATTTTCAAAATACAAAAATTTTCTACGCTTCCTGGTTAACCTTTAGCCATCTAACGTATTTTTTAATCACCCTACCACCTAACATCGGTCATGGTGACCCCTTACTTAATTTTAGTTTTTATAGTATAAATATAATAATAAAATACCGAAAAAACCCCATTACACAACTATTTCGTACCCTTTATTAAATCAATAATAACAAAAATTAACTTAAAATTAGTTTCGTATTCTATAACTTTTTATACCCTATACCACTATGTGGTTTGGGTATAATGACTTTGTGCTGCTGTTTGTAACAACCAAAAATATTTGACCTAGACCCATCTTTAATTATACCGATCGAATCAGAATCACTTTCTGAGTTGATTTAACAATGTCCGTCCGTCCGTCCGTCCGTCCGTCTGTGTGTCCATGTAAAGCTTGTAATCAAACTGCAGGTCGCAAATATGAATATATTTTGATGAAATTTGGTACGTAAGCTTCTATCGGCCATGGGATAAACGGTGTTGAAATTGGTGAGAATCGGTCCATGTTCAGACCTAGCCCCCATACAAATTACCCATATGAAATCGACATAAATTGCCATAAGATCCAAATTGTCATATAGATCTTACTCAAATTGGGTTTGTATGCGTTCATTACATCCACTAATGAGTAGTCCACAAATGATTCCTCTGACCCCATATAGAGCTGCTTCCCGATCTTCACTTAAATCTATTAAAAAACAAAAATATTGCACTGATTCTTCTCAAATTTTGTTTGTATATATATTTCCAAAATACAAGAGACTTTACCAAACATGATCAGGATCGGTCCATTTTTGGACCTAGTCCCTTTATAGGTATAGCATCCGATATGAACTTTTTCATATCTGCAGCCAAAAAAATTAATAAAAATCCCACTCAAATTTGGTTTTTGCTTATTTTCAATGTCCAGTTAGTTGGGCCTAAGAGATAGGGTTTCTAAAAGCATGGTATAGGGTATCGTATAGTCGGTCTAGACCGACTATAAATTTCTTACTTGTTTTATTTATTAATATAAGAGTTTTGTAAGAACACACAGAAAACAGATTCATTGTGGTTACCGAATTTATTGCCAACCGAATTGCGATGAAGATAGTATCCGAATATCGATTTAATTACGAATAAAAGTCTGTGGCTGTAACAGTAAATGTTTTACCATAATAGAAAATATGAAGCTCCTCTTAAATTTCTGTTGCTACAATCGAAAATACGGTTATTGAAGTTTTAAACAATTCGATTGGAAAATTTATTTATTTTATGGCTACCAAATTTATTTCCAACTGAATTACGCAAATAACTGAATTCCGAGTTTATGACAATTACGATTCTATGGGCTTAACAGTAAATATTTTGTCACAATAGAAAATAATATATTGCTATAAAATTTCTATTAATACAATCGAAAATGCAGTTGTTAAACTTCAGAGCAATTCGGTTGGTACATTCTTTTTCTGTGTGTATATACAATTTTAATATGAGATCTAAATAGAATAACTATCTGAACATAAAATTTTTTCTATTTTTGAAAACTTGAAAACATGTTCTTCCATATTAAATAGTTTTTGGCATGATTAAATTGCAAGTAAAATAAAATTTCAACCTGGCAGTAATCGTAATTTTTGGCGACATGGTATACACATTTTTTGGGAACATTCAACACAAATTGGATTTTTGCATTCAAAAAGCATGTGTAATTTCAAAACATGGCGAATAGCGCCCTGAAGTTCTCTGTGCAATCCAATCTGGATGCATATATAGCTTCCGATATATGTATTTACAGCAGAAACATCTAAAATTCTATGGAAGATCGTCATTGGCCATCTATAAAACTACAAAAAATATATTGGCACTACAATTCCATAAATATCTAACGTCGGTCAAAATGACCACAAGCAAAACTGATTTACTTCTAATCTTAGAATTGGTACACCTGTTGACTGCCTAGTTGCACGAAACTCATTGATTAGAGAAAAGAAAAAGTTCTTAGAAGGACAACTACACAGCTTGCGTAATAACGGGAATATTTAACAACTAAAAAAACGGTAGGGTCACTGTGACCGGCATCAGGCGACTGAAAGTTAATTGAGAGAAATAAAGGTTATATTATTATTAAATTGTTTGTTCCCATCCCCTACACGTAGAGGTCTCATTGCGCTTCTAGTCGGAAAGTTGATGCAAATTTAATTAGGACAAGTATTAAATTTGTCTATAACGAATCTTTAGTACGCTCCACATTGGTTTAATGTTTATAATATTATCTAGAATTATTACATTATTTAAAAAAAACTTAGTCATTACAAACAAGTAAGAAAATTATAGTCGGTCTAGACCGACTATACGATACCCTATACCATGCTTTTAGAAACCCTATCTCTTAGGCCCAACTAACTGGACATAGAAAATAAGCAAAAACCAAATTTGAGTAATTTTTATTAATTTTTTTGGCTGCAGACATGAAAAAGTTCATATCGGATGCTAGATCTATATGGGGACTAGGTCCAAAAATGGACCGATCCTGATCATGTTTGGTAAAGTCTCTTGTATTTTGCAAAAATATATACAAACAAAATCTGAGAAGAATCAGTGCAATATTTTTGAGTTTTAATAGATTTAAGTGAAGATCGGGAAGCAGCTCTATATGGGGCCAAAGGTATCATTTTTGGACTACACATTAACGGACGTAATGAACACATAAAAACCCAATTTGAGTAAGATCTATATGACAATTTGGATCTTATGGCAATTTATGTCGATTTCATAGGGGTAATTTGTATGGGGGCTAGGTCTGAACATGGACCGCTTATCACCAATTTCAATAGCGCTCATCCCATGGCCGATAAAAGCTCATATACCGAATTTCATCAAAATATATTCATATTTGCGACCTGCAGTTTGATTACAAGCTTTACATGGACACACAGACGGACGGACGGACGGACGGACGGACGGACGGACATTGTTAAATCAACTCAGAAAGTGATTCTGATTCGATCGGTACAATTAAAGATGGGTCTAGGTCAAATATTTTTGGTTGTTACAAACAGCAGCACAAAGTCATTATACCCAAACCACATAGTGGTATAGGGTATAAAAATAAACTGAATTTTTAAAATTTTTGAGAGGTATGTCCATATTTGAGGTCAAGTCTGTAAAATTATACCTGATGTAAATCGTTTTAAATACCAACTTGAGTGCAGTAATGACAAACAATATTATCCAAGCTTTAGCCAGGTAAATGGTTTATTTTGTCAATGAGCGTGATTTGTATAGACATACAGACGGACGGACGGACGGAGCGAAAGACGGACATGGATATATCGGCTTGAGTTGTTATTAGAATCAAGAATATATTTAGATAACTTATGAGGTCTCAAATTCATTTTTCGAAGCGTTACAAACGGAATAACAAACTTGCGTATACTCTCTGCAAAGAATCAGAATTTTAGCTAGGTAAGGAGTTTTCAAGAATCCGCATCAAACAGAAAAACAAAATGACGGAACACAACCCTTATGACGTGAATTTTAACAGCCTTCAAAGATCTCAACATGAATATTAGACTTTATGTAAATGGATTCTATCTGAATTATAATATGAAAAAAAGTAAAATGCAAATTAAACAACTATACATACATACATCTATTGGGGCAAGAAATATATTAGAGCAAAACTAGATAAAATAAAATAAAATAAAATAAAATAAAATAAAATAAAATAAAATAAAATAAAACAAAATACAATACAATAAAATAAAATAAAATTAAATAAAATAAATAAAATAAAATAAAATAAAATAAAATAAAATAAAATAAAAAAAAAAATAAAACAATAAAATAAAATAAAATAAAATAAAATAAAATAAAATAAAATAAAATAAAATAAAATAAGACAAAATAAAATAAAATAAAATAAAATAAAATAAAATAAAATAAAATAAAACAAAATAAAATAAAATAAAATAAAATAAAAAAAAATAAAATAGATCGTGTTACATCGGTATATATTTCTAAAGGTGTTTGGTTTTTTTATTAGATTTTTTCTATCATATTGATCAATTTTGTTATCGTTACTTTAACGTCCGTTTTATTCTAGAAGGGATAAAATACGTGAAGAGGAAATAAATCCGATATGTTTTAAAATTTCCTGAAAGTTAATTAAAAATCGTGGCTGTTACTGTGACCTCATATCTGTTAAAAATGTAACGATTTTTATAAAAACAGTTCCGGTAACTCTTATAATTTGGTTGCGGTTTCATTTACTCCGAACGAAAATACCACTGGCGGTCATTTTGTTATTTTTTTTCTTTTACTTGACGCTTTATCCATTCTCTTTATTAATGTCTAAAGTGTAGATTAGCATTTGCATTCGTTGCTGAGTTAGTATAAACGTAACGGAATTATAACAGTTACCGGAACTGTCTTATTTAAAACCGCTACAATAGGCTACTCTCAAATATTGAACGAACTCCATAAGAAAGTTGTCAGGTTTGCTCGTAATTAACTGTAAACCAAATTATGTGACAACTTCGCCATTTTTAATTGGTGGCGACACGTGGA
Source organism: Cordilura impudica (assembly GCA_963682025.1). Classification (NCBI taxonomy): domain Eukaryota; kingdom Metazoa; phylum Arthropoda; class Insecta; order Diptera; family Scathophagidae; genus Cordilura; species Cordilura impudica. Next base: position 150,029,164 of record OY821517.1, read on the forward strand.
TCCGTTATAACACACCGGCGAATAAACAACATTTTGCATAATGATTTTCTCCCGGCAAACGGGCACCTAAAAGGGTCAAGATGGTCGTATCAGGCAACATGGTCATAGCGAAAGTCATACTGTAACGCGGCGCACATTGGGTTCAAATGTGTCAAAAGTGAGGATTAATTCAAAAGTTGAAGTTATTATATTGTATTAAGTTTTGGTATCGGGTTAGAGCAGATAAAATTTACCATCAATAGCTGTCAAAAAAAAATTTTCTACGTTGTTTACTTATTTTGTTATACTCTCTCAAAGTTCAATAATTTTATTTGTTCCAAAATCAAAATTTTTTTAAATGAGAGTTTCAATTTCAGGTATTGGACTGTAGTGTACTCGTGAACATAGGGTCAAGTGTAAACCCAGACCAATGATTCACAGGTACCCAAATACGTATGTATGTTTGTGGTGACGATTGAGTCAGGTTTACAAAATGTATGTTTGTACGTTTGATACTGAAAGTATGTAGAACGGAAACAAATATTTTGTAAACAAAAAGTTTGATGACTTATTTGTTTTAGCGTATCACCAATTTGTGTAACATTACACCAAATAGTATATGAATGATCGATACATTGTTTGACTGTGACGTTTTGACGAACTGACCACTTTACGAAAGAGAAAAACACTCAAAATCACCAACACAACATAAGACATAAGAAAAACAACAAGTTGAATATTTACTTTAATTTCTTCGACACAATAAAATAATAAGAGTATACACCAGATGTCACACCACTTGTCACATCACAGGACTAACCTCTTGAAAAATTTGTTGCAGAAATATTTTTAAAATTTTTTTGAATAATATCCCAAAAATGGGTAAATCCGCTTCTACAGTAAATTACTATGGGGTTTCAGAATAAAACATTTTGCGTATATTTGCAATTGCTCAAAATATTTAACTTTCTTTTAAAAATCCACAGTTTCAAATCAAAATATTCTGCAAACGCAATAGCTAAGACTTGTTCATTGTTTCGATTTTTGGTTTTGTCTTTCTTCTCGTTACTGTGATTTTTGTTATTGGCATTGTAAATATGTGACCAAGTATATCAACAAATTATTTTAATGATCATGTATACGAAAGTGGGACAAAGTTGAAAAGTAAAAATTGTAGAAAACACTTTAAATTGCAATAAAAAATTCCGGTTGCGAAAAATTCATCGTGTAAATACAAATGCATTATATTTAATAAAAATAACTACTCTTACTTTATTCTACAAATTTAGGAAAAAGTACGTCTCAATTGTTCAAATTTTGGAATAACACTTTTTTAGTTCGACTTAAAATGTCTTAACCCTGGTACGTTTTAATATTTTGATTTTAAGTCCACTCTAACGCAAAATCCCAAAATGATTAAAAATACTGTCAATGTCAGACTCAGTGATGTCCTACTACTGATCGTTGAGCAACCAAAGCCAAGCTTTGGAAACTCTAGCGATGGGAAAACTGCCAGATTTTTTTTTTTCAGAATGCAGTTGTTTCTGCACAAATTACAAAAGTGGACAAATAATTGATAGAACGAATGCATGCGATACTTATTGTTGTATCCTGCGGTCATGAGATTCAAGTTGAAAAGTTTAGAAACTATACTCACAACATGGCCAGACATTTCGTTAAGCTCTACCCGTGGTTTTATATAAAATCCACATTACATAAATTCTTTATTCACTGGTCAGAACTAGTATCACATGCATTATTGCATTGATTACAAGAATGAAAATTTTGTTGATATGGAGTATCATTATTAATATAAACAAGTAAGAAAATTATAGTCGGTCTAGACCGACTATACGATACCCTATACCAAGCGTTTAGAGACCCTATCTCTTAGGCCCAACTAACTGGACATAGAAAATAAGCAAATACCAAATTTGAGTGGGATTTTTATTAATTTTTTTGGCTGCAGATATGAAAAAGTTCATATCGGATGCTATATCTATATAAGGACTTGGTCCAAAAATGGACCGATCCTAATTATGTTAGGTAAAGTCTCTTGTATTTTGCAAAAATATATACACCTAATTCTCTTTTTACACGAATTATTTTTACACGAATTTTCATTTAACACGAGTTAAAAAGTTAACATTTTTCTCTTTTTACACGAATTGTTTTGTTTTAACACGATTTTAAATATTCTACAAATTCTTTTTATAAATTTTTATTTTTTATGTTCTATGATTTTTTTTTATTCTCACTACTCACAAATTACACATTTCAATTAATTTAACGGTATGGCATCCCGTTTATGTCGATTATATTTATGCGTATGTATTTTGTCTTTGAGTGGGATTCCCCGAATTAAACATAAAGTAAAAATGCAATGTATTATGTACGCAAATTAGTATGGTTTTGAGAATAGAAAAGAAAAGACGTTTAATTGCTGTAAAGTTAGTGCTCGTACAAATTTATCAACTCAATAACAGGTAAGTTTTAAATAATTTCCAAATCGCTGCATTATTAATTATAATTGAAAATCAGAATTGTGTTTAATTATAACTATTTCTAAACTATTGTATATTGGTAGCCCGGTCACAATGTCACATAAATCACCTGTAATAAATAAGAGGAAAGCCATTAGTCTTGATACTAAAATTAAAATTTTAGATCAACTTGCAACAGGACAAGGTGCAACGGCTGTAGGAAACCATTTTGGTATTCATGAAGCTACCATAAGAACGATTAAGAAAAATGAAACTGCGATTAGAAAATCTGTATGTTCTGGAACAAAAATAAGTGCTAAATCATCGTCATATATAAGAGATGTTGTCAAAGAGAAGATGGAAAAAGCTTTGGTAATACGGATTGAAGATAAATCACAAAAAAGAATACCAGTAGACGGAATGACTATCAAGCAAACAGCATTAAGAATATATAAACATATTAAAGAAATAGAGCCAAGCACTTCATCTCAGTCAAAACAACCTGAATTTTCAGCAAGTACAGGTTGGATGACAGGTTTTCTTAAAAGACATGCTCTTCACAATATAAAAATTAAGGGAGAAACTGCATCTGCAGATGAATTGGCTGCTAAAGAGTTTCCTCAAAAACTTTTAAAAATTATTGAAGAGGGAGGATACACCCCAGATCAAGTTTGGAATGCAGATGAAACTGGTCTTTTTTGGAAAAAAATGCCCAGCAGAACTTATGTTGCAAAATCACAGAAAACTGCCGGTGGTTTTAAAGTAGCAAAGGACCGTATTACACTATTGTTTTGTTCCAATGCGTCAGGAGAACGAATGTTAAAACCGCTGCTAGTAAATCGTGCTTTAAAACCACGTTCTATGAAAGGTATTGATTACAATAAATTGCCAATTCACTGGATGGCAAACAAAAAGGCCTGGGTGACCAGTGCAATCTTTACAGAATGGTTTCAGAACTACTTCATCCCAGAAGTTAGACGCTACATGAACGCAAAATGTTTAGAATTTAAAGTTCTTTTAATTATAGACAACGCACCTGGCCATACGGTTGTGGAGCACCCAAATGTTCAACTTTGTTTCCTACCGCCCAATACTACATCCTTAATACAACCGTTAGACCAAGGAATAATTGCTACATTTAAAACGTACTACATAAAACGTTCATTCCAATACGTGCTAGACAAACTAGATCAAAATGAGGAATTAACAGTCATTGATGTTTGGAAACAATTTTCTATTATGGACTGCGTTAACCATGTTGGGAAAGCGTTAGCTGAATTAAAGCCATCAACTTTGAACTCATGTTGGAAAAATATTTGGCCAGATTGTGTCAAAAGCAAAGATCCTGACATCCATAATAACGATGAATTTGCTGACATCATAACATTGGCACATACAATTGGTGGAGATGGTTTCGATGACCTGTCATCTGCAGATATAGAGGAATTGTTAGTTGATCAAAGCTTGAGTGAAAATGAAATTATAGACCTTAGCATTGAGACTCATCATAACAACGCACAAAGCGATAATGACGAAGAGGATATTCCAGTTTTAAATGCAACTCTAATTAAAGAAGGTCTTGATATTGCAAGGAATTTAGGTAATCATTTTGAACAACATGATCCTGATAAGGAACGAGCTGCGAAATTTCAACGTGAACTGAAATTATTAACGTCATCTTACAGGGAACTTTATAAAGGTTTATCACGCATTCAAACACAATCTTTAATAACTGATTTCATTCCTAAAACTAATGACTTATCAACAATCAAAAATACTGATAATAATAGAGACATAATTTCCCAAAATGATGAACAAAATAGATCTAGTGAGAGCAGTGATATTGCAGCCTTACGCAAACGTAAACGATTATTGTCGGGAAGTGACAGAAATAAAAGTTGTTTATGTTTATATTAGTTTTCCTTTTTTATATTAATGAATTTCTGATATTATTTTCTTTTTTCCAAATCATTATTTTTTTTTTTATAATATATGTATGTATTTATATGTATTTAAGATATTAAAATGTGTAAGCACGTTAAATAAATTCTCAAGTAAACTTTAACAAAAATTTTTTATTGTTGTTTATTGTACTTTTACGTTATTTTTTAGGTCTGGAACCAATCTACTATTTTCATCTTTGGCTAGTATCTTTTTTTACACGAATTTTTTTTACACGAATTTATTGGGAACGTATCTATCGTGTAAAAAGAGAATTGGGTGTACAAACAAAATTTGAGAAGAATCAGTGCAATATTTTTGTTTTTTAATAGATTTAAGTGAAGATCGGGAAGCAGCTCTATATGGGGTCAAAGGGATCATTTTTGGACTACTCATTAATGGATGTAATGAACGCATACAAACCCAATTTGAGTAATATCTATATGACAATTTGGATCTTATGGCAATTTATGTCGATTTCATATGGGTAATTTGTATGGGGGCTAGGTCTGAACATGGACCGATTCTCACCAATTTCAACAGCGTTCATCCCATGGCCGATAAAAGCTTATGTACCAAATTTCATAAAAATACATTCATATTTGCGACCTGCAGTTTGATTACAAGCTTTACATGGACACACAGACGGACGGACGGACGGACGGACGGACGGACGTTGTTAAATCAACTCAGAAAGTGATTCTGATTCGATCGGTATAATTAAAGATGGGTCTAGGTCAAATATTTTTGGTTGTTACAAACAGCAGCACAAAGTCATTATACCCAAACCACATAGTGGTATAGGGTATAAAAAAAAAAAATATAAATAAAACTTCAAATACTTGATATTAAATATAGTTTAATACAAAAATATATTTTTTGCTCATTTGTTTTTTAACAGAGAATTAACTACACTGTAGTTTGCAATTTGACTCCAAAGTTACACCAAAAATTTTGTCCGAAAAACAAAAAAGCACTTCAGTGTTTAAAAAAATTAAAATTTTTTTTCCCAAATGGTAAAAGCTACACTAATAATAATTATTGAAAAAAGACTTTTTTATTTTTATAAAAAATAATAAAATTAAAAATACGGAGGATACGCCGTTAACGCTATATGTAAGTTTAGCAAAAAAAAAGTTTTTATTGTTTTTTCAAGGCAAATACAAACATGTACAGGGTTGCCCATATTCGACGGACCCATGTTTTTTTTTAAAAAATCAAAGAAAAAAATAAAAATTTGGCGGTTGGCAATCTTAATCATTTAATTTGTTCCAAGTAGATTTGTTTACATCAATTTTTGAATATGATATCTCTCAAATGGCCGCCTCTGGCGTTGATGGCGTATTGTGCCCTTTTTGCAGCATTTTCCATCGTTTTCGCCAACATTTCGGCCGGAATAGCGGCTATTTCTTCACGAATGTTGTCCTTGAGCTCTTCTACGGTCCTTGGCTTGTTAACGTAAACCTTTGACTTCAAATATCCCCACAAGAAGAAGTCAGGCGGCGTCAAATCGGGCGAACGCGGTGGCCAGTCCAAATCACCCCTTTTCGACATCAAACGGCCCGGAAACAAATTCTCCAGAAAATCGATTGTTATGCGACTTGTGTGCGGTGGAGCGCCGTCTTGTTGAAACCAGAACTGCCTCATACGCTTTCGACGAATAATTGGCATCACAAAATTGGTCATCATGTCGCAATAACGCTCTTGGTTGATGGTAACAGCAAGGCCATTTTCATTTTGGAAGAAAAACGGCCCAATGACCGTTTTCGCACTAACGCCGTACCAAACTGTGGCTTTTTCGTCATGAAGAGGCACTTCTTGAATCTCTTGAGGATTTTCAGTGGCGTAAATACGGCAATTTTGCTTATTTACGGTCCCATTCAATGTGAAATGGGCTTCATCGGACATGATAATTTTGTTCCAAAATTGCTCGTCATCTTCGGCCATTTCGATGACTCTTTGGGCCCATTCCAATCGACGAGGCTTGTCCACAGGCAACAATGTTTGCGTCAATTGAATTTTGTACGGGAACAAATGCAAATCAACGCGAATAATCCGTTGTAAAGTGGACCGAGCCATGCCCAACTGCTGAGAACGGCGTTTTTGGGATGTTCTTGGGGACCTCTCAACACTGGCTCCTACGGCAGCGATATTCTCGGCCGATCGCCTTGGTCGACTTTTATTTGGCCTCTTCGGATTAGAAAGAGCCTCACCAGTCGAAAATTTTTCGTATAAACGCTTAATGGTGTTCTTAGAAGGCGCACTTCTCACATTTTTTAATATTTTAAAAGCACGTTGAGTTTTCACAATTGACTTGTTCTGTTGAATGTAAATTTCAACTATTTCAGAGCGCTCGCGTGGCGTGTATTGTTGCATGGTAAAAATCTGCTTGGACTGACGCTTCAAACGCGGTATGTCTTTAAGCGATCTGACATCTCTGTCAAAAGTTATGGCGTTGCCAGATGGGTCCGTCGAATATGGGCAACCCTGTATATTGTAGTACGCAAGGTGAACTCGTATCAAACATATTTTTTTCAAAGTTGTTCTATATTTTAGTTTGTTGTATTGGAAGTGTCTTAAATAGTATAACTTTTGCTTGAATTCTTATTTAGTTGTTTGCAGCAAATGTATATGAATTGAACTTTTTACCAAGCAAATTATCTACTGCTCTTGGTTACTGATGACGTTTAGTCACTCTTTCCGAAACAGCTGTATATGCAGAATATAGATCAATTTTTTGAAACAACTGTGCCAATGTTTTTGCTTTATTTAAAGTAAAAGCATTTGATCTTGAGCCTGAATAATTTCAAACTCAATCATTTAAATGATAATGATCGAAAATAAGATTTTTTTATTTTTATAAAAAATAATAAAATTATTGAAAAAAATATGTATTTTTTTAAATACGGCTTCCCTGAATTACTCCTCTTTTTGACTACCATTCAACCGACTGTGCGACGCAATCCATATTAACTACCATCAAAATAAAAAAAAACATTAAATCAACATTAGAAAATTATAGTCGGTCTAGACTGGCTATACCATGCGTTTAGAGACCCTAACTCTTAAAACGCACAAATTAGATATGGGAAATAAGCATAAACCAAATTTGAGTGTCATTGTTACTAATTTTTTTTTGCCCTTGGAGATGAAAAAGTTCATATCAGATGACATATTTGTATGGGGACTAGTTCGAAAAATGTAGTGATCCTGACCATATTTACTAAGGTCACTTATTTTTTGAAAAAATATATACAAATCAAATTTGAGAGAAAACTGTGCAAAATTTTTGTTTTTTGATAGACTTAAGTGAAGATATGGAAGCAGCTCTATATGGGGCCTATGACTAACAATTGTCCAGGGATTAGTTTTGGCCTACTGATTAATGGATATAATAAACACCAAAAAACCCAATTTGACCGATATCTATATGATAATTTAGATATTCTGGCAATTTAATTCGAGCTCATAGGTGTGATTTGTATGGGGACTAGGTCCGAACATACACCGATTTTCAACGACTTCAATAGCATGCATCTTATGTACTACATTTCATCAATATATGCTCATAGATGCAATCTGTTGTTTGATTGCAAATTTTACATGAACTAATTGACGAACGGATGGACGTACGGACGGACTTCGCTAACTTGATTCAGAAAGTAAATCTGAGTCGATCGGTATATTAAGGTCTAAGTCAAATATTTTTCGTAGGCTCATTGAAAAAGGATTTAGCTCCAAGGATGAAATTGTTGACAAACAAGTGCGTATATTCTGGACCATTTGGAAATTTGTTTATTTAGAAGGGATAAACAAATTGTATAAACGTTTCGTAAGTTTTCAAGCTTAAAAGAGAATATGTTCGGAAATATATATATATTTCCTCATTGCTGCAAAAAATGGTTCTTCATTTGAATTCCATATCGATTTATTGATTCACCAAAAGCATTACTTACAGATTTCTAAGCAAATTTCATTTAAAAGATATGTTCACTTATATATCAGAAAAAGTTATTTTTAATTTTGAACTTACGACCGAAGAACCTACTCTATTCGAGGGGTCTAAAGTTCTTAATATAGGCCTGTGTAATTGATATCAAAATGTGAAAAGAACGTAATCAAATAAAGGAAGGCTTATATGCTGATAATTTAATGTTTTATTTCATCCAATTAGCAAGAATAACATTTGTTTCGCTACTGTGAATGCACGAATTCTATTTACAAGAAGACACAATATTTCTTTTTACACAACTACATGAAGGCACACATACGTTTCATTTTTTTTAATGCTTCCAAATAAAAATACCACAATATATATTCTTTCAATACAAAAAAAAAAAAAAAAAAATATCAACAGTACTTCAGTAACTATTTGTGTGGTTTGTGATATGATAACTCAAAAATGCAAGTGTATAATGTTGTTTTTTCCAAAAAAGAAAAAGAAAAAAATATTCCATGTATTTAAATGGGTACATCTGTTTGAGAAGCATAATGTAAAACATTTATAAATGTTAAAACAAGAAAAGTTGTGCTCAACATTCAAACACATACACATACCAACTCACACATAGATACTCGCATGGAATAACATGGGGTATTAACTTCATCTACGGAGTAAGTCCTAAATATATCGTTCAAAATTATAACACTTTTTCTCTTCGAAGTGTGTAGCTACACTTTTTCTTAAACACTACTTCCAAAACAAATGGCGGCTACCATATCAGTATAATAGTATCCCAACAAACAACGCAGTATCAAAACAAGCAAGACTATACGATTCCTTATACTATGAATTTAGAGAAAGAGTCTTAGTTTCAACTAATTTGGTTTGGAAAATAAACATAAACCAAATATGAATGACATTGTGATTAATTTTTTTGAAAAAATTGATATCGGACGCCATATCTATATGAAACTACGTAGAAAAATTGTCCGATCCTGACCATACTTGTTAAAGTTAACTATTTCTTGCGAAAACCAAAAACAAACCAAATTTGAAAAAAAGCTGTTCAATTTTTTCATTTTTTGATAGTGAATATTGTGGAGCAACTTTAAATGGGCGCTATGACTAAGAATTGTCATACAGCGGCTATTTTTGGACTACTGATAAACGGGTGCCATATTTGGATTTCATGACAATTTAAGACAATCATTTGTATTGGAACTACGTCTGAACATGCACTGCGTTTCACCAATTTCAATAAATTCGTTCTGTGGTCGATGAAGGCTTATATACTCACCTATATTTTTATTTCAAGGTATACATGGATAGACAAACAGTCTAATCTAACTTTTGAAGCAAAACGAAACTTATTTGTGTGTAATATAAAAACGCAGTATAAACTTGTAATCATTATATTAGTTGTTACGCTCATTATTGGTTCACCAATTTGCTGATTCTGTAACCCTGTATACGTACCTATTATAAGGCAAGTAACATAAAACGGAACTACAGACATTGCACACTTATGCCTGAAACACATAGGCGACTGCGGCTATACTTTTTTTTGAAAAGACAGAAACATGTAACAATAATATAAACAGCTGTTTTTATACAAATGTATTTTTATTTCAGTAGTGCCAATTATATTTTTTACTTAATTAAAATTGATTTAAATATAAAATCACTTATTTATAATGCATTATTATAATGTAGAAATAAATAAATAAATTTATTTAACCTCTTCTGATTATTAATGGGTTTATAGCGTTTAATTTTGCGATTTTTTTTTTCAACAAAATAAAATATTTCATAGCACTAATATGTGGTTTTCTTGAATAACCGCGTATGTCATAAAATCAAAATGTTCAGGGGAGCCAAAGAACGTTATATTTGAAATTATGGGCTCGATATAAAGATTTTTGAGCTTTTTATGTAACAGTCCTGTAGATATGGGCAATAAATACTTGATATAAAATTTTGAGTTTAAAATCTTCAGAGGAATAGATCCTAGAGAAGGAGGAAAAAAAACAATATTACACTTAAAGTGTGTGCAGATAAAACAACTTATTTCGACAAACGTCGTTTTTTTTTTAAATGAAAATCACCAATGCAACCATCCATGTAGACATAAGTTGTTGTTGCTTGAAAAATTGATTTTTTTGTTCGTCAACAAAAAGTTAACAACGTATCAAGTATAATAGTGACAAAAAATAGTGACAGAAATAAACACACAAGTTTTTATAAGTGGTTGTAAATTGAAAAATAATCCAAAATCATTTTGCATTTTTTTTTTCATTTAAAACAACGTATGTCGCTATGTGTCGTTTTCTAGGAAATAATTTTTCAGCGATCAAACATACGTTAACATACGTCGATAGTGCTGCAAATTAATTTAATAAACATTTTAGTTACGTCGTTATTTAAAGAAAAATCTCAGAAATGTTCAAAATTTTTTTTTTTTTTTAAATTTAACACATGTAAAGAGCGTTAAAAATTAATATAATTGGCATCGTTAACTCAAAACTCACAAAATTGGACATACGCGGTTATTCCAGAAAAACCACAGAAATATGGTCACCAATATTGTACCCATTTTTTCATGCAAAATAAAATAGATCACGTATTTGAAGTTTTCCGTCACTCAAAACTATATCGTCTAAGTTTGTCTATGACATCCAAAATAACTGCTTCAACTGGACGATGGTCATCGTGTGTGGATCTATGGCAGGGATATGATATTCTTATGCTCTTTCATTTATTCGTCTATGATACAGGAACCAGCGCACATGCGAAGCGGAAGTATTGAAATTTTTTCAGCAAATATAAATGCACAGCAAGAAATAAATTATGGCATTCAAATAATATTATATGGTAAAACATTTAAGGAATATAGGCAATATGTTATAAAAAGACATTTTGATAATTTTCATAGCAATATAGTGAGAATAAACATATAAAAGTATGCTGCAGAAAATTTCATTAAGATTGTATATAATTATAGAGCCTGATATATATAAAACATATATTTTTTTTATGAAACATATAAAACAGATTATATGATAAAAACGAAAGAGAATTTTTTTAATTCGGAAATTTTTTTTTTTAATGCGTTACTCTCTGGCTAATAGAACTGCAAATCAATTTTTCGCCTTTGATCTACGGCCATGATTAAATTTGTCTACCCAACAGATAGATTGTTTTAAACTATGTACTTTGTCTAACCCATAATTATTTTCTTTTTTTGTAATTTGTTTCAAATAGATGTGGTTGCTGACGTCACGAAATTCAGTTTTTTCAGTTTTGCAAGAATAGCAAAAGTTTTCTCTACCAATCAATTTAAAAAAATTGAATGATAGTAATTTTTAAATATTTTCCAGTCTTCTTTTACGCCTCGACGTTCTTCAGAAACCTAGTATCCTTCAATTTCTTAATACTCCTTAGACTTGTTAGATTTTTTATGTTGTGGCTCCTAATTTTTTTGTTGGGTTGTTTGAATTAAAAAAAATTTTTTTGTAATAAAATTTTTAGTATTCCTTTATGTACGTATTCCAAAATACACATAGATGTTAACTTAATCATATACTCACACACTGTCAACTGTGTCATTTTTGTCTCTTTACATTTCTAATTTCACTGACCTGGTTAAAAAAAAAAAAATAAATAAATAAAAATAAAAATAAAATGAAGCATGTTATAAATTATGCAAACCTTTGTGGCTGAATTTATGTAAATTAAAGTGGTTTTACAATTCACAATGTATTTAGAACCAAAAACACAAACTTTATTATGTACTTTTTATATTAAATAAAAATACATAATGTAGATTTCTACGTGTTATTTTGTTTAGGGAATAAAAAGGAATGTTAAGTGATATTTTTCTTGTCTAAAAAATTTATTTTAATACGAAAATAGGTTTGAATGAATTTTATTAACAAAGGATATAATAAGAAAATAGAAAAACGCATCTAATGATGCTTTATAGAAAAAATATTTTTCAATAAATATTGTCACACAATCATATAAATTAATAGAAAAATATCGCTTAGTTTTCAGAAAACTCTTTAAGATTTTTCGAAATAAACAAATCTAATTTATAACTTATAGAACAAAGTGCAATCTAGTGTATGACGTCTTTAAAAAAAAAACTAAGAAATATGTAAAATAGTAGAAAAGATAAAACATTATACCAGGTTCTGTTAGATGTTTCAATGATTTACAACTGCATGTAAAAATTTTTGCTTAAAAATCATATTCAAATATACTCTTGAAATATTAAACCCAACTAAATACCTCAAGCCATATTGCCGGGTTTCTATATTTATAAATGAAAAAACATAATCTCCTTGTCAAGTACAAAGTTGTTCGTACTTTTCTATTGTTTTTAAAATAACATAACAGAAAACTACATAAAAGAGACCATGTCTATCTGAGTACCAAAACACTAACGTGATGATGTTTTTTCAAAAAAAAAAAAATAAATAATAAAATATTAAAAAAAGAATAACACTTGAAGTCTTCTTTTAATAAATTCTTCCATAAATTATATTTTGATGTTTAAACCGTAAACCAATTTATGATCAGGATATACTGAAATTATATTGAATAATTAACTAGTTATAAAAACTAAACTGATAACAAAATAAAGAAAAAAAAGGTGTACCCACCAAAAATACTCAAAAAATTTTTTTTAAGTCCACTGACTAATCCAGGTGCATACAGTGACGTACAGTAAAAATGGCCGACCTTCAAAAATAATATATATTTATTAGAGTTCGTTTGGCGACCAGGTCACCTGATTTGTTTTTCGGGTATCAACATTTTTTTTAAGGTTTTTGGGTAAATAAAAATAATGGCGGTCTTTTTTTTTTGAAAATTTTCACTCCTTGGGGTGGTTCAACCCACCTAAAAACGCGGATTTTGAGCTCATTTTTCTGCAGTGCAAAAACTGTTAAATATATTGCAAATCTGTTGGAAAACACTGAAGTTTTAGACAAGAGTTGATAATACATGTTAGATATATTATTCCACAAACTGAGACGGTTATTAAAAACTCATTTTTAATATCATCGAGGCCGCGAGATTTACGTGGTTTTAGACCTTTTAATAGACTTTTCGTTTTTTTCGCTGAAATTTATTCCGGGCCAGGTGTAATCTAGTTAAGAGAACTGTTATACATTAATACGTTGTCGACCTGTGTGTCCAAATGCAACCAAGATTATCTGAAATATGATGATTTTGAACAAAGTTTTCTGCAAACGCTTTAGCCTTATGGCAATCAGTATATATAGACCCATTTTAATCCAATAATGAGGGAATATTTGAAACCCGTTTTCTCGGAACTTTAGTAATGTTCCAGAAAGTCTTTGAGCGCTTTTCAAGTCTATGTAATCTATCATTCCATTGCCGATTTCTATGATTCCATATTTTAGTCTTCACCAAACGGTCATAATATTTGTATTCTTTGAGATCCCTTGTACATTTATATTTTTGCCACTGACGTCTATAGTAGTTTCTCTCCCTAATAAGGTTGATAATTACGCCTGGTAGTCCAGAATATTTCAGAAAAATCCAATTTTTCTCGAAATCCGCGAAAATTAAATCCTTGTCAAAAAAATTTTGGCAGAGGGATTTACTTAAAAATTAACGAAGTTAATTTGCAACATGTATTTAATAAAACCTTAAAGTGATATATTCATTTTTTTAAATTTTGTTTAAGAAAGTTTTTTCAAACTTGAAAAAGGAGTTTTAAAAATTTTATCAAAAAATTTCCAATTTTCGGTCTCAATGAGCAATAGGTTAACAACGTGGTAATAAAACAATACTTCTTATCTGAGTACTTATAAGTATAGAGACCAAAAAAGAATGATGGCTTTAATCAATTTCTCAAAGTTGAAAAAAATGCCATCAAATTTCATGACCTAGTTTTTTTTTTTTTTGGCACAAAAGTGGTCTGGTGCATTTGTTATTTCTTGGCGAGGTTTCATACGAGTTTGGTGTTATATATCCCTGTGAAAGGATAATTTAATACTGATCCCGAATTATGTAACAGCTTGTCGGAAAAATTAAATTATAGAACGAAATTTTCGTAAAATCTGAAAAAAAGTCATATTTTCCCCGTATAAACACACTTGAAATTTTCAATCGCTTTGCGCCACGACTAAACGATTTTTGATTGGCCCAAAACTTTGTATTTATCAGTTTTTTTGCTATTCGCATATTTATAGGGGGTGAGACCGACAATTTGAACATTTCTTTTTCCCTCCATATAACGAAGGACCACCCTAATGTCCAGGTTTAACTCCTATATTATGAAAATTAACCCCATATTGTTACACATACATATCTGCTCGATATATGATTTTGGATTCCTCATTGTGGCCAAATGTTGGCAACATTATCTTCAATTAAATCTTTTAAGAGAAAAAAGGCAGAGATTCATTAATGGTCCAATTCTTGTTCTAGTCTACATATAAAAATAGCAGCCATTATGATTTTCCTATGTCTGTAAAAATTAATCAAATTTGGTTTATATTCTATACATGAGTTCCTTCTACTTTACAATTATGAAACTTTACAATTATGAAATCTTTATGAAAATGGTGGTTGTTAGCAACCAATTATTGCTCAAGTAAGCTTTTTTAATATGTAGGAAATTGTACGAAAAATAATATAAAAATTTTTAATTTTAAAACGGAATATATTAAAATAAATCATTATTATATTTTGTAATAAAAAAACCTTTTTTGTTGTTTTATTAATAAAACGTTACCAAAGCTTTAATAAAGTTTTACAAAGAACAAAATGAAGCAAAACATCCTTAAATCAAAAATCTTATTAAAAAGTAATAAACATTTAATAAACGGTAATAAACCGTGAATAAGTATAACATTTTACTGTAACTTCAGCTTAGGAACTTTATTAAAAAAGTCCCTAATAAATAGAGCCTTTAAAAAGTTTAACAAAACTTTAAAAAAGCGGTCACACAATTCAACTAAAACGGCTAAAATTTTTATTTTCCAACCACTTGTCTTCAACAGTCGTGGTGGTTGATGCGAGATAAACTTAAATCTAACAACAAATATGAGTTTAATAAGGATTTGCAGCAAAAAAAAATCTTTCATTTTTAAGTAAAATAAAACTGTTTATATTTCTTATGTGGACAACAACAAATTGCTGTTTGGTTTTCATTATTTTTTTATGATATGGGTTAACAGTTTGCCAGGCACCAACTGTATATAAATTTGAAACTGAAAACTATAACAGATTAAAATGTGTGATAAGTATTACGAGGGTGGCTTAAGAATAACCTGACCTACTTCTTAAAGAACACACCAAAAATTATTTTTAGACTCTTTCTTTTAACTCCCTTAACCAATTGATCTGAAACTCGACTCATATTCTTGTTGTGACTATACATAAATTTCGAGGTATTCACACACAGTCACGGAGTGATGTAAGTGTCATTTCCTCTCATCCGATCGATCTTATACTTGGTCCATACACTTGCTGTAAAGAAAGATTAACTTTTACATAGTCGTGCACATTCACGCATAGTCACGCACAGTCACGGAGTGATCTAAATATCATTTCCCCTCATTCAATCAATCTGAAACTTGCTCTATATACTTGCTGTGAAAAAACATTAACTTCGACATAGTCACGCCCACGAAGGGATTAAAACCCCAATTCCCCTCATCCGATCGATCTGAAACTTCGTCCATCGACTTGTTGTGGAAAAAGATTAATCTTAAAATAGCCACACAGTCACGAAGTGATATAAAACCCATTTCCCCTCATCCAATCAATCTGAAGCTTGGTCCATAGACTTGTTGTGACCAAGGATTAATTTTAAAATGATCATGCACAGTCACGCATAGTCACAGAGAGATTCAAAATGTTTTAATAAAAACTTTGTTTTTATGGGTTAGATTATTATTTATCAATGTAAAAGAGAAGAAATAAATTTATTGTCGGCCTAGACCAAATTTGAGTGGCATTGTTTTAAATTCTTTTGCCTGCAGATATGAAAAATTTCATATCGGGTTCCATATTTGTAAATTGATATTCATGTTTTGTAAATTCACTTATATTTGCAAAAATCCAATCAAAATTCGGGAAAATCCTGTGCATTTGTTTTGATTTTTAATTGATTAATTTCAAACGTCAAAGTAAAGTGATATAAAATATATATAAAATATTTTATAGTTTTTGATGTAAAAAATTAAAAAAAAAACAATTCTATTAACTGAACATAAAAATTGGAAACAAATTGAGATTAAAGGCAATTCATAGCAATGAAAATATGAAGAAATTGTATTTCTTCTGAAAGATACGAATTTTGTTGTTTTCGTAAAATAAACTGTTAAAATATAATTCGACTGGTTTGGTTTTAAGTGATATTTGGTTCTTATTTTGATAAAGTTTAATTCAGACATCTCTTTAGAAACCGCCCTTAATGTGGCAAAAAAGAAAACATTTAGATACCGTCTGCTCCTTCTAGAAATTTTCTATTTAGTAAGTTAAAATAATTTTATTGATTTTATATTAACAGTCAGCAGTATACCCGCTACGTTGTTAGCGTAAATAATATATTAATTATTTAAAACATGAGGATATTTAAAAACTACCCGAAATATAGTGTGAGTGATAAAACAATGGAAACTTTTAACAAAATATATTTTTGACGACTTGGACGGTAAATACAAAAAAAAAAAAATTATCATAAAATTAATAACTTTTTTATTAGTTTAAACATTTGTATGTTTTATTTATATAACAAAGAAAAAATATCAACATACAATAACACTGCGGAAAAATGATGGTTATGGCCATGGGGGTGGTTGGTTCCTATACCGAACGATTGCATTAGATTATTATAGTAAAACGATCAAGCGTTTGCTCCTGTGTTGGTATAGGCAAATTGTAAGCCGTTTAAATATTTCACATTTTCGTCAATACTATTCGCCAACAGTATTCTAATAACAGTTCATGTATTCTTTAGCAAGACTAATGCAGGCCACACGATTTTTCTCTGATAGTCGTGGTTTCATTGCTTAACGATAACATCCAAGATCAGCCTAAATTGCTCGTCGGGAAACAATTCGAGCAGATAGTTTTACTTTCAGATTGTTAGCGATCTCTTTTAGTAGCATTTTTGGCCATTTTAAACTCCCTCGCTACTAAATTATCCTGTCTTTGACGCGTTTTATGGGGCCTGCGCCAAAAATTAAATTATCGATTTATTCATAGAAAATTTCTCACAAATATTCTTTCGCTTATAACCAGCACTAAAATCGTCTAACTATTATTCTGGTTTTTATTTTTAACTCTTCATAATACTTTATTCTTGCCACTATCTTATAATAATTGGAGGAAAATCTTAGAATATATAAATATTTCAATAATGGTTAAGATTTTTTACATTTCCTTTCAAGCCTTCTTTTATCTTTATTGTTATAATCAACTCTGGTGCAGAAGTTTAAAAGTTTCCACCGTTTTATTTTTTAAATAATGGTAAATACCTTATAAGACTTGATTTTGAAAAGAACCGCAGGGGGATAAATTTCTATTTCACAATACAATCACAAAAAGAGCGTAACATGTGAGTTTATATATTACGCTGTGAAACGTAAGACAAATCGGTGTGACTCAGATTGTATTGGTGAAAAAATTATGATATAAAATTGTTTCAGCTAATTTAAAATGTTAAAAATTTCACAATATAAACGTATAACATATACATAATTCAACAACCCCACAAATTTGCTATAAGTGATACATAAGTGGATGACGCTTTCTGTTTGATTTTAAAAAATGACATAAAAAAATCTTTAATTACTAGATGTTTACACATCTCCCCTGTGATCGGACTCAAATGATTTTTTTTTATAATTTATTGTGATAACAAAAAAAAAAAAAAAATATTTTTTTTAGAAACTCATTTTGGCAGTTCTGGTTTGCGTTTCGTGTTGGTATAGAAAATTTTAATTTTAGAAATTCATCTCAAATCTTGTTTGCAAAATTTTGAAACGTTTCGCTGCAAGTATAAATAAAGTTAGAAAGTTTTATAGCAATAAAGCAAGTAAGAAAATTATAGTCGGTCTAGACCAACTATATGATACCCTATACCATGCGTTTAGAGACCCGGATGCAATATCTATATGGGGACTAGGCCCAAAAGTCGACCGATCCTGACCGTATTTCGTAAAGTCACTTATATGTACTTTGAAAAAATATATACAAACCAAATTTGAGAAAAATCAGTGCAATATTTTTTTTTTTTATAGATTTAAGTGAAGATCGGGAAGCAGCTCTATATGGGGCCTATGACTAAGAATTTTCCTATAGGGGATTATTTTTGAACTACTGATTAATGGATGTAATAAACACATACAAACCCAATTTGACTAAGATTTATACGAAAATTTGGATCTTATGGCAATTTAAGTCGATTTCATAGGGGTCATTTGTATGGGGGCTAGGTCTGAACATGGACCGATTCTCACTAATTTCAATAGCATTCATCCTATGGCCGATTAAAGCTTATATGCCAAATTTCATCAAAATATATTCATATTTGCGACCTGCAGTTTGATTAAAAGCTTTACATGGACACACAGACGGACGGACGGACGGACATCGTTAAATCGAATCAGATAGTGATTCTGATTCGATCAGTATAATTAAAGATGGGTCTAGGTCAAATATTTTTGGTAGTTACAAACAGCAGCACAAAGTCATTATACCCAAACCACACAGTGGTATAGGGTATAATGACATTTGCAGACCGGAATTAACGTTTATACATCTATAATATTAATAGGCTAGGCGATTCCTTGTGACCGATGTTTTGTTTTACCGTTTTATCCCGATTTTGACCAAGTGTGTATTATTTGAATGGTATTTCTTTTTTGCCGTTTTGCAGATTGTCAGATTTTTAAAATATTCCCCTTATTTTGAGTAAATTGCATTTAAAGTCATTACTAACATATACGTAAAATTATACAATTCTATGTGTATGTTTATTAAATTTGTTAATCTGTTTGTAATAAAAATGAGTTTGTTTTTTGTGAATTGGCTATAATTGATTAGCAAACCTTTAGGATCTTTATTTAATGAAAAAATAAAATTTCCTAGAACTTTCACTCGAATTTCGAAGGCTGGAATCTGCTAGTATATATCATAAGCTATAATAAAGGTTTATAGCAAATTTGATGCCATATAAATAAGCTAAGTTCAAAAATTCATATGGTTTCTAGAAGCATAAAAATTTATCTTTGCGATTTCATGTGGAAAAGATGTATGTAGCTCAAATTTGCGTTTCTTTGCATAAGAAGGAAACAATTTATTAAATTTATACCAATCATTCATTATACCCTGACCACTAAGTGGTATATGATATAATTACTTTGAGCTGATATTTACCAAAATTACTTGAGCTAGAATCATATTTTATTATACCGATCGACTTAGAATCACTTCCTGAGTCCATTTAGCGACGTCCGTCCGTCCGTCCGTCTATGTAGACTTGGTAATCAAATTACAGATCGCAAATATACATTTTATATATTTAAAGAATTTATGAATAAACTTTGCATTCAAGATTTTTTTCAATATTTTTTCTTCTCTCAAACCTCTATAACTAGAGTTCTAATTAACGTAGGCTGTTGACATAGGCCTAAGAACACTCAGTGGATCAAGCTCCTTCTTTTGAGCTATTAACTGCTTAAATTCGTTGGGTTTGAGGAAAGTTATTCGTGGAGAATCAACTTTACTTTTACTGTACGTTAACTTATCTTGGCATATTTTGGCATTATTGTACGTTAACTTCTCTTGGCAAATTTTGGTATTATATTATAAAAATTAATATAATATAATATAATGCTGCGGAGCAGCAGGGGTCCTCTAGTTTATTTTGATGAAATTTGGTATATGAGCTTCTACCAGTCATAAGACGAATACTGTTAAAATTTGTAAAAATTGGTGCATGCTCTGACTCAAATGACCCTTATGGGATCGACTTAAATTGCCATTAGACCCAAACTATCATATAGATCTCAGTCAAATAGTGTGTGCTTTACCAAATATGGCCAGGATCGGTTTTCGGTTTCGGACCTAGTTCCCATATAAATATATAATCTTATGGGAATATTTTCAGATCTGCAGGCAAAAAATTCAATTAAATTTCAGCTCAGATTTGGTTTACGCTTTCCAACTAATTAGGTAGTTGGACCTAAGACCAATTTTCTAAAGCATGGTATAGGCTATCGGTCTATAATGACTATATTTTTCTTAATTGTTTTTTTTTTTCAGAAAATATACTTTTAAATTAAAATTTACCGGTTGAAAACAACCAGTTTTCCAATTTTTTGGCCGTCTAGAGGCTCGAATTAAAACAAATTATATTCTTGTCCGATGTTTGTGCCTCTGGTGTAATCAGCGTATCCAATTTCATATTCCTAGATTAGTTTGTAAGATACAAATAGGTGTCCTTTTACATTTACGACCTTTTTTTACCCAACATCCAAATTTCCAAAAGTTTTCCTCTCATCTGATGTTTATATCTCTGGTGGAAGCCATATACTATATTTCATATTCCTAGATTCGTTTGTTTAGAAGATACCAAATGTACAATTTGTCCCCTTTTTGGCCGTTTTTGCTCCCCTAGGCATTACAATTAGCAATAAATTCATCATTGACTGACGCCCACCTTTTGGGTAGAGTCTGTACCAAAATTCATATATATAGATTTATATGTTAAGAAGATGACAAAAGGTACCATTTTACCTTTTTTGACATTTTTATCCCCCTTAGCATCCAAATATAAAAAAGTTTTCCTCTTATCTGACGTTCATATCTGAAGTGGAATCCACAAAATATATTTTATAGTTTAGGCGATACCAAATATAAAATTTTTCCCCATTTTGGCCGTTTTTCCTCCCATAGGCGTAAGAATTACCAATAAATTGATACTTGACTAATGCCCACGTGTTCGGTGGAGTCTGTATATCAAAATCCATATATATAGATTAATATGTTCAGAAGACGCAAAAAGGTACATTTTTTTTTACCATTTTTGTACAGTTTCTTCGCCTTAATTGACCGAATTTCGAAAAAAAAATAATCCTGAGCCAATGTTTGTTTCTCAGATGGACTCTACACACCATATTTCGTATTCTTAGATTCATTTGTTACCATTTCGCCACTTTTTTCCTCTTAGTGTACGAATTTCTAAAAATCCCTTCTTAGTGGATTTTTGCGCCGAGAGATGAACCGACAGTCCATATTTCAAGTTTCTGGCTTGAAGGGTTTGGGCTGGGCGATGATGATCATCCGCGCAACTTTTTTATATATACAGATAATTTTTCAGAGCTAAAGCAATGTTTTTGCTTTTAAATCCTTTTACAAATTAGTCAATTTATCCGGTTAATACCGTACATTAATCGAATGAGTCGTTAAGCAAAAACCAACAAATTTAAGTCGTTCCACCATTTTTTTCTAAATTATTGATCGACAAATAAAAAAATTTTTTGCAGCTTAAAAACCCAACTGACAATTTAACACAATATTGACCATCACGTTGTTTTAGGACCAAATATTATCTCTACACCTAATATTCGCATTGTTGTTAGCTTGAAACAAATTGTAATGATAGCGATAGTCCTAGGAGAAATAAATACTTGGATAATAAGTTTGTTTGCTGTTTTCTGGCCCAACAAATTTTGCAATTTATATAGAGGAGTTAAAGAAGTTTTTATTGTATTATATTATTATGTATTAATAATGCTTATAAGCAGTACAATTCTTTTATATATTTAAGTATATATATTATTATATTATGTGGCCAAAGTAGCAGCAGGCAGCTAACAGCAGATGTTCAGATAGTTGGTTGAAGTAATACTTTTCCATTATTTATTTAAAGAATTGCAGCTGTCCAGCAAACTTATTTTCTTCAAAAGTATTTGCAACTCAAACAGCCCTTTAGGTTTAGGTCTTGTGTATAATAATGATTTTAAAAATTCAAAACAAAGATTGCTAAAATAATCACAAGCGATATTAAATCAGGAAATTTTTACCCAAATTTGATTTGCGTTTACTTTTAAAACACATTCACTAAATAGTATAATCGAGAGATCTTACGGGTTTTCGGCATTATTTCGTGTCATGAGACACAACTGAATAGCTGCATAGTTTATCAATTGGGTTTTCGGTTGTATGAAAAGTTTCAACTTTATATAATGATACACATCTACTGTTACGTCAACAGAATTTAATTCTAAATCTGTGCGAATTTTGGTTATTAATCGCTAGCCACAAAGAATCTAGCTTTCTGTTTGCATAGTTGGTCCGGTACGTCTCATTCCTTCCTACATATTTATTTGAGATTACATGAATATTAACCAGTTAGTTGTCTCTAAACTGCAATTTATATCCAACTTGTAGGATATAATTTTGATCTTCCAGAACCACCGAAGTTAGTTGTTTACTTCTTATTACAACAATTTTATTCTTTAATTGGATTAGTGTATGCGCAATGGCATAAATGATCGAGTTTAAAATAAATTAAAACCACTTCTGAAAAAATTTGCTGGGCTTATCTACTTATTATCATACAATGATGAGCTCTTAAATAATAAGAAAACGTATGTCCAGATGTTAGCGTCTCATTTATTTCTGTTGTACGTATGCAAACATATAACATAAACTGAATTCAGAAATGGGCAATCTTAAATAAAGTAATTGTAATATGTTAATTACAATAGGGTACAAAACAGATGCAGCAATAAAATTTGTTACTGAAAAACCAATTGAACTTAAAAATTCTTAATTTAAATTTATATAACTTGTTCCTATATTCCCCCATGCTCTGTCAACACGGCATATGATTCTCATGCTAATGTGATTTCCTATGTAAGTAATTGCCTGAAACATGGTGACTCACTTCTAATACTTGTTGATTTCAATTTACCTAACCTATTATGGTATTATTCGTCCGATACCTTATCGTTTATTCCATCTACGACATTTCCCTTTTATGATACACTTCTTGAGATAATATATGATCTGGGCGCATTTCAGATAAATTTTGTTTTGGATTCGAACATAAAAATGTTGGATCTAGTTTTGTGGATATTTTTGTATAATTTTGTGGCTTCCATACTATTAATGTCAAAAACGTAAAACCACTGAGTCATTCCGAAATTTAAAAAAAATTTTTTTTTAAAAAGGTCAAAATGTTCCGAAAATCTCCTACTTAATAGAGCATAACTCCTGCCAGTCAAAAGCAGTCAGAAAAAATCTTGCACTCTTCTATAGTCCGAATCCTCCCATATACTCCTATACCCCATTATACACCCGCCAGTTTCTGCACGTGTGCACCGGAACAATTTCTCTGACCCAAGGTTAGATATTTTCTGCAAAATTTATGAATACAAAAGTTGTCCACTACGTGGTTAGGATATATTAAGTTTGAGGTGATGTTTGTAACTGCCAAAAATAGTGGACCTTTATCCAACTTTTATTATACGGATCGACTCAAAAACACTTTCTGAGTCGATTAAACGATGTCCGTCCATCCGTCTGAGTGTTATGAATACAAAAGTTGATCGTACCGGTGCACCGCGGTACCAGGAGTTGTTTTATACTTATACACTTAATTATGTTATACGCTTAATTGTTACAGGCACATTTACATAGGTATCTTTCAACAACATTAATAGTCTGACTTAGAGTTATATAGTTTAAATACCTGACAAAATGGGAAGCGATTTAAATAACAGGTAAATAGTAAAAAAAAAAAAGCTATTGCGACATAGCCCTTTAAGATATGAACAGGTATGCTTCACCTTTTAAAAGGCGTTAGGGTGTGGGTTTTTTATGCTTCTAAAAGTGGTAATAAAAGATACAAATTTGCAAATGGAAAAAAAATATTGCGACATAGCCCTTTAAGATATGAGCAGGTATGCTTCACCTTTTAAAAGCTGGAGAATATCGATGAAGAAATTTCTCAAAGAATTATTAAGGATTAATTTTTGCACCAAATTCAACCAACCCAAAATAAAAAAAAATAAAATTAAAATAATTGAAAAAATAGTAGAAGCGAGCCCAAGGCGCACAAAGAGGATTTTGAAAAGCATTCCTACACCAATTGAAGATAAGAAACTTACGCCGGAAGAAGCGTTCGCCCTATTTTTGGATTTGAAATTGACCAAAAATAAATATAAGGAATTGCGGAAGCGAACCAATGAAAAGAATTGTGGGATTTTTTCAGAGTATCGAGATTTAGTTTCTGCCAAAAAAGAATGCTTACCTTCACAATCTGCTATTAGTGTCACTTCAACATCAGCAGAAATAAAATTGCAAGATCTCCTTGAACATACTGCAGAACGATTGCTAAATACGCTTGATAGTGATCATTTAAAAAAAATTGGTAATGGCAGCATTACTTTAACTTCTAAATGGGGATGTGATGGATCCTCTGGTCAGAAACAATACAAGCAATTTAATGCCGAAAATTCATCAGATGCTAATTTATTTATGGCATCTTTCGTTCCATTGCGCTTAACAAAAAGGTATAGCATCTTAGAGCCGTCAACTAGTAGAGCAACAGAAATTGATATATGGAAAAATGAAATTCCTTCTTCAACAAAGTATTGCAGACCAATAAAAGTTGCATTCAAAAGGGAAACCAAAGATGTCATAACTGAAGAAGTTCAAAAAATAAAAGATCAAATTAAGGAACTTCAACCAGTAATATTTAAATTTGATGACCAAGACATTGAAGTACATTTTAAAATGTGTCTCACAATTATTGATCGAAAAGTTGAACAAGCTTTAACTGGAACAAAGTCAACGTCAAGCTGCATTATATGCCAAAAGACATCAAGTCAATTAAGCCAACCCCCACCAGAAGACGATAGTTTTAAGGAAGCCTACGAATTTGGAATGTCCCCTCTTCATGCTAGAATACGTTTCATGGAGCATATTGTTAAATTGGGTTATGATTTGGAATTTGGTCCGTTAGGCGAAACAGTGAGAAAAAACAAAGAAAATGAAGAAAAAAGAATGCAAAAAAACAAATTCAACAAAAATATCTACAGCTAGGCCTCGTAATCGACCAACCAAGACAAGGGGAAGGAAACACAAATGCAAGGAGATTTTTTTCCGATCCGGAAACTGCAGCACCTATCACAGGTGTAGATCATGAATTAATAAGACGATTCAAAATCATATTACAAGTGCTAGCACGCAGCATAAAGATAAGTGCAACAAAATTTGGAGAGTACGCCAATAAAACAGCTATACTTTATAATAAAAAATACTCTCGAAGATATATGCCAGCCGCAGTTCATAAAATTGTGTACCATGGGGGACAAATAATTCAAAACAGTAGGAGATCTATCTGAAGAAGCGCAAGAAAAAAAGAACAAAGACTACAGATTCTTTCGCGAGCACAACACAAGGAAAATGTCCAGTGTTGTACTAATGAAGACCTTATCGCTATTTTGTTGTGCACTTCAGATTCATATATGTCCACCATTCGTCAAAAATGGAAAACTACCTCTATTGAATTAGACGAAGAAGCTAAACAACTTCTAGAGATGAAAATCAAGGCTATTTAGAAGAAATTTTTACTAAAATTGGTTGATTTAAAGTACTTTTTCATTACACTAACAATAAGTTACTTTTATATAGTTAAAAAATTTTCTTGATTTAAAAATTTATATATTTTGTAAATTTTCAATAAAAATTGTTACATTTCATAAATTAACCATAAAAATTGATATAGAAATATTTAAAAAGACAAAAAAAAAAAAATTTAACTAAAGCAAAAACATACGAGTTTTTCATTGAAACTTCTCTATCTTGAACCAAGATAAGGTAACTTTTACGTTCGCTGCTTAATAAATTATATTTTAGCTTGGGATCTTTCAAAAAAAAAAAAAAAAAAAAAACAACCTTTGGCCCTTGTGCACATTAGAACTTTTAAGTTTACGGAGGCCAAAGTTTGGCATTTTCTGAAAAAATTAACTTAAAAAATTTTTAAAAATTATTAGTTGTAAAATTAACTGAAAAAATAAGACATATTAAAAAAAACCTTTTTTTTTACCTTTTAACACTTCACTTTTGTACTAAAATTCAACTACAAATGAAAACGTATTTTAAACCCACCGTAACTTTTTTTATTTTCGGTCGAGAATTACGTTTTATAGCAAAACTTAAAGGCTAAAGTCTCACCTACCAAACAAAAAAAAAAAATGGCATATCAAAATTCCAATCCACTCAAAAGTTATAGATTTTTGACCGCCTTCTCGTCAATTGGTCCACTACTGTGCGTCGTTAACTATCTATATTTAATAAAAGTTGCATCGGTATGAAATATTCCGCTCTTTGATACGGAAACTGTTTTTGAGTCCCTAATTCAGTTGAAATTTTCTTACAAGCCTGGTCCTGATGGTGTTCCTGCTTGTATTTTGAGACATTGTGCTCCAATTCTAAGTGTGCCCATAACGTGTATTTTCAAGAGTCTTTTGCAAATTGCTTATTTTTCTACTTCTTGTATAAAATCATTTATTATACCCTTGCATAAGTCAGGTGGTAAGGCGAATGTACTTAACTATAGGGGAATGGCTAAGCTAAGTGTTATTCCTAAGTTAATGGAGAACCTTTTACTGATTATCTCTCTTATCAACTAAAGTCGACTATGTCTCCTTTTCAACATGGCCTTTTAAAATCAAAACCAATAGTTACTAATATTCTATAATTTTCGATTCGTGTTTTCAAAGGTGTCGTCCGTGATAAGCAGACAGATGTGAAATACACTGATTTTAGTAAAGCTTTTGATAGGGTGGATTATATTGTTTTACTTCTCAAGCTAAGACTCATTGGCATACATGAATCTATTTTTTGTGGATTGAATCGTATCTCTCGTTTAGATCTCAAAGGGTCATGTTTCGCAATATTGAATCTAAAATTATAAGAGTTACTTCTGGCATTCCGCAAGGCAGTCATTTGGGCCCGTTATTGTTTTTACAATTCGTAAATATCTTCCGACCGTAATTTAGAATTACATAGTCCTTATATATGCAAATGATGTTAAGTTACTATACAGTTTCAATGGCATAAATGGTCATGTTGCTCTTCAGCATGAGTTTGATTTATTAGTTAAGTTGTGTAATGTGAACTTGATGGAACTGAATCTTAAGAAATGTAAACAAATGGTATCTTACAGAATGGGGATAATTTCTAACGAGTATTGCATTAATGGAATAGTATTGGGTATCGTTCAAACGTTTCTGGATCTTGGTGTAATTATGGATAGGAATTTTGATTTCATTGGTCATATTAGTATGACTCTTAATAAGGAAAGATCTCCTGTTTCGCTAAAAGATGGGTTTCGATAAAAGATGGGCTAAGGAGTTTTCAGATCCATATGTTACTAAACAGCTTTATACAGTACTTGTAACCACCAATTTTGGAATATGCATCAGTAATATGGAATCTATAGTATCCGGTTCATGCCAATGCAATTGAGTCGTTGCAGAGAAATTTTTTGCTATTCTGTGTACGTGGTTTAGGTTGGAGTTATGATGACTTACCATCTTATGGTAAGAGACTTAAACTTATCAGACTTGAGAGTTCACCTTTGTTTTCAACCTTGCGAATGGTGACGTTGACTCAGAGTCTTTTACCAAACTTGAACTTTAACACACCTTCTAGATTCCCAAGACATTTTAATTCGCTTCGTTTGGATTGTTTTGGGACTAGTTATGCTAATTCTTATCATTTCCGCAGAATTTGTCATGATTATAATGTATTCCACAATTTCGTTGATTTTAATCTTAATGTATTGAAAGTAAAGCGCGATATAATTGAACAACTTTAATAACTATTTTTTGTTTTTTATGTTTTTTTAAGTTTATCTATTCCAAATATTAGCTCAGTGCATATTATGTAGCTGATTGACGACCACACAACCAGCTTGCCAGCTCTTGGAATCCGCCAAGGTTTGGACCATGGTGTGTATGCGGTCCTCACGTTAAGGGGCCGCGCCCCTTGCTCGGGTGGGGTTGGTAAGTGTGTTGAAAAAAACAACAATTTTTATACCTTCCACACCAATGTGCAGAAGGTACAGAAAAGCTTGTTATTCCATTTGTAATAATTAGAATAAAAGAAGGTACAGAAAAGCTTATTACATTTGTAATAAAAAAAAACCTAGGCCCCTTAATAGATATAATATATGTATATATCATGGTGGGTCGTATCGTATTCGTATTCTAGGGATCAAAATAAGAAACTTTGACGAAGGAACCATACCTCTAAAACGAATTCTGATGTCCCAACTTTTGACCTGTCTGTCTGTCTGTCTCACTTTGACCCATGACCGACCGAACAAATGTATGACCGACCCTCACTAACTTTGGAGGCCCGACCCACCCATACCAGTGGCACAGCCCCTGGAACTCCACTGGGGGGTTCCCCATACAAACATTTCAAAAAATCGCCAGTTTTGGCACTTTACATGAAAAAATTAGCGAAATGCCTATGTTTTTTTCTTTATTTTTATTTATTTATTTATAATAATATCTTTTTTTTCTCTTAAGAGATTTATTTAGTCAGAACATATGTAAATGAAAAAATTAATTAAAGTTAGTTATAGAAAAGAAACTAAAAAAAATTATTGTTTGAAGTCTTTTTTACTTTCAAGTCTGGGCAATTTCGCACGGCTCTCTAATGTCGTCGCCATAACAGGCTCTACATTTTCCAGTATAACCCGTTTGGAAACGCTAGCTAGCAATTGAACATGTCGTTCCGTTCCTTGTATGTGTGATGGAACTTTTGGATCATTAAACGGTGGATCAATTTGATTTAAATATTCTTTCAATTTATCGTACGGAATGCTTCGCGTGAATGGTGGTTCAAATACGTTATTTATGCCATTCATATTGATCATTTTCGTGCAACTTGTGCAACTAAAGTTTATATCTGGTTTTTTATAAGCCCTAAGTTGCGTTGGGTCGTCAACATCGGTTCGATATCGTAGAATTT
Organism: Cordilura impudica; assembly: GCA_963682025.1. Taxonomy (NCBI): domain Eukaryota; kingdom Metazoa; phylum Arthropoda; class Insecta; order Diptera; family Scathophagidae; genus Cordilura; species Cordilura impudica. Next base: position 150,058,558 of record OY821517.1, read on the forward strand.
TCTTGATAGCACAGTCGCGCTTTCTTTGCTATCATTAAACAACATTGATAACAAGATATTTTCCGAATGCGCATAATATGAATTATCTTTAATTACTTGATTGACAATTTTGCGTAAACGAGGTTCTAGAAATCGTGACCAACCAATGAACTTGAAAAATAATGCACTGCCGTATACGACAGAGCTGTAATACTTGATATTGAAGTACATTGGCACATAACATTTAATTATGAATTCAACCAGAATTCTTAAATTTGCATCTGGATTTTCCGTTGTCACATATAATCTTAATAATGTAGCGGCCTTGGTGAGCCACCGAGAATGTACAATTTGCCCTGGTTTGATGTTAGCCAGATCCATGCGAAGCACTTCTTGTCTGCATTTCTCTTTTTCTCTGCGAACTTTCGATTTATCCATGATGAGAGGTTTCCCATGCTAATCTTTAATTTTAAAATCTTGAAAAAGAGCGGTTCCCAATGCTGATGCTACTCTATCAGGCACACCAAATCTGTCACATACCAAGTTAAAACAATCGTATCTCTCTGTGTATTGTGAACTTGTGTTTCTATCCATATCTTCTTGAACCGGTGGCGGTGCGTATGTTGAATCATCGGGATCTTGGTATGTTGGCATTGATGACATACACGTTGCTCCTTGCTCTTCAATTTCCATCACAAATGCATCCATTGCTAGTCTTCTCTGATTATGTCGATCGTGCATAAACTCTTTGAGGCGTTCGGGAACCAAGCCGCATGCACATGGAGCTGCCTTCAAATCGCATTTACATGTTCCAATATAAAAAATTGTTTCTAGAGATTTTATTTACTTTGTAAATTGTTGGGTTTTGTTTCTTCTCTTGATTTGGTCTTGATATTTGTCAAGCAATTTATTCAATTTATTACATACACTTTTTTTCAGTATTATTTCTATACCAGTTTTTCCCAAATTCCAATCAACCTATCTTGTACTTGAATAGTGAATGATTTATAGGAATACTTTTTTTGTCCTGTTTTAGCACGTTCGTTTAAGTAAAAATAATATCTCAAGATATCCAGATGGGTTGGTAAATTAAGATCTGTCAAATCAGTAGACACACCAAAAACAGTAACATCATGCTTGGGTATATGACTCATTGGGTTTTCGATAGTTGTTGATGTTGTTGTTGCTTCACCTTGCGGTAAAGAGGATGGTGGATTCATTGTAAACTTTTTGATTTGGAATGGTCACTTCACTTATTATTTTTTTTAAATATTTTTTATCTGAAATTAGCACTTCACACTTTGAATTCTTCACAACGACTTACTGCATTCACAAAAACTGTTGCGTTATATATGGTCCACGAGACGAGGTAATAAGAATGAAATGGTAATTTCAATTCTACCTGCTGTGTCTTGTGGTGGCTTAAAAACCTACACAAGCAATTTTACGACCTGCAATTGTGTCACAGTGATACGTTCATTTTTTAGAAGGGTTGAATAAAAAACCCACACAACTAAGTTTACGACATGCAAATGCATCACAGTGATGCCTTGGTTTTAAAAGGGTTGTAAAAAACGCTAATTTCTAATAAATTTTTTTAATTTCTTTTCTATTACTAAGTTAAATTCATTTTTTCATTTACATATGTTCTGACCAAATAAATATCTAAAGAGAAAAATAAACTCCAAAAAGAAAAAAGCATAGGCATTTCGCTGATTTTTTCATGTAAAGTGCCAAAACTGGCGATTTTTTGAAATGTTTATATGGGGAACCCCCCCGGGGAGTTCCAGGGGGTGTGCCACTGGCATGGGTGAGTCGGCCATCCAAAGTTAGGGGGCTCAATCATACATTTGGACTCGATTGGGGTACTCTAAATGGGTCAAAGTGACACAGACAGACAGACAGGTCAAAAGTTGGGACATCAGAATTCGTTTTAGAGGTATAGTTCCTTCGGCAAAGTTTCTTATTTTGATCCCTAGAATACGATTTTCACTGAACAATGGGCGATTTTTTTTCCTCCACACAAATCGACCCGGCCTAATATATATATATATATATATATATATGATATTTTCCGTCTGTGGAAATCACTATCATGTTATTGTTGTTATTTTAAGATTTATTTCCAGAATGTGATAGTAACAATGTTAATGGTTGCTGTGATCATTATGTTTGTAGCATTTGCTTCATGAGTATGCACGTTTGCCCAGGAATTCAAGTCGTTCGTTTAAAGACGTTCAGAACTCTTCCCCATACAAATGACGCCTATGAGAACGACTTTAATTGTCATAGTATCCAAATTTGTTTTGTATAAGTTTTGGCAAAAATAAGTGACCTAATCAAATATCGTAAGGATAGCCAAATTTTTCGGCCTAATCCCCATATAAATTTAGCATCCGAAATTAACTTTTTCATATCCCAAGGCAAAAATCTCACACAAATTCGGATCATGCTTATTTTCTATATCTAATTAGTTGGACCTAAGGTATGGGATCTATAAACGCTAATAATTTAATTACTAGTTTAACATCTGAGTGACAAAAACTTGTGTATAAACCGATATCTTTATGTTGAATTTCTATACTTGGACAATGATTTTAAATTTAATTCTAGCAAGAAAGAGTGAAATGTGAGATATTAAAATCGTTGACGTTTGGTGACTTTGTTATTTATAAGCTAATGATCTTTACTTGTCCTAGAGTTCCACGTCGTGGAATCCCACGTCAGATTGTCTAACGGCTATCAAGGCGATATCCAAGGAAAAAACTAGATCAAGGACTGTCCTCAGTTGTAAGGAGGAGATTGCTAACTTCAACATAAGGGGCAGACTTGAAATTGTTTGGACCCCAGGACACAGTGGTATAATGGGAAACGAAATTGCTGACGAACTGGCCAGGAAGAGTTCTTTCCTGGAGGAAGTCAATTTGGAAAACCCAATACCTTTTCAGTCTCTCAAATTGAAACTTTCAGACTGGGTGACTCGTTCGCATACGCCAATGTGCGAGGGAATTGCCGTGGATAGAGTAACGAAGATATTATGGGGCCGTTCCAACACTTCGAAAAAGGGAACTTAGTGGGGTTATTGGCAGACTCACTGGGCATTTTGAACTGAGAGCTCGGATCGGCCACATGCAGAGGATGACGAAACCCTAGAACAGTACCTCTCCTGCATTTGCAGGAACAAGGGTCCGACATCTAACTTACGACATCATACCAGCCTTAGCATGTCTTATGGGTATACGGTGAGAAACACTCAAGAAATTTGCTGACGAAACTGAATTTCTAAATTAATACAGGGGTATACCGGATGAATATGGGGATGAAGAGCGCCCAACAAGCCGACTTTCTGATTTAAGTGTGTATGCTGGTACGTGGGATATGAGCTATGTGTATGCAGACCTCCTTTTCTCAAGCTAACCTAACCTATGTTTATCACATAGCCAGACTGACGGCCATCGTTTAACTGAATCGGAGTCGATCGGTATAATAAATAATGGTTCAAACCCAAGTTTTTTCATAAGTTAGCACATTTTCTTAGCAGTTGGTCACCGATTTAGAAATTAGTTGTAGTAGATACCACAGAACCTATTACATTAGTTCACTTCAACGAGGTAATCCAAAATTTCCTTTTTGTGTTTTGAACTATATTTTAAGTTATTTTTTTTTAAGTTGAACCTTCAACTTTTGCCCATTGCATTCTTTCCTGTAAGAGCTATTTTAACCTTACAACTTAAGTTTTAAACTGGAATTTGGGCTGGCGACTGTAAATGAAAACTTAAATTCTTGTCATTATTGTTTTCGAATCAAAGTTTTGCCCGCGTCGATGTGTGTTTTCGGTCACTATCTTTTTTTTTCTATTTTTTTGAAGGAGGAAAGAGGGAGTAGTGATTGTGGAAGTTTGACTTAAATTTTATTACATTATAGCTGTCAGCAAAGACCTCTGCGGGGAGTTTATTCCACATACGGGTAGTTAGACTGATAAACGAATTCTCTCTGTATTGCGTTGTGCGGTCAACTGGACAATAGACCACAAATGGATGTGACCTACTAGAGAGGCGGGTAGAGCGAACCAAAACTCGGGACCTTGGAATAAGTTCGCTAATCTCAGAAGAACATTTTCCATGGTAATATCTATAGAACAGTGCTACACAACCAACATTCTGGCGATGTTCCAATGAATCAATAGAGTTGGATACCCTACTGTCATTGATGAGCGCCTACGCCGTGTATTCTTGTTGAAACATTGACCGAATCAGCGTTTTCCAATTAATGTAAGGCAACATGATGTTACTTAAAATATTTGTATATTACGCAGCGTCCATTATGTTCTTAATCTGAAATAAAGGTCCTTTACCATAATTGTAAAAATAGCCCCATACTTTTATGGTACAGCCGGTATTAGGTTATGGGGAGTCAACGTTCTGGAAAGCCACTTCTGTCTGAGTTAAACAACTTCACTTTTACTTCGTCTTATCACAAAATATTTCATCGCATGTTTATCGGCCAACTCACATGATCCCTCCCGAATTTTAAAATTTTTTTATGCTTCGTTTGGATCTTTTCAAAGAGTTTTTAAATTTTCGAAATTAACATTATTTTTGTTGTAGAGGTGTCGACATCTAGTTCATATTCCTTTTTAAGATAAGGATATATAACAAAAGGGTCCTTTTTAAATGGCTCAATAGTTTATTTCCAAAATCCTTTTTCTGGACTTAGATTTATACTTGAACAATCTTTCTTTATAGAGTTTTCTTTATTATTGCCTGGTGCTCATGACTGCAGAGCTTAACTTTCCCCTTATTCTCGAGTCGAAATAATGATTATTTATCCAGGGCTTAGAACTTCAACAAACAGAACCAAAACTTACCTTTTATTTGAAATTTAAAACCGAATTAGCGTTTTTGCGTTTAATTTAAATTTATTTCTTTTAAATTGACTCTTCTTTACATAACCATGAATATAATGACATTGACCGAAAGAACAATATATTATGTCCTGTGGTTGCTATGAAGAACAAAGGGCCACAAGAACAATAATGTTCAAATATTTATAATAGAGCATATCAAAAAACAAGTAAGAAAATTATAGTCGGTCTAGACCGACTATACGATACCCTATACCATGCGTTCAGATACCCTATCTCTCAGGCCCAACTAACTGGATATAGAAAATAGGCATAAACCAAATTTGAGTGGGATTTTTATTAATTATTTCGGCTGCAGATATGAAAAAGTTCATATCGGATGCTATATCTATATGGGGACTAGGCCCAAAAATGGACTGATCCTGACCATGTTTGGTAAAGTATTTTGTATTTCGCAAAAATATATACAAACAAAATTTGAGAAGAATCAGTGCAAAATTTTTGTTTTTTGACAGATTTAAGTGAAGATCGGGAAGCAGCTCTATATGGGGCCTATGACTAAGAGTTGTCCAATAGGGATCATTTTTAGACTACTGATTAATGGATGTAATATATACATACAAACCCAAATTGACTAAGATTTGTATGATAATTTGGATCTTATGGCAATATATGTTGATTTCATAGGGGTCATTTGTATGGGGGCTAGGTCTGAACATGGACCGATTCTCACCAATTTCGACAGAGTTCCTCCCATGGCCGATAAAAGATTAAATGCCAAATTTCATCAAAATATATTCATATTTGCGACCTGCAGTTTGATTACAAGCTTTACATGGACACACAGACGGACGGACGGACGGACGGACATTGTTAAATCAACTCAAAAAGTGATTCTGATTCGATCGGTATAATTAGAGATGGGTCTAGGTCAAATATTTTTGGTTGTTACAAACAGCAGCACAAAGTCATTATACCCAAACCACATAGTGGTATAGGGTATAATAACACCAACTATTGATACGAATCTCTGCGCACTTGTGCTAAAAGTTTTTAAAAGTAGGTGACTCTATTTAATGTCATATAGCTATGCCTTTTTGTGATCCCAAGTCTGAAAATTAATATGAAAAATGGCAATTTTTTTGAAAAGCTATTTTTTTTTAATTAAAAAACAAAATATTAACAAAAAATAATTATTTTTTTAATTTTTGCCATTCTTTTCAAAAGTGTGTAATATAGATATCACCATAGGTTGGTTATGACAGCTACAATATTTTTACTGCAATAATATCACAACAACGATAGAAAGCCTTTAAAGTTTGAGCAAACATTATTACAACACAAGTGGCACTTTGGTCTTTCTTTCTGTATTCTGCCACATTTGGTAAACAATTCTTAAAAGTCTTAAGACGAACAAAAATAAAAAAAAAATGCTATGTAGCGTTAAATAGCTTAAAAGAGGGCACGTTTCTATGGTAATCACACTCAGTCTCAGACATATGTACAAACAAACACCCTCATCATAAACTTATCATTAAGATGAGGCTCAAATTTAGGGGTTTGTTAATATTTCAGCTTTTGTTTATTTTTTTTGTGTTATTAGAAATTGACAAAATATCAACAAAATTGTATACAGCGAAAGTTTTGTTTTTATAACCTTAACTTTTTGCATTTTAAAGTATAACAAGAAATGAAATAAATTATTTAAAAAAGCTTTGCATATAAATCTTTGGTATTTGTCGTAAGAAAAAATATAATAAAAATGGAAATTTATAATTCTTAACGTCATTTAAAAACAAAACTTTTCCCATTATCCTTAATAAAATAACTAGTGATGTTTGCTTGTTAGCAAAAAAAAAAAAAAAAAAATAAATAAAAAAAAATAAAGAGATTACTAAAGGTCTAAAATAATAATGAAGGCTATTTATATTTTTTTTTTTTTTTTATTAGTTTATTTTGTTTCGATTAGAAGATTTTGTTACTGTTTTATAGATGCCTTGTCGTTTTATTATATACTAGGTATAACCCGGAGTGCTTCGCTACTACACTGCATCCCACCCATCCCCCCGCATCATAACGAAAGTGCTCACACAAAGTCCCAATGCTCCCGCTATTACAGTACTCCAGATATTTGACATTTATTTTCTACTTTGTATTGGGGAGGCCACGCCCATTTATTGTCTGACTACTCATGTTAACAATAGATGACCTAAGGCAAATTTTCAAAGCTGTCTCTGTCATAGTACTCGAGATATATGATATTGAGGAATTACTTTGTATGGGAGGCGCCACGCTCACTTACCCGATCCCGTACATTTCCGGCTTAGCTACTAACATTAATAATAGGTGACATCACACAAATTTTCAAAGCTCTCCTTATCATAGTACTCAATATACATGTTTTTAAAAATTCACTTTGTATGGGAGGTGCCACACCCAGTAAAAATATCAAAAAAGAAATTATAGCCTATTGCATTTCCTACATCGGCAGAAAGACTCTGCAAACATTTCAGGAAGATCAGATGAGTAGTTACGGAAATTACCTCCTACAGACAAACAAACAAAGAAGCACATATTAATTCTTTATTATCTATAATATTAATAGGCTAGGCGATTTCTTGTGACCGATGTTTTGTTCTACAGTTTTACCCCTATTTTGACCAATTGTATATTATTTTAAAGGCATTTATTTCTAGCCCTTTTGCACATTTATAGATTTTTTAATTTTTTCCCTTATTTTGAGTAAATTGCATTTAAATTTGCTACTAATACATACATAAAATTATACATATGCTATCCCACTATGCACAAAAAAATTCCTTCTCCAATCTTGGAGAAAAGTTAAGTTCTCAAATTGATGTCTAATGTAATTCTCAACTTGAGTTAAACAGTTTTTCTCCTGTTTGCTTTCTACTTGACATCAAGTTGAGAATAATTATTTTTGGAGAAATTTCTTTGCTATCAAGTTGAGAATCACAAATTTCTCAATTTGATAACTAAGAAAATCACCATATAAAAAATGTGCCTTTTAAGTTGAGAAGACTATAATCGGACAATTGAGGTGCATTTGAGAGTTAACGTTAGAGATTTAAGAAATGTATTTGATCTCAAATGCATCTCAAGTTGATAGCAAAAAAAAAATGTTTATTGGGATGTGCGTTTTATTAAAATTGGTAATGTGTTTCTTAATGAGTTTGTTATCTTCATTCAAAATAATAATAAGCCACAAAAGTGTTGGTTTGTGAATTGGCTAAGTTGAAAAATAAAGCTGCCTTGAATTTGCACTCGCTGGAGTGTGCTAATATTAATTATTAGTATTAGCATAGATGGGAATTTCCACAGATAGGTCCACCATGAACGAACATTTTAAAATTACGCCCCCCCCCACCCAAAAAAAAAAAATTACTATGGCAGACGATCTAGTCCAGCAAATCGACTTCGCAGAGAATTACATTCTTATCTGTAAAAATTAGGTAGAGAGCCTACACTTAAACTACCGTCAAGTTACCATATTTAGTTGCTAAGTAGCTTGGCTAAGTAGCGGAGTAAAATCTTTTGCGATAACCTGTGACAAACTCAGCCACAATAAGTTCGATGTTTGCTTATTTTTGACAATACTTGTGGAGAAGATTAAAAATTCAATTCTAAAATATATATATTTTTTTTCTCATGGATACAGCTCCCAATTTGAAATTAAGTTCATTGTTCGAAGTTTAGCTGATTTTGTTTCTGAATTTGGTTGCAAAGTTTTTGAATGGTATTATTTTGCAACTTAACACGCCAAAGGTGCGACTGATGGGATAGAAACAACCATAAAACAAAAAGTTTGGCAAATGACAAAAACAAAAAATATAACTTAAGACAATGCCTTTTCATTTTTATCAATGTGCTCGAAAAAACATCTTTGAAGTTATTTTAATGTACATATCCTCAGAGCAAGTAGACAAGTTCTCTACTTTGGTAATTGAAAAGTGGAAAGAGTTACCAAAAATAACTGGCGTACATCGAAAACATTTATTATATGCAGCTGAAACTGCATTTTCGCATAAAACTATTGTATTACGATATAAAACATACAATATAATAATCTAATTTTCTTCGACTATATCTACCTATCCTATCCTATAAGATTTTGTCTTGTTCTTCTAATTTAAATATTAAAATAAAAAATAAAATAAAAATTTTTTTCAACTTATAATATCTAAATTTGGAGCTTTATTTGCGTTAAATAATCTTAATCTTAACCAAAAATTACACTGGTCTACAAATTAGAAAAAAAGGTTTACTATAGAAACTACGCATGTTTTTTAAACATGTTTTTTAATTCTGACACTATAATTTCAAAATTATAAATTTGACAGAAGTCCACATTTATTCTAAATCTTCACAATAGTAGCATTTAAGCATGTCAGGGAGATCGTGTGTTACTGACTCAAGATCTATTTGCTTTGTGTGTAGTGCGTATTTGGTTTGAAAAAAAAAGGATATGCAATGTCAGAGTCATTAAAATATGCATATTTACATTATTTTGGTTTTGCTGTCCGAAACTTTGACAAGCCGTGGACACCGACAATGTTTTGCAATAGTTTCGGAACTGTTTTATACAGGTGGTCAAATGGCAAGAAGATCTATTTCGATTTTTCAATTGCAGTACTTTAGAGAGAGTTAAGTAACCACCAAACCGATTGTTATTTCTGTTTAACAAAAGTTGCTGGATTCAATATGAAAAATCGAAAAAGTATTACTTACGTGAATGTCTCATCGGTTTCCACCAAATAATCCATTACCAGTCGTTCCCAGTGCTATGAGCAGTGGGTCCGAAACATCTCATCAGCAGTAGTAGTTTGTATGAGGCGGATGATGAACGCCATTCAAGCTGACCTGAATGATCTAATTCGGAATTTATATATAAGGAAGCAAGACTCAGAATTACTAGCTTCACGCATGCGGCAGTGGAAACATCTTTTGCAGTTGGGACAAAAGTAATAACCTATAGAGATACAAGGTTGGAAATGGCTGCATATTATGAAAAGAAGCACTCTATTCTATACTGTACTGATGTTGACAATACTGAATGGAGACAACACTGACAGCACTGAATGGAGATTACTTACTGATGACTCTAAGTACAGTTTAAAGGCTCTTTTTTTGCATAATGAGAAGCAAAAACCATCCTTACGAATTGTTCATGCCGTTAGTACAAAAACAAAAAATAAGTAAGAAAATTATAGTCGGTCTAGACCGACTATACGATACCCTCTACCATGCGTTTAGAGACCCTTTGTCTCAGGGCCAACTAACTGGATATAGAAAATAAGCTTAAATCAAATTTGAGTGGGATTTTTATTAATTTTTTTGGGTGCAGATACGAAAAAGTTCACATCGGATGATATATCTATGTGGGGACTAGGCCCGAAAATGGACCGATCCTGACCATGTTTGGTAAAGTCTCTTGTATTTTGCAAAAATATATAAAACAAAATTTGAGAAGAATCAGTGCAATATTTTTGTTTTTTGATAGATTTAGGTGAAGATCGGGAAGCAGCTCTATATGGGGCCTATGACTAGAAGTTGTCACATAGGGATCATTTTTGGACTACTGTTTAATGGATGTAATAAACACATACGAATCCAATTTGACTAAGATATATGTGATAATTTGCATCTTATGACCATTTATGTTGATTTTATAGGGGTCATTTGTATGGGGGCTAGGTCTGAACATGGACCGATTCTCACCAATTTCAACAACGTTCATTCTATGGCCGATTAAAGCTTATATACCAAATTTCATCAAAACATATTCGTATTTGCGACCTGCAGTTTGATTACAAACTGTTCATGGACACTAGGGTGGCCCTTCGTTATATGGAAGGAAAAAAAAGTGTTCAAACTGTCGGTCTCACTCCCTAGAAATATGCGAATAGCAAAAAAACTGATAAATACAAAGTTTTGGGCCAATCAGAAAATGTTTAGTCGTGGCGCAAAGCGATTGAAAATTTCAAGTGTGTTTATATGGGGAAAATATGATTTTTTTTCAGATTTTACGAAAATTTCGTTCCATAGTTTAATTTTTTCGACATGCTGTTATATAATTCGGGATCAGTATTAAATTATCTTTTCAAAAAGCTATAAAAATTCCAAAAAAAAACTAGGTCATGAAATAAGACGGCATTTTTTTCAACTTTGAGAAATTGATTAAAGCCATCATTCTTTTTTAGTCTCTATACTTATAAGTACTCAGATATGAAGTATTGTTTTATTACCACGTTGTTAACCTATTGCGCATTGAGACCGGAAATTGGAAATTTTTTTGATAAAATTTTTAAAACTCCTTTTTCAAGTTTGAAAAAATTTTCTTAAACAAAATTTAAAAAAATGAATCTGTCACCTAAAGGTTTAATTAAATACATTTTTCAGATTAACTGTGTGAATTTTTAAGTAAATCACTCTGCCAGAATTTTTTTACAAGGATTTTATTTTTGCGGATTTCGAGAAAAATTGGATTTTTGTGAAATATTCTGTAAATGTACTCTTTCTAAATAATTTGTATCAAAAATTCATCACTTTTCTACTTTTAAATGTTATATTTTATCTTAATAGCCTAGGGTTTCGGAAAAAAAGAATATGACTCCATTAACCCTTTTGGAATTGGGGTCACATATGACCCCAAACTAATAAAAGACAATTTATTAAAAAAAATCAAATATTTTGTAAGTGCTGTCCAATTTTTAGATGCGACACTTAAAATATAATTACCAAATATGCAGAAGTTTCGTTCCAAAAATTTGGGATAAATCCGAGAACGTTAACCCATTATTTGCCAGGGCCAGCTTTGGATTTTAAGATATTTTAAAATAAAAATGACCTATGATACCACTATTTAGAATTGAAGAAAAATAATTCGGTTAATTTTTATTTATTTAACCCTTCAGTGCTCCTGAGATCAAAATTATCCATTGTGATATATCTCTGGTGCAATTATCTGCTTATTGCTCGCGAATATAAATTAAAACAACTTTAAACCAATTTTGTCAAAAATATCTAATAAAACCCACAAATACGAAAATTTCAAAATTATTATAAAATGTTTATTTGTTTGAATTACATTTATTAAATTTTGGTAAATGGTATTTTTATTTGCAGATTTTAAATTATTATATAATTAATTTTTCTTTTATGCAGCCTGAATACTTACTTACATACCACTAAAGCAAAAATGGAAAAAGCTTTAAAAGATGTAGGTGGTGACATTGAAGATAGTACAAAGCGACCGATTATAAGAAATCAAAAAATGTCAATCATTATAGGTAATGGCATTGAACAGTTCGTTTCCGCGGAAACAAAACTTTTTTTTAAGAGATTCTCAAAAGACCAAGAATTTTTAAAATCCAACTCTACAAATTGGCATCAAATTACCAAAGCAAAATAAATTATTGGTCTCTTGAAGGTAGTGAATGACATAGCAGAAAGGGGTGTTAAGCTGATGGAGGAATATAATTCACTTTTCACAAAAGATAAAGAGCAAAAACAATTTGTTTTACAAGATGTGTACGATTATAGACGTAAGTATTCAGGCTGCATAAAAGAAAAATTAATTAAATAATATTTAAAATCTGCAAATAAAAATACCATTTACCAAAATTTAATAAATGTAATTCAAACAAATAAACATTTTATAATAATTTTGGAATTGTCGTATTTGTGGGTTTTATTAGATATTTTTAACAAAATTGGTTTAAAGTTGTTTTAATTTATATTCGCGAGCAATAAGCAGACAATTGCACCAGAGATATAACACAATGGATAATTTTGATCTCAGGAGCATTAAAGGGTTAAAAAAAAATTAACCGAATTATTTTTCTTAAATTCTATATAGTGGTTTCATCGAGCTTAATAGAAAAACTCGTTTTCGGTAATTTTTATTTAAAAATATCTTAAAATCCAAAGCTGGCCTTGGCAAATAATGGGTTAACGTTCTCGGATTTATCCAAAGTTTTTGGAGCGAAACTTCTACACATTTGGTTATTATATTTTAAGCGTCGCACCTAAAAATTGGACAGCACTTACAAAATATTTGAATTTTTTGAATAAATTGTCTTTTATTAGCTTGGGGTCATATGTGACCCCAATTCCAAAAGGGTTAATGGAGTCATATTATTTTTTTCCGAAATCCTAGGCTATTGGGATAAAATATAACATTTAAAAGTAGAAAAGTGATGAATTTTTGATACAAATTATTTAGAAAGAGTACATTTACAGAATATTTCACAAAAATCCAATTTTTCTCGAAATCCGCAAAAATAAAATCCTTGTAAAAAAAATTCTGACAGAGTGATTTACTTAAAAATTCACATAGTTAATCTGAAAAATGTATTAAATAAAACCTTAAGGTGACAGATTAATTTTTTTAAATTTTGTTTAAGAAAATTTTTTCAAACTTGAAAAAGGAGTTTTAAAAATTTTATCAAAAAAATTTCCAATTTCCGGTCTCAATGCGCAATAGGTTAACAACGTGGTAATAAAACAATACTTCATATCTGAGTACTTATAAGTATAGAGACTAAAAAAGAATGATGGCTTTAATCAATTTCTCAAAGTTGAAAAAAATGCCGTCTTATTTCATGACCTAGTTTTTTTTGGCACAAAAGTGGTCTGGGGCATTTGCTATTTCTTGGCGAGGTTTTATTCGATTTTAAAGTTTTATAGCCTTTTGAAAGGATAATTTAATACTGATCCCAAATTATATAACAGTTTGTCAGAAAAGTTAAACTATAGAACGAAATTTTCGTAAAATCTGAAAAAAAATCATATTTTCCCCATATAAACACACTTGAAATTTTCAATCGCTTTGCGCCACGACTAAACGTTTTTTGATTGGCCCAAAACTTTGTATTTCTCAGTTTTTTTTCTATTCGCATATTTCTAGAGGGTGAGACCGACAGTTTGAACACTTTTTTTATTAAGGGCCACCCTAGTGTATACATTTTACATACATTTTCTTTATATTTTAATAGGAATTGGCACTTCTTCTTCACAAAATTTAAAAAGCTTACTTCCAACAAATTAAACGTAGCTTTCAAAAATATATTTTTTTTTTTTTTTAGATGATAAAACTAAGTAAGCTGTGAATTGCAAGAACATTTATTTGGACTACAATGAGTATGAGCTAAATTGAAAATAATCAGTTCATTCGAAATTGTGATTCAAAAGTGGTTGTGCATAACTTGTGATTTGCTGATTTTTTTTTGTTGATTTTTTTTTTTTTTTTTTTTAATGGAAAGAAATAATGAAGGGATAGAAGAAGTTGATTTGGCCTACCAGACGTATTCATGTTTCGACCCCATATTTTACGAACGAGTTGCTACTGCTTGAGCGGGAAAGGAAAATGGCGATGATGCAGATTATGTACCGGATTTGGTTGAAGCTTCCGACATTGAGTAGGAACAAGGACTGGAGCTAGAGAACTATTGCATCGATGAATCTGAAGATGATATTCAGCTAAGTGTAGTCAGGGGGAAATGATATAGACCGGACTTCGAATTTTTACGGAAAAGATGCCACCTGCTGCCGGTCGTATCCGCACCCATAACATTATGCGATTTACTGAAGTCCTATGCAAAAAACAATTCCATATATATGAATTTTTTCACCTTCAACATCGCATTTATTATTTAAAATACAACAACTCGGTATGCCAAGTAGAATAAAAATAACCCAGACAAGAACAAATTATGGAAGACAATTACAAAAGATGAGTCATTACCCACTAGGCGGTCATATTTCCAGTAGTAAAAATTTAAATGGAAACCGCGCTACAGACCAAAGTGAAACGGAAATGATGCGATTAGCTTAAAGACATGCTCATTCTGATCCGACAATTATAACGGATAATTTTTTACGGCATTAAACGGATGTAAAAGTTAACAAATATTGGTTTGGGTTTTGTTGGTACTGTTCGGAGTAGGAAGACATGTAATCCACCTGAAATGAAAAACAGAGCTCCCAGCCAATTCTTTCCTCCCAACTTGAATTATTTTTAAATGATATTGCTATATGCTGATATGTTCCGAAGAAAGATAAAATCCTTAATCTTCTATATACTGTTCATTACAATAAAATTGTGATTGGCGTACTAAAGAAACCAGAAGCAATTATAAATTATAATGAAAACAAATGTGGTGTCGATGCAATCGACCAAATGTTAGGGCATAATACCACTATGCCTCAAAAATACAAATGCTCGAAGAAATTCCCTGTTTTCTCTATCTGAAGCACTAGTTTTTAGATCATTAGTAAATAAAAACAACTACTACTAATGATTTTTTATGTAAAAAACTAATAAAAACATATTTTTGTGTCTCGAAAACATGACGTGGTAGAGAAAACCCAATTTCAGATTCGAATTCAACCCAGCAAACTACCTAAGCAGAGATATTTGGTTGCTGCATTCCAAAACCGAGTTGGCTAGTGTTATCATTCATGATTTTCTTTTTTTTTTTGGAGGGATTCTGTTTACAAGCATCTTTTATATGCTATAAGTCTTCTTTATTGATTCTATCTATTACTAAATGTGGCAATCCTGCTGGAATTAAATCAGCTAGACGTTCTTATTTATTGGTTTATCATTTCTAGTAAAATTCTCTCCTTTTTGGGGTAGTAATCTAATAGTGATCCATTTACATAATTTCCTTAGACATATTTTCCTGATAAATTCTTACACTTTGACACAAACCAAATGTTCTACTTTTGTAGACATTTTCTGCAATATTTTTGATATCACTTCATTTGTAATACCGCTTTCAGCAGCTACATTTTTATCCGGATGATACGGCTCAGCTTCCTCCAAAACATAACCTTTGAATTTTACATTGTTTCCTTCTTCAAAATAAGCTTTTGTTTTATACCAAACTCTTCGTGTCTGATGTCTTAATTTAATTGATTATTTTTTTTTTATATAAAATGCTTCAGTTTTTATCAGTTCTATAGTAATCTGGCATACAAAACATTTTATCTTCTGTTGTAGTTAATGAGATTGATACGCTGATTTTTGCATGACCTCGAAGTTTAGTTTATGTTTGATTTTAAACCCAAAAAAACTGTCATTTTATTAATTTTTTTCGGCGAACAAAGACCAATAAAAAAAAAATTGAGTTGCTCTTTAAGCAAGTTATTTTATAAATTGTATTATTACTAAATTTTAACAATATTTACATCTCTCTTGTTCTATACCAATATTACCAAAAAGTTGTATTTAAGATTTATTGTTTCAGTTTAATTTGCTTTTTAGGAATTTTTTATTTCTTTTTTATAAATATTTTACTAATAAATTAACAAACAAATTAACAAACAATATATTTCAGAAGTCAGAAGTTTGAATAAGGAAATTCGTTTTCTTTACATATATATCTATAATATTAACCCTACGTTACTAACCTTAAAGTATGATAGGTTGTTACTAACCATGGGTGTATTCCACCCTCAACTTTTTATTCACATATACAACAAACTATACCACTAAAGTTTAAGAATATAGTTCTTTTTTGTAAATATAACACAAAATGCTATAATTTAAAAAAATAAAGGTATTGGTTTTATTAATCTATTTTTGTTTCAAAAAGTTGTAACTGAAAGTAATTTTTGTAAAAAAAAAAATAAAAAAAAGCAAAAGTAATGGTTCCGAAAAATCGATGTCAATTCCTCAATCTCGAAGCCATGTTTTTCACAATGGTATTTTTTTATAGCTAAAATTATAGAGCAAAATAAATTATTTAATATATTTTTTCTCCATAAAGTAAACTTTTAGAAAAAATTTTACGAAAAATCATACATACCTTGTAGTCATTAGGTGCTTACATACATATCATCATAGCTATTTGTGGTTCCTTGATCAATTGAATTCGATGATTTATGACAATTTGGGCAAAGCGAGATCAAGTGACACCTACGAATATATGTGTAACATCTAAAGCACGTAGTTTTAGTTTTGCGATCGCTCTTGTAACTACATATTTGACAGTGGCTCGGCCTTTCCCGTTTTTTTAGTTTTCGTAAAGGCTGATCATCTGCAGATTCTTTGACGGAAAATTTTTCGCAACTTAATTTAAGATTTGAACTCAATACACTAAATTTGGCAAACAACAAAATTATGCGAGCATTTATAATTGCCACATTCAATTGAAAAAAATACTACCAAAGGCCACCTATATGAATTTCTGGCGACATTGTATGTAGCACAACATTGTAGTATTAACACCTCCTTTAGAAATAACTAATTTCTGGTAGTGATTTTGGGCCATCTATAATATCACTAGTAGTATGGACTAACTCCATTATTTTTATCAGCAAAATCGCCACCCTGTTCATCTTCCGATTCATAGTCACTTTCTATTTCGATGTCAAGTTCATTATCACTTACTGTACCACCCAAAAGCTCATCTTCACTATAATTTATATCATCTATAAGACCAACCAATCTGATTTATTCTCTTTCATAATTACACGTCCTATAAAGTTTGTGTTAGAATCATTACAGTAACAAAAAAATGCAAAAATTATTACCTGTAATCCGGTATATACAAGCCAGAAATATATAACTTTTATTACAAACGTGGGTGTTAAATACCCAAAAATATTATAATAATATTACTAACGTGAGAGTCAATCACCCAAACACTTTTTATAAATAACATTTTTGACACTTCGCCTATAAAATGAATACTGAAAATAATTTAAATATGTGGAGAAATAGGCTTACTAAGATTACATATTATTATAAAGGCAGTTGAATTTGTTTTACAGTTTGTTTTTAGAACATTTTTTAAAATTGGTTGGATTACACCCATAGGTTAGTAACCGAGGGTTGATATGCCAGGCGATTCCTTGTTACCGATGTTTTGTTCTACCGTTTTATCCCGATTTTGACCAAACGTACATTATTTGAGTGGTATTTCTAATTAGCTGTTCACCAGATTTACAGATTTTTAAATTTTTTTCCTTTATTTTGAGTAAACTGCATTTAAAGTTGCTCCTAACATATACATAAAATTTTACATATGCTATGTGTGTGTTTATTAAGTTTATTAATGTGTTTGTTAATGAGTTTATTTTCTTCACTCACAATTATAATAAACTAAAAAATTGTTGGTTTGTGAACTGGCTAAGTTAAAAAATAAAGTCACCAAATTCCATAAATCCTAAAATATAACTCACAGACAGTAGAGAATTTGAAATTTAATAATACTGAATATATTAACGATCAGAGCTGAGACAATGCTCACTGATGCCCAGACTCTCCGGCAAAGTTTGTAACGCTGTCTGACACAAATCTAATATTTATTTTTAATAGCAATCATTCCCTGTCCTACTTACTGGAATACTAAACATGGTTGTCAAATAGATAAATATAATTAGCAATATATAATTTCAGTATCTCTTATAAACGTCAAAACGTAAAAAAAGAAAAATTAATTTTTGTTTATGTCTTTAATTAATAAAATGCCAAATATTTCAATTTATTTAATGAATTTGTTTTTATTACTTAAAACATTTATTCTAACTATAAACGTAAGCATATAAAAACTTTTTTATTCAAATACTGCTAAACCTATTTCCATAATCTGATTTTTGTAAAAGGCATATATATATATATATAAATTTTTTTTTTTGTGAAATTCGAAATCAATGAAATATATCTGAAACACAAAACATCCAACAACAGCTTATAGTAATATTTTGAATTTACACTTCATTTCCATTTTGTGATTGTGATGTATATATTGAAATGTATTTGCATATCGATATAATTGATTCAATTATCTGAGACATACAGCATAAATAGAAAATAGTTTAGTTTTTTTTTTTTTCAATTTCAGTACTGTTTGTGACAGGTGTTTGTTTAGGTATATATATATATATATATATATATATATATATATATATATATATATATATATATATATATGTGTGTGTGTGGTATTAATTAATGTGAAAAATTTTATTTATCAATATCCAACCAACATGTCAATGAAATAAATATAAATAGCAAAAAAACAATTTTTTTAAATCTTGCTAATTTAGTTCATTTAAATAAAAGTAACGTGATCTACTTTCACGATAAATAAAGTTTATTTAAAATAGGTAAAATATTATATATATTATCATTATAAAACAAGTGAGAAAATTATAGTCGGTCTAGCCCGACTATGCGATATCCTATACCAATTAATTGGAAATAGAAAATAAGCATAAACCAAATTTGAGTGGCATTATTATTAATTTTTGGCTGCAGATATGAAAAAGTTCATATCGGATGCTACATATATAAGGCTACTAGTTCGAAAAATGGACCGATCCTGACCATATTTGGTAAATTCACTTATATTTTGAAAAAAAAACATACAAACCAAATTTAAGAAAAATCTGTGGAATATTTTTGTTTTTTGATAGATTTAAGTGAAGACCGGGAAGCAGCTTTATATGGGGCCTATGTCTAAAAATTGTCCTATAGGGATTATTTTTGGACTACTGATTAATGGACATAATAAACACAAACCCAATTTGACTGAGATCTGTATGATAATTTGGATCTTATGGCAATTATGTCGATTTCATAGCTGTCAGTTGTATGGGGACTAGGTCTGAACATGAACCGAAGTTCACCGGTTTCAACACCGCTCATCCTGTGGCAGATGGAAGCTCTTATACCAAATTTCATCAAAATATATGCATCTTTGCGACCACTTGTTTGATTAAAAGTTTACATGGACACACAGATGGACAGACGGTCGGACGGCTGGATAACGCTAAATCGACTCAGAAAGTGTTTCTGAGTTGAAAGTGATTCTGAGTCGAAAGTGATTCTGAGTTGATGGGTATAATAGAAGATGGGTCTAGATCAAATATTTTTAGTAGTTACAAACAGCAGCACAAAGTCATTATGCCCAAACCGTATGGTTTGTCATATGTCCGTCCGTCCGTCTATCCGTCTGTCCGTGTGTGTCAATATAATCAAACTACAGGTCGTAAATATGCATATATTCCGATGAAATTTGGTATACTGGCTTCTGTCGGCCATATGATGAACGCTATTGAAACTGGTGAAATTCGGTCTATGCTCAGACCAAGTCCCCATACAAATGACACGTATTAAATCGACATAAATTGCCATAAGATGCAAATTATCATATAAATCTCAGTCAAATTGGGTTTGTATGTGTTTATTGTATCCATTAATCAGTAGTCCAAGAATAATGTCTATAGGACAATTGTTAGTCATAGGCCCCATATAGAGCTGCTTCCCGGTCTTCACTTAAATCTATCAAAAATCAAAAATATTGCACAAATTTTTCTCAAATTTGGTTTGTATATATTCGTTCAAAATATAAATGACTTTACCAAATATGGTCAGGTTTGGTGCATTTTTCCACCTAGTCCCTATATAAATATAGCATCCGATATGAACTTTTTTATATCTGTAACCAAAAAAATTAATAGTGCTACTCAAATTTGTTTTATGCTTATTTTCTATATCCAATGATGTGAACTGAAGGGATAGGGTCTCTAAAAGTGTGAAAATGTGCCAAAATACTTAAAAAAAAAAAAAATAGATGAACGAGGAATATGCATTAATCTAGAAACCGCAGAAATAATTGTTCCACATGGCATGAGTTTTTTCTGGATGCGTTTGGTGAAAGCATAAGAAACAAATCTGTCGTACAATAGCTAACTATCAATGCGTCGAAGGTAGGTATGTAGAGTTACTCAGAAGATATACGAGTTAATGTAAAAGTGCTTAGTTTTCGATTACAATATTGCAGTAAATCAATACGAGCATATAGTGGAACAAATGTTTGTGAGCACGTACATAACCTTGAAGTTGGCTATCCCGTTGTGATCAGCACACCAAGATGTGTGCTGGTATTTATTAACTGCAATGTATACGCACGAATAATATAAAATTCTTTGTATTAGATGAGGCATGTGAACAGCTCCAAAATGTATTCAATGACCAGACCAGATGTACGATTTTTTTTTCGGTTAGTACTCCACGCCATGTAATGGAAGGCAGTCGTTGTGGCAAAATAAATTATTGGTATCTATACCATTTGTTCTGTAATTGGTGTCTGTTTATTTTCACTGGTTATTTTTCACTCTGAAATAGTTTCAAGTTGCAAAATTTTTACTCTGAATTACGACAATTTCAATCATTAATACTTTTACGTTAAGTGAACATTTGTTTGTAAATTTCTTCTTCGAAAATGTCGTTAATACGTTCACCAACTGGTAATGTTTCTCAATCTGAAAACAATTCTTCACAGAATACACATCCATCACAACATAGTTTGGACTCTGTCAATAGATTACCGCAGTTTGATTTTGTGATCCATTTCTCCCTAATTTTGGAGTAATTGTCTAGAAACGTGGTTTATCCACGCAAAAGTACAATTCACTACTAAAGGAATCTCTGTAGACTGAACTAAATATGAATACATATAACAGCTCTTCCTCAAGAGGTTATTATAACATTTCTTGATCTTATTCAGAATCCCCCACTCACTGATCTTTATAACAATCTGAAGAAAGCATTTGTGGGCCGACTTTCTCTAAGTGAAACATCCCGATTAGAAAACTATTGCCTGATAGCGCAATGGGTGATAGAACATTGATTTTTATCGTTCTTTATCCCTTTTAGATGGAACTAGTTTCGGACCTGATATTTTAAAGAAATTGTGGCTATGAAAGTTACCCAAAAGTCTGAATATAGCGATTACAGGTTCAAACCATACTAATATTAATGGAATGATACAGCTAGCAGATACTCTAGGTTATGTTTAACAATTAATTTACAAGTATTAAAGAAGGCTGAACTTCTCATATTGGA
Source organism: Cordilura impudica (assembly GCA_963682025.1). NCBI lineage: Eukaryota > Metazoa > Arthropoda > Insecta > Diptera > Scathophagidae > Cordilura > Cordilura impudica. The sequence continues at coordinate 150,080,283 of OY821517.1, forward strand.
AAAATTATTGAAACCTTAACGAAACCTTTATGCGATTGAATTCAGTTCTCTAAAAAGTGAATTAAGAATTCGTTAACCTCGTTCATTTTTTAGAGGAAATATTATGTATTCCGTTGAGTCAACTATAAATAACAAAATTCATACAATCGAATTTATGTATAAATACAGTAATCACAACAAAATAATATATATTTGCTTGAGGAGATCAAAGGCTTAGCTTCTTCTTCGACTCCGGATTTAAGTTTCCAAATAAAACATATAGCTCCTGTTGCTATATGGGAAAGAAATTAATACGGCAGTTTATGAAACATCATTTAAATTAATTTACTTCACATCTTTTAATAAAGTCAAAAAATTTCATTTGCGACAAAACACTTTCTATTTCAAATTACCAACTGGGTATGAATTATTAAAGAAAAAAAGAAAAAAAAAAAAATAATCAAGCAGAAGCCGACTGAACTCAATTCAGTTCATTTTTGCAGGAAATATCAGTTTCAAAAGGAACAATTTTTATTTTTTTAAAATATTCTTCAAACAGAGCCTGGTGTGACTTCTTATGCTATTCATCTTATTCCGCAAATTCGTGATACTTTTGATTTGTGCCTTACAGAAGCTATGAAAAGGGATATAATTCACTTCAGCAATTTGCAAGGAAACACTATTTTCATACTATAGATGATATTGAGTTCGATGCTTACCTGGGGATCCTTTTTCTTATTGGTATTTACAGTAATCTTTTCTATTACATTCCGAACAAAGAGGAGATAAACTTGCTCCTATTCGCAAATTTTATAAGCAATGGTCTCCAAACTTGCAACGCCTTTACGTTCCAAATGTTAATATAGCGGTGGACGAACAGCTTATTCCTTTCCGAGGTAGATGCCCTTTCAAGGTATACATGCCAAGTAAACCTGGGAAATATGGCATGAGAGCGTGGATAGCAGCGGATTCTGACACCGTGTTTTGTTACAGTTCCAAATTTACTTGGGCAAAGTGGGAGACAATGCTGAACGGAACCAAGGCGAACAGGTTATTCTAGACTTAGTGTCTTCATATCGCGGAAGAAATGTGACTACCGGTAACTGACTGTAACTGACTGCTAAAGCAAAAATTACTATTGTTGGTACAGTGCGAAAAAACAAACGATTTTTGCCGGGTCATGCAACAGCACTGCAATTGCGTAAGCTTCCAATTTACTCAAGCAAATTTTTTTTGATGACAAAGAAACTGCAGTTATGTGTGTGCCGAAAAAATACAGAATGGTTTATTTGCTTAGCACTTTTCATCATAACATCAATATTTTGGAAGATCATCAAAAAAAAAAAAAAATTCCGGAAATAATTAAATACTACAACTGGACAAAAGGCGGAGTCGACACAATGGACCAAATGGTCCGTACATATTCGTGCAAAAGAAAAACCAATCGGTGGCCAGTTGCCCTGTTTTCAAATTTACTAGACATTTATGCTCTCAACGCTTTTTTAATATGGACCGAAATATATCCTGAATGGCAGAAAAATAAACTTCACAAAAGGCGAAGCTGTAGCTCAAGAACATATCAACAGGCGTAGTCGAGAGAAGGACAGTGTATCACCATCTACGCATTCGCCTTCTCCAAAACGTCAATGCGCTAGTGAACGGAAAAGGTGCAAATTTTGCCCGTCGAAGGAGGAAAATAAGACTTTTGCTGAGTGCGTAACTTGCAAAAAAGGTGGTTGTCCATCACACCGACACACAATAACTCTAACGACAACATATTGCTATGATCACAAGCCTTAAAAAATGTTTGAACTATACAAATTGAAATTTCTTCAAAACAAAAATATGGGGTCATAATATGACCCGAACATAACATGCGTATTTATACCCAATACCACTATGTGGTTTGGGTATAATGACTTTGTGCTGCTGTTTGTAACAACAAAAAATATTTGACCTAGACCCATCTTTAATTATACCGATCGAATCAGAATCACTTTCTGAGTTGATTTAACAATGTCCGTCCGTCCGTCCGTCTGTGTGTCCATGTAAAGCTTGTAATCAAACTGCAGGTCGCAAATATGAATGTATTTTGATGAAATTTGGTACAAAGCTTTTGTCGGCCATGGGATGAACGCTATTGAAATTGGTGAGAATCGGCCCATGTTCAGACTTAGCCCCCATACAAATTACCCATATGAAATCGACATAAATTGCCATAAGATCCAAATTGTCATATAGATCTTACTCAAATTGGGTTTGTATGCGTTCATTACATCCATTAATGAGTAGTCCAAAAATGATCCCTTTGACCCCATATAGAGCTGCTTCCCGATCTTCACTTAAATCTATTAAAAAACAAAAATATTGCACTGATTCTTCTCAAATTTTGTTTGTATATATTTTGCAAAATACAAGAGACTTTACCAAACATGATCAGGATCGGTCCATTTTTGGACCAAGTCCCTATATAGATATAGCATCCGATATGAACTTTTTCATATCTGCAGCCAAAAAAATTAATAAAAATCCCACTCAAATTTGGTTTTTGCTTATTTTCTATGTCGAGTTAGATGGGCCTAAGAGATAGGGTCTCTAAACGCATGGTATAGGGTATCGTATAGTCGATCTAGACCGACTATAATTTTCTTACTTGTTTTTTTTTAACATAGTAGCGGGGTTAATAAATAGTCTATAGCCATAAAGCCCGTATAAAGTTGCTTCACTTCTACTTATCAAGCTAGTTATTATAATTACAATTGTTGCACACGTCTTGTTTTTCATTTCTAATTTACTTCTGCTTTTGAGAAAAAAAATATGTTGGTGCATTTTTTTACCAAAAATGGCATGAAAATTTGGTTTCTGTCTTATTTTACGGATCAAATAGTCTTTCTCGAAGCAACTAGTACAGAGTCGGTCTGCACCGACTAAAAGTTTTTCACTTGCTTTAATTCCATTGCATTCAAGTACTTTCTGGTATTTTCGTCTTTCTCTTTATAACAGAACTTAAAGGCTTATCATTAGCAAGACTAAAAAAAGGAAACAACTTTTTGCGTTGTTTAAGAAATTATCTAATTAAAATTTGATATTAAAACCGAGACTTGATTGATTGGGTTTTATATTAACTTAACCATACATACAAACATTCTGACAAACAACTTTTATCTGTTAACTTTTCTCTGCATAACCAAAAGAAATAAGAGTAAAGGACCATTATTTGTTTTAGCAAAATATTTAAACCGAAAATTTCTTTCAAGGTTTTTTCCTTTATTTATCTTTCAACTTTTGTTGTTGTTGTTATGGCAAACTTAGGAAAGGGAAACTTTTTTTTTTTTTTTTGAATTAAACATGAAAACCTAGATAAATTTAATCTATATTCTGGTTCACTTTAAACTTGCAATAAATGTGTTAAATTGTGTAAATAAGACTGTCGAATGGCTGTTGATAAATACCAGAAAAAGGGGTGGGTAGGAGTTTAGATTTAGAGTTGTTAGATTTAAAGTTGTTGCTTCATTATGTTAAATAAATATTTGTTAAAATAACCACAAAAGAAGTGGAAGAAACAAAAAATAACAGTTGGATTTTCTGACCGTTATATCCTTTAGTTTTTGTGATAATTCCTTCAATTCGTTTCTCATAGTTATGCCACCCCCTTATTTCTTGGAATTCCTTATAACATTTTGCTAGCATGATGCTCAGCTCAACATTAACTTCTTTGAATTTAACACCCAATTTCATAAATATTACTTTACCCTGAAGTCTTTGGTATGCTTTAACTTAATAAGGGAAGTTTCATTTAAATACATTTGCTTAATGAATTAATCGTTCAGTTTAATGTAATATTTTTTGTTGCCTTGGTATGTTTCTTTACGAACAACAGCTTTTACATGATTGGTTTTTCCTAAGGCAAGTGTTGTTTGATAACTTGTTCAACAATATTATGGGTTAACAAACTATAAACTTTTTCAATCTGTACCTCATAATGTGATATAAATTACACTAGAGTCTTATGGTTTTTTGTTTTTTTTTTTTTGTAACTTCGCCAAATTAAGAACACAGTAGGGTTGTTAAAGGCCTAGTCATAACAAAAAAAAAAAAAAAAAACATCAAATGAAATAATAAAAACAAGAAAATTATAGTTGGTCTAGACCGACTATACAATACTCTATACCATGGTTTAGAGAGCCTATCGCTTCGGTCCAACTAATTGGATATAGAAAATAAGCATAAACCAAATTTAAGTGGGATTGTTTTTAATTTTTTTGGCTGCAGATATGAAAAAGTTCATATCGGGTGCTATATTTATATGGGGACTAGGTCGTAAAATAACCCGATTGTGACTATATTTGGTAAAGTCACTTATATTTTCAAAAAAAAATATATAAAAACCAAATTTGAGGAAAATCTGTGTAATCGAAATAAAAAAAGCCGCAATTAATGAAATGAAGAGGGAAGTACATCAGGTGGAAGTCAGATTGGACAATCTTGAGGCAGTTGCGAAGGACATCATAGAGATGAAAACTGAGATAAAATCATTGAAAACTCAACTACAACATCAGGAAAACTCTGCCATTGCTGCAGATCTTCGAATTAATGGCATTCCGTTTTCTGAAAATGAAAATCTCCTAAACATATTTCATAAAATCTGCACTACCATTAATTTATCCACTCCTGCCATAAAAAAAATTTTCCGTCTACAAAATGAGAACAATAAATACAAAACAAACTCTCGGGATTCTGTTATTATTGTTAAAATGATGTCTCCATACGATAAAAACTTTTTCTTAAAATCTTTGGGGCATTTCCGTAAGTCTAACAAGAACTTTTCGTTTCGACTAAAGGACATCGGTGATGAACAAACAAATGATCAAACAATTCAATTTATCAATGTAAATATGCTGGAAGCGGATAATAAATTTAGTGATGATTTCCACGTGAATTCTCTCCCAACACGCCTTTTTTCTTTTAACTGTGTCACACAGAACGATGTATTTAGAAGTTGCATATCCATAAAATCCAATGCTACATTCATTGATGGTATAAATCCAAAGTTTGTGAAGATGATACTTCCTTCACTTTTGCCTCAAATTACTTATATTTTTAATAACATTATTACTACAAGCACTTTTCCTTCACGATGGAAAGAAGCTAAAATTTTGCCAATACCAAAATCACCCACTGAATATCGACCCATAGCAATCCTACCATCCTAAGGCATTGGAAAAAATACTACATAATCAAATTACTTCATACGTTAATGATAATCGGCTACTTACTAACAGACAATCTGGTTTTCGGGCAGGGCATAGCTGCATCTACATCTTACTGATGTATCCGAAGATTTAAGAAAAGAAGTTGATGATGGTTTTTTTTTACCATGTTAGTATTGTTGGACCATTCCAAAGCATTTGACACTGTAGACCACAGCGTATCAATTCAGAAATTACAGAAAATGATGAATTTTTCTTCAACATCGGTCAGCTTAATGTCATCTTATCTTAAAAACAGAATGCAGTGTGTGGAAACCCAGTCTGGAATGTCAAATTTACTTTATGTAAAACGAGGAGTTCCGCAAGGGTCAATTCTTGGACCTCTTCTTTTTTCAATTTACTCTAATGATCTTCACAACCAGTTGTTCCATAGTAAGATTCGCTTGTATGCTGACGATGCACAATTATATATAAGCAACAGAAATGAAAGTGTTGAGGACTGTATCAGAAAATTGAATGAGGATCTTAACAGAGCTTTTCTTTGGGCCTCAGCAAATGGAAAATCTAACAACACGAAAATCTAAATGTATTGTTATACGCAAGAGGACTAACAAAATTATAATTAGGCCAAACATACTTATAAATAATCAGCCGATTGAAATTGTTGAAAGCACAAAGAATTTAGGAGTTATCTTCAATTATACGCTTAATTGGTCTGATCATGTAAATGCTTAGAACACTCTGGCCCACACAATGCTTTACACCTATAAAAATTTGAATTTTACTCGCGAAAACATATTTGTTACCGATTCTGATGTATAGATGTGAGGTTTTCTCCTGTTGCGACTCAGAAAGTAAACGAAGATTAAATGTTGTTTACAATAACATTACTAGATATGTATTTGGACTGCGGAGATTTGACAGCATTTCATCGTATACGAAGAAACTATATGGTGTACAATTTGAGGACCTATTGAGAATACGTATTTTAATATTTTTACATAAAATTATTATCGCTCGAGAGCCTGACTATCTATTTAATAGATTAAAATTCAGTAGACTTAATAGAACCAAAAATATAATTCAAATGAGGCATCATAGATTAATATCAGAATGGCAATCTTATATTAATGCTACTCGTCTTTGGAACATGCTACCAGTAAACATTAAAGATATAAGCAACGCACGTTTTTTTAAGAAAAAATTATTTGAGCTATACTCGTAAAAGTAATATATATATCGTTTTTCTTTTTTTTATTTTCTCAATTTTTTGTATTATTAAAATATTTATTATTATTATTAAAAATTTCAATACTGTTTTTGTTTATTTAACTAAACTTATTGATATAAATTTTAATTAATGCATTTTATATTATATTTTTTATTTTTAACTAGCTGTTTTTACCCGGTCTTGCCCGGGATACAAAGGCGTTTGACTTGAAAAATGGTTCACTATGCTTACCAGGCGCTGAGTACTTAGTCCCCAATTAACAAATTCCTCAATAAAATGAAGTTTCTCCCCAAAAATTTGTATGGGCAGTAAATTCATTTTTTATTTCAATTAAAAATTTTTTGATTTTTGAATTTAGAAGTTTTTTAAGATGCTGCAGCAAAAATGCTTCAAAAATAAGTTGCGAAACCGCTTTAAGTTTTTTCTTTCAGTTTATTTATAAACATCAAATATAACGGAATGGTTCGCAAATTAAAGGAATCAGAACATTTAAAAATTGAATTACTTCATTCAATAAGTGATCATCATTGAGCAGAGACGTCAAATTCAAGTTTCAGAAATGAAAGACTAATGCGACGTTTAATATTGTGTCGCAAGGTTTCTTTAAGCAACTGCTTATAGTATATGTGTGGCTTATTTTGATCAACAGGAAATTATTTCACATACGTAGATAAAATTTATCATACGACATTTCACTAAGCTGTGTTCCGCGAGCGAGTCGCGCACGATTCCGTGCATTTGGCAACCACACCAGTGCTGCCGCGCAGCTGTTTCCAACTTATTTTAATTGTCAAAATATATTTTTCAGATCATTCCGATATTATACCTAAGCTGTATTCCCCGTGCGCGTAGCTTCCGCGCAACGAAATGACGCTATTGAAAAGAATACTCATTTTAAATGCATTTATTGTAGGACATATATTGAGAGCAGTATGCAAGTGTTTACTAAAATAAATATTTAACAAAATTCATTAAATAAAAATATGTAAAAATTTAAGAATGAATTTGGGGAGTAAGTTCATTCTTTCTTCCGATTAAAAAAAAGGGGAATTTGTTCATTTCTTTTGGGTACCTTTTTTTCAAGTTTGCGGAATTTGTTCACCGTGTAGTTATTTCCGTGTAAACCAAATATCAGAGAAATCCGTACAAAGTACAAATTTGTATAGAGAAGAAATATACCACACAACAAAATGTGAATTTTATATGAAAATTGGACGTAAAAGTAGGTGTGGTCGGTAAAAATCATACGGCGACCTTTCCTGGAATATGTACTAAATTTCGGAGAAAGCCATTGAAAAATAAAAGTTTGTATAGCAATCAAATAAAGAATCAAATAAAAGGAAAAAAATAAGTTTTATATACATAGAAGTTGGCGCAAAGTAGGCGTTGCCTGTAAGAAGCATATGGTGACCATCCCTGTAGTATAGAAATCGTGTGACCAAATTTTAGACATCCCTAGAAAAATAAAAATTTCTATAGTGAACAAATATACCAAAAAACAGAAATTAATTTTGTATAAAAAGTGGGCGTAGAAGTAGGCGTGCCCGGCAAGAATTATATGGCGACCTCTCTGGAGTACAGAGATCGTGCGTAGCAAATTTCAGAGAAATCCGTTTAAAAAAAATTGTGTAGCGAACAAATGTACCAAAAAACGGAATATTAATTGTATACAAAAAGTGGGCGTAACAGTAGGCGTGACCGGTACGAAGAATATGTCGATCTTCCCTGCAGCAGAGAGATCGTGTGTACCAAATTTCAGAGAAATCGGTTGAAAAATAAAAATTTGTATAGGGAACAAATATACCAAAAAACGAAATGAATTGTATACAAAAAGTGGGCGTAAAAGTAGATGTGGCCGAAAGAATCACCCGGTGACCTGGCCTGGGATACAAAGATCGTGTATGCCAACATTCAGAGAAATCCGTTGAAAAATAATAATTTTTATAGCGAACAAATATACCAAAAAGCAGAAAATGAATTGTATATAAAAAGTGGGCGTAAAACTAGGCGTCAAAAGTAGCGGTCACACAAACAAACAAACAAACAAATAAACAAACAAACAAACAAACAAACAGAAAATGAATTTTATATATATAGATTCTTAATTATTAATTTTTAATTTTTGATTTTGAATTTTTATTTTTTATTTTTAATTTTTAATTTTTAACTTTTGCTTTCTAATTTTTGATTTTTAATTGTTTAATTTCTGATTTTTAATTGTTAGTTTTTAGTTTTTAATTCTTAATTTTTAAATTTTTAATTATTATTTTTTATTTTTTTATTTTTTAATTTTTATTATTTTAATGTATTAATTTCTTCTGAGACTTTTATTACCAGTTTTGTTATTATTTTTATCAAAAGCAATGTCAAATTATCACATTTGTCCTTAATGTACCCCTGTGTTGTTTTAAGACTTCAGTGTTGTTACACAGGCTAACAAATAAATAAATAAATAAATAAAGAAATTTATAAAAAAACACGAAGACATTCTCATTATTCAAGCGGACAAAGGCAACAAGACCGTTATTATGTACAAACATGAATACAAGGAAAAAATGGAAAAATTATTAGAGGCTAAGGCAACCTACCGTACATTAAGAACAGACCCTACAAAAAAACTTCAAAAAGAAAACAACAATATTATATTGGATTTATTCAAAAATAATCACATTGATTCGTGGAAAAAAACACCAATTGCTATGCTCCGCCTCAACGGCACCAAGAATATACGGATTGCCCAAAACCCATAAGCAAGATATCCCCCTTAGACCAATAGTTTCATCGGTACAAGTCCCTTGTTACGAATTATCAAAATATGTTGGCCAGATACTGAAAAATCTTATATCCGAAAAATACAATGTAAAAAACTCAATTCAGGTGAAAGATAGTTTGAAAAATGTGAAACTTGATGAAAATGAAATATTAGTGTCATTTGACGTAGTTTCTCTCTTCACGAATATACCAGTTCACACAGCAATACGTAATATTATGGGACAATGGAGCAAAGTTAAGGAATTGACGAGTATACCGAAAAACATTTTTTTGAAAATTCTTAACTTTTGTTTGATAGACAACAACTATTTCGTATATGATGATAAATTATATAATCAGATTTTCGGAATGCCGATGGGAAACCCACTCTCCCCGACTATAGCAGATATTGTTTTAGACAACCTACTTGACGATGCACTTACAGAATTAGAAAATAAAAGTATTCACATAAAATACATATCGAAATATGTAGATGATATTCTAGCCGTAATCAGATTAGACGAAAAAGATGAAATCTTAAAAACTTTAAACCTTCAACATCCAAAAATTCAATTTACTGTTGAAATTGAATCAAAAGGGGAAATCGCATATTTGGACATGAAACTTCGACGAACTACCAACAATATTTCTTTTGATTGGTACACCAAAGAAATGTGCTCAGGCAGAATAATGAATTATAACGCAACTCAGCCGAAAAATCAAATAATAAACACCGCAAAAAACCTTATTTATAGAGTACTAAATATTAGCGACAAAAAATATCACACAAATAATATACAAAAAATCACCAAAATATTAATAAACAACAGCTTCCCGAGGAAAATCACAAATACTATTTTAAATGATACACAAAAACTATTAAACCACAACTCTAATCATGAACATCAAAACATTAAAGAAAAAGACACAAAGAGTTTTTACAGTGTACAATTTATCCCGGGTTTGACAGATAATAAAAGTATTAGAACAACAATGGAAACAAAAAACATCAGATTTGCATACAAACCACACACAGCAATAAATACAATTTTTTCAAAAACAAAAACTCCAATAGAAAAGCTACAAAAAAGTAATGTTGTATACGAAGTCAAGTGTGAGGGTGATCAAAACAACAGCTGTGATCTTATTTATATAGGAACAACTAAAAGAACATTAGAAAAGAGATTAGGAGAACATCAAATGGACATCATAAAAGAGAGAGAAAGCACAGCGTTGTCAAAACATGTAATTACAACTGGACACAAAATAAATTTCAATAACACGAAAATACTGGATGTAGAAAAAATAGAAAAAAAGCGGTACACAATTGAAAGCTTACGAATTCAAAATAATATAAATACAACCATGAACCACAAAGAGGACACCCAAAATATTAGTACTAGTTACAGAGTCGCAATAGTTTAGAAACATTCTGTGATATTAATTTTAAGCTAAATGTAATTATACAAATTTGTGTTTTATGTTTGTAATTATACAATTTTGTGTTTTTATGTTTGCTGTGATTTATATTAATAATGTTGTAATGTGATAAAGTTTAAAATTCTTATTATTGTAAGTTTTTATTGTTCATATTTGTGCAATTATTGTGTGTTAATGTTGTGTTTTTATTTTATTTTATTTAAATAGACGACCCTTGAAAAAGTAACCAAAAAAGTTACGAAACGTCGGGGAAATATGTGATAAAACTGAGTTTTATTTTACATTTACGAAGTTAGGCCCAATTAGCTTAAAATAATAAATTATTAAAAAAAGAATAAATAAATAATTTTTTGTTTTTTTTAATAAATTTAAGTGGAGATGGGAAGCAGCTATATGTGGCCCTATGACTAAGAATTGTCCTATTAGAATTATTTTTGGACTACTGATTAATGTATATAAAAAACACATATAAACCCACTTTGACTAAGATCTATATGATAATTTGGATCTTATGGCAATTTATGTCGATTTCATAGGGGTCATTTGTATGAGGACTATGTCTGAACATTAACCGAATTCCACCGATTTCAACAGCGTTCTTCCTATGGCCGATAAAATCTTACACGCCAAATTTCATCAAAATATATTCATATTTGCGACCTGTAGTTTGATTAAAAAGTTTACATGGATACACAGACGGACGGACGGACGGACGGACATCGCTAAATCGACTCAGAAAGTGATTCTGAGTCGATCGGTATAATAAAAGATGGTTGTAGGTCAAATATTTTTGGTAGTTAAAAACAGCAGCACAAAGTCATTACACCCAAACCACATAGTGGTATAGGGTATAAATATCAATATACAAACTTTCTATCTTAAAAGAATATCCAGATTGCTTAACGAAGAATTTTTTAAAGCTAATGTAAAAGTCGAAATTTTGACAATATTCCTTAAACTTCCTGGCAAATTGTTAAATTCCAAACACCCCATATATTCAATTCTTTGCTTCGTAGTTTCAAGTCTACATCTTGCTACTCTTAGATTCGATCCGCTTCTGGTGTTAATAACTGTTTGATTTCTTACAAAGGTTGTCGCATTATGGCCAAATTTCTGCAATGTCTTAAATATAAAAAAAGCCAGCATCTGCATTTTATATAAACTTGTAACGGCAAAATATTTTTGGAAACATGCTTGTGTAGCGGTAATGTACAAAACATAATTAGTAAATTGAAAACTGTTTTTAGAGCTTTATTTTGTACTCTCTGTAATGTTTTAAGTTCACTAGTATATTTCCAACCATATGTGTTTAACATGGAGATGCTATTAAATTTGTTTTACGTATTGCCGATCCGGGTGAATCCGATATTGTTCTTGGAGATTTCAATTTGCCTTCAATTTCGTGGAAGTTCTTACCTGAAGAAAAACACTAAATCAAATGATAAATGTGATGTGCTTTTTAGTACTTTTTTTGATTTACATCTTTTTCAGTTAAACGGAATTCTTAATGATCATTCAAAATTATTTGATTTATTATTTGTTAATGAAATTTCTGAATATTATACGAATTTCTATTCTTGAAGATGGGCATTACCCTACTTTTGAGATATATATATCCATTACATCTGGACTTGTAGACACACCTAAAAAATGTGTTAAAGTTTTTTGTTTTGCTCAAGCGAATTGCACTATGTTTAGCGGACTTATAAATAAAACAAACTGGCATGATTTGTTATCGTTATCGTTATCGTTATCGTACAACTCGTGCTATTAATCAAATAATTGAAGCTTTCTATTACAAGATGTATTCTTTTATTGAGTCATATGTTCCTAAAAAATTTCTGAAAGACCTTTCTCGACCTCCTTGGAATACTAGGAAACTGGCTAATATTAAGAATAAAAAAAATAAATATTAAATAAATTTAGGAAAACTGGATGTCTTGTTGATCATAGAAAATACTTCATTTGTCGTCCCGATAATAATAAATGAATAATTGATATTATTAAAACTATTTGAACAAAATGAAAAATAATTTTAAGCGAAATCCAAAGTCATTCTACAAATTTGTTAACTCTAAGAGAAAAACTAAGGGATATCCTGCTGTTATGAAATTCCTGCATAATGAATCCAGTGATAATACACTTGTATGCAATTTATTTGCTGACTTCTGCTCTACTACTTACTCCATTGCAACTTTTGATGATTCTAATATCTGCTCATATACACCGAGTGCAACTCAAATTAAATCCATTCCTTCTCTTGCTATGACTGTGGTTTCGAATGCATTGAAAAAACTTTAATGTTCCTGCAACAGTGGTCCAGATAAAATTCCGTTCCGTATTTTAATAAAATGTGCTGATGTTTTAGCTGTACCATTAGCACTCATGTTTAATACCTGAATTAAATATGATTATTTTCCGAATATGCGGAAGGATTCATTCATTATTCCACTATTCAAATCTGGTAACACGGCTGATATTACTAATTGTCGTGGAATTGCAAAATTAAGTATCATACTTATAAAAAGATGTTCAACCTCTACAAAACTATTACAATTTACTACAATTGTCAATGGTGGTTTTCTTGAACGCCAACAAACAGATGCAATTTGTACTGAATTCAGCAAGGCTTTTGATAAAGTCATTCACAAGGATCTTCTTAAGAAATAACATAAGATGGGATTTTCAAATCTTAGCGCAAAGTCAATATATTCTTACTTAACCAATAGAACACCAAAAGTACCACAAGTCAGCCATCTTGGACCGCTTCTTTTTTCTTTGTTTATAAAAGATCTTCCGAATGTCATTTGTTTTTCAAACATCTTGATGTATGCGGATGGTGTAAAAAATTTCTTCTGCTATAATAAACACTCTGATCATGTTTTTCTCCAAAAATAATTTGAGTTCATTTTATTCCTGGTTTAATTTAAATTTAATGGAGCTGAAACTTAAAAAGTGTAAATATATGCGTTTCGTCAAAAAGAGGCCGATATCAGTTAACTATATGCTGGGTGATTATTGTCTCGATAAAGTAGATCACTTTATTTGATAATAAACTGAGCTTTATTCCTCATATAACAATTACTGTCAACAAAGCCAGAGGTGTACTTGGTTTCACAAAACGTTCGGCTAAGGAGTTCCCTATGTCACGAAAACTTTATATACGTCACTTGTAAGACCTATCCTGGAATATACTTCTATAATTTGGGACCCGGTCTACGAAATTCATACCCACAGCATGGAATCTATGCAGAAACAATTCCTTTTGTTTTGTATTCGGAGTTTAAACTTCAATCCAAGTAATCTTCCATTCTATACCAGCAGACTTTCCCTTATTAAGTTACCAACTTTAAAAAGAGAACTATGCTAAATGTTTCATTTCTTCTTAATATAATTAATGGTGATGTTTGTTTTGGTTTCCTGATTAACAATATTTATATCATTCAACATTCCTCAATGGCCAACCTGTTACTTCTCATCTATATCTATACAGCTCTATAGAGCTAATTATGCAAATGCAGACCCTCTCAGGAGAATGTGTATTTAATGAAGTTTATAGATTTATTGATTTCTCTTTAACCACCAATCTAATTAAAAGTAAAATAATATGCTTTCTAAATTCATGAATAGCTATGTACTAAAATTTACTTTAAAATGTTTTTCTTTGTAAATAGTCTGTAAAGATTAATTCCATAGACCAAGATAGAAATAAATAAATAAATGAATTATACTATTAATAAATAATTTAAATGACTTTGGGTTAATGAATTATATAGTATAAGTTTTGTTTCTTGACTATATTTATTTTTGAATATCTATAACTGGAGAAATTCTTGAATTTATATTTTTGATGTGTAAGTTCCACGATAAGTTGCTTTCTAGCTCGACTCCCAAATATTTTACTGAATGGCTTTCAAATACTTCTTCACAATCCACATAAATGCTAAAATTTCCAGCATTAATTAACTTAGGTATAAATCTAATAACTTTAGTTTTCTTCGCATTTATCACTAGGTTGTTTAGTCTTGAATACTCGAAAATTTAAGGTGCATCTCATTCCATATACACTTTTAGCGCTGTTTCGTGTTTGTATGTAAATAGCAAAGAGACGTCATCAGAATACATAAAAATTTTTCCATTTACCCCGAGGTTCATAATATCATTTACATAAATTGTAAACAAAAGAGGGCCTAACACACTGCCTATGGTAGACCATGTTCTACTAAACCAAGTAAACTACGACTGTTATTAATCTCAACATACTGTTTTCTTTTAGTTAAATAAATCTTAAAAAAATTTAATTCTCGTCCCATAATTGCAGAGCATTCTAATTTTTGAAATATAATTTTTTGATCTACAAGATCAAGATCAATCCTTGACAAATATAGTTGACGACATTCACAATAGGATTTTCAGTTCCGCTTCCCTTCGCAAATCCTTATTGACGGCCAAAAATAAGTTTACTGTTTCCAAATACACAAATAATTGTTGATGAATTATTTTCTGAAAAATTTTATCAATTGTAGATAATAATGCAATAGGCCCATATTGGTTTTCACAAGTGGCATTTACTTCTTTAGGAATTGCTAAAACTTTTGAAATTTTTAAAATAATTGGATATTCAGATGTTTCGATAATACTTTGAAAAATACTCTCCAAATGGGTGGCAATTTCTGCACTGTACTTAGAAAAAACTTATCATGACCAGGACTTTTGGTTACAGATAAACTTGGATATTTCATCTACCGTTGCATTGCTAAATTTGAATGTGTTATAATATTGTCTTAACCGTTCTCCTACCTTGAAAAAACTTCATAACCCTGCCTTTGTGTAGTTTTCTACTTCTTCTATGTTTTTATATGTAAATGGGTGTAATTTGTAAACAAAAATTATTTTATTTAAAGAAAATTCAGTTTTACGTATATC
This sequence comes from Cordilura impudica, assembly GCA_963682025.1. Taxonomy (NCBI): domain Eukaryota; kingdom Metazoa; phylum Arthropoda; class Insecta; order Diptera; family Scathophagidae; genus Cordilura; species Cordilura impudica. Next base: position 150,095,820 of record OY821517.1, read on the forward strand.
TTTACGTATAACGTGATAAACGAAGTATAGTTCTACATATTTTCTATACAAGGAACGCAATCAATTTGGTTTTGGTGAGCCTTCCAAACGGTTTTTTCGCAACGACAGCAAGCTAGCTCATGGCTATAACTTGCTTTCTCGTTCTTTTCTTGCGCGTAATATACGAATCTGCCTCTTTTTTCCAGTAATGGAACATTTAATTTAGGTACATTACATACACAGAAGTAGTAGATACGTATACCTCGTTTTCTCTGCGCCATGTACGGTTTGGGAAGGGCAAGTTCCAGATCACACAAAAGCGAATAATTTTGGTCAAGTACTGAAACTGTTTTTTCGATATAATTTTTCTGAAAATTGGAGGACCGAAGTTGATGTCGAACAGCTCGTTATTCATACATATTGAATAATATTCGACTTGTGAACTCCCGTCAATATCAAAATAGCCAAGTATGCATGAAGCATCGAATTCCTAAAGGTTTTCATTCTTTAGCCCGCTAAATGCATACTTTTCCAAAATGATTTTCTATATATGCGGTTGGAAAAAATACCAAGAAAGCAGCCTTGATACCATTCATGCGCGATGAAGTAGTTTTAGTAGTAGCTGGCCTTAGTCTCAACACATTAGCAGTTTGATTGCGTCCTGCTGTTTGCATAGCTGTTGCGCTCCGAAGCCGTTTGTCACTTGAAACCAACAAAGCCTCAATATCAACAAAATCAGCACCGACATCAACTTCAGTATCAAAACTCCATAGCCTGCTATTTTCAAAATAAGTATTATTGTTTGATTTCTTGCTTTCTTTTCACACTTGGCGTACAAGGTACTATTTTCCTACAACTTTCCTATGCCGAATAGAAAAGTACACCAAGCATACAAAATTGAAGTTGTTGAAAAACAACGTTCCATGTATGATTTGAAACTTAAAAGTAATCCATTTCGCTTTATATACATGATAAAGGAAAAGTCAAGAAAAATAGGCAACCAAACTTTAACAGTTTTAGAGATTAAAACAAGTAAGAAAATTATAGTCGGTCTAGACCGACTATAGGATACCCTATACCATGCGTTTAGAGACCCTACCCCACAGGTTCACCTAATTGGACATAGAAAATAAGCATAAACCAAATTTGAGTGGGATTTTTATAAATTTTTATACCTTATCCCACTATGTGGTTTGGGTATAATGACTTTGTGCTGCTGTTTGTAACAACCAAAAATATTTGACCTACACCCATCTTTAATTATACCGATCGAATCAGAATCACTATCTGATTCGATTTAACGATGTCCGTCCGTCCGTCCGTCTGTGTGTCCATGTAAAGCTTGTACTCAAACTGCAGGTCGCAAATATGAATATATTTTGACGAAATTTGGCATATGATCTTTTATCGGCTATGGGATGAACGCTATTGAAATTGGTGAGATTCGGTCCATGTTCAGACCTAGCCCCCATACAAATGACCCATATGAAATCAACATATATTGCCATAAGATCCAAATTATCATACAAATCTTAGTCAAATTGGGTTTGTATGTATATATTACATCCATTAATCAGTAGTCCAAATCTTCACTTAAATCTATCAAAAAACAAAATATTGCACTGATTCTTCTCAAATTTTGTTTGTATATATTTTTGCAAAATACAAGAGACTTTACCAAACATGGTCAGGATCGGTCCATTTTTGGGCCTAGTCCCCATATAGATATAGCATCCGATATGAACTTTCTCATATCTGCAGCCGAAAAAATTAATAAAAATCCCACTCAAATTTGGTTTATCTTACTTTCTATGTCCAGTTAGTTTGGCCTAAGAGATAGGGTCTCTAAACGCATGGTATAGGGTATCGTATAGTCGGTCTAGACCGACTATAATTTTCTTACTTGTTTTGTCTGCAATTCTTCACAGAATACACATCCATCACAACATAGTTTGGACTCTGTCAATAGATTACCGCAGTTTGATTTTGAGATCCATTACTCCCTAATTTTGGAGTAATTGTCTAGAGACGTGGTTTATCCACGCAAAAGTACAACTCACTACTAAAGGAATCACTGTAGACTGAACTAAATATGAATACATTATAACAGCTCTTCCTCTAGAGGTTATTATAACATTTCTTGATCTTATTCAGAATCCCCCAATCACTGATCTTTATAACAATCTAAAGAAAGCATTTGTGGGCCGACTTTGTCTAAGTGAAACATCCCGATTAGAAAACTATGGGCTGATAGCGCAATGGGTGATAGAACACCGATTTTTATCGTTCTTTAACTCTTTTAGATGAAACTAGTTTCGGACCTGATATTTTAAAGAAATTGTTGCTATGAAAGTTACCCAAAATCTGAATATAGCGATTACAGGTTCAAACCATACTAATATTAATGAAACGATACAGCTAGCAGATACTCTACGTTATGTTTAACAATTAATTTACAAGTATTAAAGAAGGCTGAACTTCTCATATTGGAAAAATTATTGAAACCTTAACGAAACCTTTATGTGATTGAATTCAGTTCTCTAAAGAGTGAATTAAGAATTCGTTAACCTCGCTCATTTTTTAGAGGAAATATTAAGTATTCCGTTAAGTCAACTATAAATAACAAAATTCATACAATCGAATTTATGTATAAATACAGTAATCACAACAAAATAATATATATTTGCTTGAGATCAAAGGCTTAGCTTCTTCTTCGACTCTGGAATTAAGTTTCCAAATAAAACATATAGCTCCTGTTGTTATATGGGAAAGAAATTAATACAGCAGTTTATGAAACAAAATTCAAATTAATTTACCTCACATCTTTTAATAACGTCAAAAAATTTCGTTTGCGACAAAAAACTTTCTATTTAAAATTAATTAAAGAAAAAAATTAAAAAAAAAATTAATTAAAGAAAAAAAGGAATAAAAATAATCAAGCAGAAGCCGACTGAACTGAATTCAGCTCATTTTTGCATGAAATATCAGTTTCAAAAGGAACAATTTTTATTTTTTTTTTAAATTTTTTTGGATTTGTTTTTTTTTATAATGCTTCTACTCTCATCTCTTGTTCAAGAATATTTCCACTGTACTCTAAATTAAAAAAAAAACAAGTAAGAAAATTATAGTCGGTCTAGACCCTATCTCATAGGACCAATTAACTGGACATAGAAAATAAGCATAAACAAATTTGAGTGGGATTTTTATTCATTTTTTTAGCTGCAGATATTAAAAAGTTCATATCGGATGCTTTATATATATGGGGACTAGGCCAAAATGGACCGACCCTGACTATGTTTGGTAAAGTCTCTTGTAATTTGCAAAAATATATACAAAACAAATTTGAGAAGAATCAGTGCAATATTTTTGTTTTTTGATAGATTTAAGTGAAGACGGGAAGCAGCTCTATATGGTGCCTATTACTAAGATTTGTTCCAGTAGTTCATTTTTGGACTACTCATTAATAGATGTAATAAACTCATACAAACCCAATTTGAGTAAGATCTATATGATAATTTGGATCTTATGGCAATTTATGTAGATTTAATAGGGGTCATTTGTATGGGGACTAGGTCTGAACATGGACGGATTCTCACCAGTTTCAACAGCGTTCATCCTATGACCGATAGAAACTTACGTGCCAAATTTCAGCAAAATATATCTTTATTTGCGACCTGCAGTTTGATTACAAAGTTTACATTGACACACAGACGGACGGACGGACATCGTTAAATCGAATCAGATAGTGATTCTGATTCGATCGGTATAATTAAAGATGGATCTAGGTCAAATATTTTTGGTAGTTACAAACAGCAGCACAAAGTCATTATACCCAAACCACATGGTGGTATAGGGTATAAAAAAACAAGTAAGAAAATTATAGTCGGTCTAGACCGACTATACGATACCCTATACCATGCGTTTAGAAACCCTATCTCTTAGGCCCAACTAACTGGACATAGAAAATAAGCAAAAACCAAATTTGAGTGGAATTTTTATTAATTTTTTTGGCTGCAGATATGAAAAAGTTCATATCGGATGCTATATCTATATGGGGACTAGGTCGAAAAATGGACCGATCCTGATCATGTTTGGAAAAGTCTCTTGTATTTTACTTGTTTTAAAAAATTTAGTTTGTGTTTCAAAGAAAAGATACTTTAGAGAAAATGTACTTTTTTAAATTAGTAACTTCTTTTGAAAAGGTACTTTTTAAGGAAAGACTCTTTTCTTTTTAAAGAGTTACTTTTTTATATATTATCTTTTTTTGTTATTAAAATATGTGGCCATGACTTCTTAAGCTAATGTGACACGTGTAGTATAACCATACATACACCCTCATGAAGTAAATGCCACAACTATATATATATAGATTTTGACGATTTTAAATAGCAACTCAATCAGGATGTTCACAAACGAATTTATGCAGAACGAAGAGCCTAGCATAGTTTTTGAGGATGTGGCTATAGTTTCCACTGAAAGACGATGAGATGGACATACGATCATCACTAAATTAGCTTCTCTTCTTATGAGGATCAAGAAAATATATGGTTTATGGTCGATGGGTTACAAACGAAATGATAAACTGATATATACCGTCTGCACAGTGGTGTGGGTGGTATAAAAGGGTATAAAAAAGTGCCGTTTCTGAAAAGGTACATTTTCTTAGGAAAGCTCCTTTTATTAAATCTTTAAAAAAGTATTTTTCTCAGAAACGGACATTTTCAGAAAAGGTACCTTTTCTTAAAAAACTGATTAAATTAAGAGATATGTATTTCCCTGGCTACGTAGGCTGGCATCTGTTGTTCATTCTGAACCTGCGACACAAGTTAGTACAGAGAGATCCTTTTCAGCCCTCAAACTAATTCTGGGAGAGTTGCGGTACATATTGTCAGTGGAAAATTTGGAAGCACTATTGTTAGTAAAACTAAATTCTGGTGAACATATACTTGATATTGGCTCGAAAAAAAACTTTTAAAATCAAAAAATAACTGTTATTTTTGCTCAAAAAAATAAAAATCAATAGATAAAAAAAATATTTGTTTGAAAAAATAAAAAAAAAGGAAAAAACTATTATTTTTGCTCGAAAAAGTAAAAATCAAAAAATGCTTGTTATTTTTGCTGGAAAAAAAAAATCTAAAAATAACTGTTGTTTTTGCTCAAAATATCAAAAAATAACTGTTATCATCTGACTTTTATGAAAAAAAAGTAAGTGAAGATCGGGAAGCAGCCCTATATGGGGCCAAAGGGATCATTTTTGGATTACTCATTAATGGACGTAATGAACGCATACAAAACCCAATTTGAGTAAGATCTATATGACAATTTGGATCTTATGGCAATTTATGTCGATTTCATAGGGGTAATTTGTATGGGGGCTAGGTCTGAACATGGACCGATTCTCACCAATTTCAATAGCGTTCATCCCATGGCCGATAAAAGCTTATATACCAAATTTCATCAAAATATATTCATATTTGCGACCTGCAGTTTGATTACAAGGTTTACATGGACACACAGACGGACGGACGGACGGACGGACATTGTTAAATCAACTCAGAAAGTGATTCTGATTCGATCGGTGTAATTAAAGATGGGTCTAGGTCAAATATTTTTGGTTGTTACAAACAGCAGCACAAAGTCATTATACCCAAACCACATAGTGGTATAGTGTATAAATAGTTTTCTACACCCAGGTAGGACTACGGTCAAAATTTTCAGACTGTTAAATGAATTGTTTCCTTTCATTGTTTTAGGAACTTGCAAAACGTATTGATTAAAACGTTCAAATTTAGCAGCATCTTCACATATTAATTCACCAAGAGACTTTTTAATTTAATCTGAGCCTTTACGCTCCTTACCTGATTTAAATTCAAGAACCTCAAACATTTTTTTGCATCCTGCTGTATACTACAGATATCTTCCTGATAATAATTATTCATCAGTTCATGACATGCTCTTTTAATTATTTTGCTTAGTCTTTTCAATCTCTTCTATATGTCTACATTATCTGGCCTTCTTCTTCTTTGTTTTATGATGTTTCGCTTTAATAATATCAGCTTTTGTAAATTCTCGTTCATCCAGGGTGCTATTTAATTTCTACATAATATTCTTTTTGAATTTACAACTACTGAATTGCAAATTGCACTAAAAGAGCTTTCATCAGATTATAAGTGTCAGTTGATGGATTACCAGTCTTATGAAATTGAACATCAATTTGAAAATAATCTTTAAGTTTGTTATAATCACAAAACTTCTAAATAACTTCACGGCTACTGCGACTTTACTTCACATTCAATATCATCAATAAACAGCGGATTTAACAGATGACTGTATACATTATCAATAGAAGTTTTAGACCGAGGTTAAGTTAACAACGTATGGAATTTTTTAAAGTCATAACTTTAAAGCAAATTAGTAAAACAATTTGAGGTATTAGCCAAAAAGTCTATATTGGAATCACCCACAATTATACAGGAATTCCGGCCATATACTTCCATCAAATTTTGACTATATATAAAGAAAATCATTGAGACCATATTTTGGAGATCTTTTATTTGATATTGATGTTATTTGATATTGATATTATTTGATATTATATTAATTTTGAAGTTATCCAAAGATATAACAATTCTCTCACAAAATTGTTTACTCTCACATATTTATTTCAATGCTGTACTGAAAATTACTACGTACATAAACAGAAGTTCCTCCATAACTATCTTAAAGGAATTTGGTAAATTTGAACTGTATTCGAATCAACCCATGATTCTTGAATAGCCATAATACTGGTCTGGAAAATTAACAATAGCCGTTTTAAACTGATTAAATTTTCCTATCGATGAAATGCTTTTAATATTAAAAGATATAGGGCCGTATGCAAAAAAAAATTAAAGTGTACTTCGAGTAGACTTTATCAACAAATTTTGTATGAAAAACATACAATAAAGTCTACTTGAAATACACTCTAATTTTTTTGCATACGGCCCATAAAATTTAAAAATGAGTTTCTTATTGTTTTTAAAGGTGGAAACACAACTGGAACGAATGACGAATTTCGCACAGCTCGACGAATTTGTTGGCAACAATTCGTTGCGTAAATTCGTCGAATGAAATACAATTACGACGAATTAACATAACAGCTGTAACGTCATTTGAAATTGTTTTTATTTTATAATATGTAGATTAGGGTTATGACTAATTTTTTACAAAATTTTTACCTATCACCACGTGATAGGCAATACTGCGGAAAAACCTTCCGCATCAAATGCAATTTCAAAAAACTCACTGAATTTTTTTTTTTTTTATTTTTATATTTTTTATTAATTTAATATATACATAGTAAAAAAGTGCGACTATTTTTGCAGAAAGGAAAATGTCCTGAACAACTTTTGTAGCACGTTCTGCGCAAATATTACTACGCTGCTGATATATTATTTACGACTTCTGCGTAACACCATGCCTTGTAAAACACTCATTACCTTTTCTAAATTTAATAATTCAAAATTGTCTTCGCGGAAACAATGGCCTGAAAACCATACGTCGTACCATGCACCACATATATACTGACATATTTTATATAGTTCTGCTCGGTATTTTGGAATTAGGATAAATGGTAATATTGGCAGAATTTTTCTAGAATTCCACCGAGCATAGCTTATTGGTGGTATAGTTTTGAAATTTATGAAGGGAAAGAGTTAAGAGGTCAAAATATACATCGAAATGAAGCTAGTGGATCTAGATATTTTTTATTTAGTTGTTGTAGATATCAACATTGCAGAGATCGTTTAATGAGATAATGACAAGTTTTGGATTTCAAATTTAAAAATATGAAATAAATATCAATTCCGATACTAAAGAGTTTTATACAAGTCAATGACCAAACTTTGGAGGTCCATAACTCGGAAAATATCTCGACCGTCGAAAAAAAATATTTTGCTAGAATCGCAACAAAATGTGTTATAAGTGGTGAAAATTTTAAACCATTCGGGGCATCGCACCTAAAATACACATAGGTCTTTAAAACGTAGAAATGTTTTAAATCAAATAAAAAAAATACAGACCAAATTTCAACGCGTTTTGTGCGGTAACTTTTTTGAGAGCAGCGAAGAAGTAAGATTGCGTTTCTTAATATTTTTTAATAGCCTTTTTCGCTAGGGTATGTAAAATTTGATATTTGCAAAAAAACAAGTAAGAAAATTATAGTCGGTCTAGACCGACTATACGATACCCTATACCATGCGTTTAGAAACCTTATCTCTTAGGCCCAACTAACTGGACATAGAAAATAAGCAAAAACCAAATTTGAGTGGGATTTTTATTAATTTTTTTGGCTGCAGATATGAAAAAGTTCATATCGGATGCTATATCTATATGGGGACTAGGTCCAAAAATGGACCGATCCTGATCATGTTTGGTAAAGTCTTTTGTATTTTGCAAAAATATATATATATAAACAAAATTTGAGAAGAATCAGTGCAATATTTTTGTTTTTTAATAGATTTAAGTGAAAATCGGGAAGCAGCTCTATATGGGGCCACAGGTATAATTTTTGGACTACTCATTAATGGATGTAATGAACGCATATAAACCCAATTTGAGTAAGATCTATATGACAATTTGGATCTTATGAAAATTTATGTCGATTTCATAGGGGTAATTTGTATGGGGGCTAGGTCTAAACATGGACCGATTCTCACCAATTTCAATAGCGTTCATCCCATGGCCGATAAAAGCTTATATACCAAATTTCATCAAAATATATTCATATTTGCGACCTGCAGTTTGATTAAAAGGTTTACATGGACACACAGACGGACGGACGGACGGACGGACGGACATTGTTAAATCAACTCAGAAAGTGATTCTGATTCGATCGGTATAATTAAAGATGGGTCTAGGTCAAATATTTTTGGTTGTTACAAACAGCAGCACAAAGTCATTATACCCAAACCACAGAGTGGTATAGGGTATAAAAAATAATAAAAAAAGTCATAACCCTAATGTATATATTTAAATAAATATTGGAAAAATATGAATAAAAGAATTTTTAACTTGGTACGAGTTATTACAATTGTAAACATCATGCCCACGATGGTAAAAGTATTAATTTTTGTACGGCAGCGTTTAATTTTTTAATGCTGAAAAAATTACATAAATTTTCATTAATAAATTAATTTTATGTCATTTTTGTTTAAATGTTGTAGCTGATAGTGTGACCATATTTAAAAAAAAGAAGCACTAAACGAAAAAGAATTAATATTAACAAAAAACTATGTTAAAGAAAATTATATGATTAAGAATAGACTTTATTTATCTTATAATTTATAAATAATATATAAAACAATTCTTAAGACAAAAATTACTTTATTTACTAAAACATTTGAAAAACTAAATAAAATACGGTCACTCTACACCAATTTATTCGTCGTTCGTCGGCATTAGAAATAGAAATAAACATATCGCAGAGTTCATTACGCACTACGTATTTCGTCCGACGCACTGATGCATTTTCATATACACAAATGTGTTTTATTTCTAACGACGAATATTCGGAACGAAAAAATATTCGGAACGAAAAATTCGTCGTTCGTCCCAGTTGTGTTTTCAATTTAAATAATATAAAAAATTTTCAAAATCAGAAAAATATTGGTTGTTAATCATTTAAAAGGAAAAATTATTATTAACTATATATAACAAGTAAGAAAATGATAGTCGGTCTAGCCCGACTATACGATACCCTATACCATGGTTAAGGGACCCTATCTCTTCGGTCCAACTAATTAAATATAGCAAATAAGCATAAACCAAATTTGAGTGGCATTTTTACTAATTTTTTTTTGCTGCAGATATGAAAAAGTTTATATCGGATACTATATTTATATGGGGACTGGGTCGAAAAATGGACCGATCCTGACCATATTTGGTAAAGCCACTTATACTTTGAAAAAATATATACAAACCAAATTTGAAAAAAATCTGTGCAATATTTATACCCTATACCACTATGTGGTTTGGGTATAATGACTTTGTGCTGCTGTTTGTAATAACCAAAAATATTTGACCTAGACCCATCTTTAATTATACCGATCGAATCAGAATCACTTTCTGAGTTGATTTAACAATGTCCGTCCGTCCGTCCGTCCGTCTGTGTGTCCATGTAAAGCTTGTAATCAAACTGCAGGTCGCAAATATGAATATATTTTGATGAAACTTGGTATATAAGCTTTTATCGGCCATGGGATGAACGCTATTGAAATTGGTGAGAATCGGTCCATATTCAGACCTAGCCCCCATACAAATTACCCATATGAAATCGACATAAATTGCCATAAGATCCAAATTGTCATATAGATCTTACTCAAATTGCGTTTGTATGCGTTCATTACATCCACTAATGAGTAGTCCAAAAATGATTCCTTTGACCCCATATAGAGCTGCTTCCCGATCTTCAGTTAAATCTATTAAAAAACAAAAATATTGCACTGATTCTTCTCAAATTTTGTTTGTACATATTTTTGCAAAATACAAGAGACTTTACCAAACATGATCAGGATCGGTCCATTTTTGGACCTAGTCCCTTTATAGATATAGCATCCGATATGAACTTTTTTATATCTGCAGCCAAAAAAATTAATAAAAATCCCACTCAAATTTGGTTTTTGCTTATTTTCTATGTCCAGTTAGTTGGGCCTAAGAGATAGGGTTTCTAAACGCATGGTATAGGGTATCGTATAGTCGGTCTAGACCGACTATAATTTTCTTACTTGTTTTGTTTTGTGATAGATTTAAGTGAAGATCGGAAAGCAGCTCTATCTGGGGCCTATGACTAAGAATTTTACTATAGGCAGTATTTTTGAACTACTGATTAATGGATGTAATAAACACATACAAACCCAATTTGACTGAGATCTATATGATAATTTGAAACTTATGGCATTTAATGTCGATTTCATAGGGGTCATTTGTATGGGGGCTTGTTCTGAACATGGACCGATTCTCACCAATTTCAATATCGTTCATTCCATGGCCGATGGAAGCATATATACCAAATGTCATCAAAATATATTCATATTTGCGACCTGTAGTTTGATTACAAGCTTTACATGGATACACAGACGGACGGACGGACGAACGGACATTGCTATTTCGACTCAAAATGTGATTCTGAGTCGATCGGTATAATTAATGATGGGTCTAGCACGAATATTTTTGTTTGTTACAAACAGCAGCACAAAGTCATTATACCCAAACCACATAGTGGTATAGGGTATAAAAATTGTAACAACTGACTTTCTATACCGCAGATAAAAATGCTAAGCCAGTACTATCATCATCATCCGAGTTATTTTCAGCTACAGCATCTACTGTCAATCCCCAGTTCGTTGAAGTTATGAATTTTAAAATGTCTTCTTCTCCTTATGAGGATAACAAAAATGAAACTAATTTTTAGTTGCTCCATACGAGAAGTGGTTTTAATTAGAATTTGAAAAAGAAACAGCGCGGAGTTTGATCACGTCAAACAAAAATTATTCGTTTCTAAATGAACACATTCCTTAAGCAATGGTTCTAATATTCAAAACAATTGTTAAGCAGTTTCAGAAAACATTCATCTATGACTTGCTTTTGGGAAACACTGTAAGAACAATGTATAATACCTTGTTACTCTTATCGCAAAATAAAGAAATCAGAAAATTTTGCATGGTTATTTCACCTCTAAACTTATTTTCTTAGTAATTAGTTGTAAAGTTGAGTGCTCTTGCAGAGTTAGCCAAAAAAAATTTTTTTTATTTCTTCTGTCTCACATCAAAAATGCAAAGAACTTCTTATTAAAGTTAAAACATACTGCATGGCCTATAAAAAAAACTGAATTCAACGTAGGAAAAAAAAGAAAAGTACAAGAAACTTTTTTTTTACTAAAAGCAAATAGAGGAACGAAAAAAGAAACTATAAAGAAAACTCAACTGTTCACTTAACATGTTGAAGCATGTAAGGTATGTTTTATTTAATATTTTTAACATGAACAATTTTTTATTTAGAACTTTTAATAAAGTTCTTGGAAATTATTCGTTTTTGCTACAACTTGAATGCTGAACATTTGACCTTGTTTAGTTAGCTGATATTTACGTGTTATTTGCACCACTTTACAATGTTAGTTATTTAAAAATTTTTGTTGGAAATTTAATTATAATTTAATATAAATTTGTAAGCATAAGCACAAAGTTGAAAGTCTCCAACAAGGTGGGAGTCAATAACTTGATACCTAAACCAGCCAATCAAAATGGCTTTATTACTGCGCTTTTCGATTAACACAAAAAAATGTTATGGTAAATACTTGATATTTCAATTGGATTCCTCACAGTACTATGCAAAAAAAAAAAAAAAATAAATAACCACTATATTTATACCCTATACCACTATGTGATCAGGGTGTAATGGCCTCGTGCTGATGTTTTTGCCTAACAAAAATATTTGACCTAGACAAATCCGTCCGCCTGTCCATCCATCCGTCCGTCTGTGTGTCCATGTAAACTTTGTAATCAAACTAGAAATCGCTAATATGACTAAATATCGATGATTTTGATTTTGGTGGAAATCGGTTTATGTTCAGACCTAGTCCCCACAGGACCCCAATGAAATCGACTTAAATTGCGATAATATTCAAGTTATCATATATATCTCGGTCAGATTGGGGTTGTGTAAGTTTACTACATCCATTTATCAGTAGTCCAAAATAAACCCTGGAATACAATTCTTAGTCATAGCCCCCATATGAAGCCGATTCCCGTTCCTCAATCAAATCTATAAAAATTAAAAGTATCGCACAGATATTTTTGTTCAAAAAATATGTGATCTTACCAAATATCATTATGGTCGGTCTATTTTTAGAGCAAGTCCCCCCCATATTGATATAGTATCCTATATGAACTTTTTTATACTTGAAGGCAAATAAATTAAAAACAATGCCACTCAGATTTGGTATATGCTTATTTTATGAATATTTCCAATTAGTTGGACCAAAACCTATAGTGTAGGGTATAGCATAGTTGATCTAGACTGACTACTTACTTGTTTTCTGACGTGTTCTGATCCTGTAACAACAGAAACAGTCAAAATTTAAAAATCTATGGATAAGTTGTTCTTTTTTAAATTATTTCTTTTAACTCATACCCTCTGTCTATCTGTCTGTCTGTCGTGGGTCAACCCCATTCCCCCTTATACACTTGATCTGAAACTTGGCCCATAGTCTTGTTGTGAAACAAGTAAGAGTGTTAAATTCGGCTGTGCCGAATCTTTGATACCCTCCACCTCGGTTTGAGTATTGATAATAAATGTAAACAAAATATTGGAAAAATATGCATGCGTTTCCTATATGCATGCGTTTCCGGTTATATGACATAACTTCTCGTTTAATTTAGTTTTTGCTAATTAAATAGCTCGCCTTAACCTCCATTGCAAAGGTAATGGTTGTGTAGGGTGGCTATATGAATTAAATCGTGCTAATTGGAGATGGCTGTATAGTTTCTTTTAACTGGCGAAATATTTTTTCATTGCGGCCATATAGGTCGGATGGAGTAACAAAATAATAACCACAAAAAAAGCTATCTCAATTTTTTTATTAAAATATTGCCATATTTGGAAAACATAGAGAATACATTTATAATAATAAATAATTAAATTAGGAATGCCAAACGCAAAAAACCAAATGTCCAAAAAATTTTAAATAAAAGAATTTGTTATCTTTATTTTCTGAAAAACTTCAAATGTTCATCCAAAAAAAAATTGTGAAAAATAATATATTTATAAATTACATTCTCATCAAATTGCGTTTATTTATGTAACAATTTTTATGTTCGCAATTCTTAAATATCATTTGAGGTTTTCTAAAATTCATTGAATTTAAATTAATGTTTTCTGTAGTGCGAACTCAACGATCTGACAGAATTTCAACGATCCGACAATCGCAAAATATATCGACAGCTATTGTTGTTTGCACTGAGGATTAAGTGATTCACTAAGTACACACATCTTAACGACAGTCGACAAATCTCTTTTTCTATTTACTTAAATTGTAAACGAGTGGCATCTCTGTTAAAATAATCGAAAAACACAAAGACGAATAGGAAAAAACAAATTACTTCGTGTTTGACAGGATGATTTTATGTTTATGTTTAATATCTCTATTTTTTTTACTAATATTTCTGTTTATTTATTTGAAAATGAAATAATGAATTGAATATGCTTTTTTATTTTTTTTATTTATATAAAAAAGTTTTTTAATAGAAGCAAAATATTTTCACTATTTTATGATTTTTGTTTATGTATGACGACATTTCAACTTAAAAATTTAAGTTTTTATTATTATCGATTGAATAAACAACAACAGCTGACTTTAACAATAGCGAATATCGTTTAAAAATTTTACTGATAATTTTGCTTTTCTTTTTTAACGATCCGACAATCGTTAAAAGAAGTTACTGAAAAGCTATTAATTTCTCCTGAATGCCAATATTTTTTTTTAATGTAAACATTTTTTAAATGTAAACATATTTGCTGTTTGTTTTGGAATTTCAATTTGTGTTTAACGAATAAAATTTATATGTATATTAAAGATGCAATTGATGTCTTCTAAATTCAAAATTATTATTTCCGACGTTTTGATATGATTTTCTGAAATTCAGTAAATATTTTCTAATTTATAATTGGAAATTTTAATTCCAGTTTTTAGAATTGATATTTTTTTAAATTTGAATGGAAAATTTAAAAAGTGCAATTTTGTATTTATGTGAATAATAATGCTTTAGTAATTATAAACAATTTTTAAAAATTAGCTGTAATCGCAATCAGATATTTTATAGGTAATAATTCTATATAACTATGTAGAACTTTTTTGATAGCAAAAAACTCATTGATAACTCGGTAACTCCATTTTGTAAAGACAACAAAAAGCTAATATGCCAAACTTATGTTCATATTTGTAAAATAATAATGAAAAAACGTATGAAATAAAAGACCAGCCCGTGTATACTCTTAACATTGTTATATATAATATCTATTTGAAAATATTGACATTCATGTTAAAATAGAAATAACTATTGCAAAGCTAATTAGAACAAAAATTGTGGCGCCACCTACTGTGGCATAGTCACGCTGAGCAAAATGAAATGACACTCTGTTAATGCAAAAGAAATGTATTTTCCCCACAACAAAATATTGCAGAATTTTATGTAAATAAAATAATATACCGATTTATTTCTAACATGCAGTTATTGTGGATATACATATATAGAATATATGTATATTATTTGTATTATTTAATATGTGTATGGTATATATGAATGTATACGTAAATAATACACACAAAAAATACAACATCAAACGTTATTTTTGTGTTTTTCTCTTTAAATAAATTAATACATAAAAATTTTTTTTGCTAAATTTACATTGTTTTCTTTTTATTAATAATTAGGTATTTTAGCATTATTTGCTTTGGATGCTGGTGAATTTTTACTCCCTTTATATTAACTCGTAGTGTCTGCTTGTCAAAAAAATTTTGGATCGATTTGAACCCCTTTCCCGTGACCCAATCGATCTGAAACTTTGCAGGCAGGCTCGTGGCAATGACAGAAATGATCTGTTAAATTTTTTTAGTGATGCCAAAACAATGGAAACTTTTAAATTTTTCTACCAGAGTTAATAAAAAAAATGTACAAATGGTTAGTTTTTATTATATTATTACCACAACGACCACAAAAACAACAAGTCCAGCTATGACAACAATATAACATTCAGAATAACAACAAGAATACATATTTTTCATTTTTTTTTTTATTTTTTCAGAGATTTCCCTGGACCTGTTCCACCGATTTTAATGATTTTTGATATAGGAATCTTCCCATGAATTTGGAGAATCATTCTCACTAAAAACGATCACCTTAGCTATCCTGGTAGGCGTGATCGTGACAAGAACAACATAGAAAATTATATTTTTTCAAGACTTTTTTTAGTTCTTCATTCAAATCTCGGGCCCTAATCGAGCGATTTGGCCGATTTTAAATAGCAAACTTTTCAGGATGTTAGTGAATCATTTTTTATGTCAGCGAGCACCGTAGCTGCCCGATTGATGTCGCCATCGTGATTTCCACCGACGGACAGACGGACAGACGGACATCGCTATATCAACTCCGATTGTTATAAGGATCACAAATATATATAATTTATGGAGTCCAAAATTTTTATTCTAATTATTACAAATGGAATGACAAACTTATATATACCCTCTGCACACTGGAGTGGAGGGTATAAAAAAGAATAATTTTGGGGTAGTCACGCATAGCCACGCATAGTCACGCACAGTCACGGAGAGGTCTAAATGGAATTTCCCCTCATCCAGTCCATCTGAAACTTGGTCCATACTTTTGCTGTGAAAAAAAGATTAACTTTGACTTAGTCACGCACAGTCACCCATAGTCACGCACAGTCACGGAGAAAGTAAATCCTCACTTCCCCTCATCCGATTGATCTGAAACTTTGTCCATAGACTTGTTGTGGCTAAAGAATAATTTTAAGATAGTCACACACAGCCACGGAGTGATTTAAACCCCATTTGCCTCATCCCATCAATTTTAAACTTGGTCCATAGACTTTTATATTTATATTTATTTTAGCTAGTAAGGCCTAAAGTTCTTTATGTAATTAAAAATGCATTTAATCCATATTTTCCCAACGTTTCGTGAATGTTACGTTCACTTTATCAAGGGATTCGTCTATTTAAATTAAAAGAAAAATATATTTACAACATTGCAAAAACTTTTCCCACAAACAATTATGACTTACAGTAAGAAAAAATGTTTTTATTACATTGAAAAATAATTTGTTGTAGACAAACATAAAAAACAGTAAACATGAAAATTATATCAAACACAAACTTAAAAATTATATCACAGTTTAATTATAATATTGCAACACAGTAACTGGCATTAATGTTTTGTGTGTCTTCTTTTAAGTTCATCGTCTTTTTTATTTTCTGTTGTATCCTTAACGTCTCTATTGTGAATCTTTTCTTTTCTATTTTTTCTCGATCTAATATTCGTATTTTGTCAAAATCTGCCGTATGATTTGTATTTTTTATACGTTGGGCTAATGCAGTACTTTCTTTTGATTTGTTTATGTCCATTTTATGTTCTGTTATTCTTGTTTCTAGTGTTCTTTTTGTAGTACCAATGTAAACCAAATCGCAGCTTTGATCGTTTATTCCTTTACATGATATTTCATAAACAACGTTGCTTTGTTGTTGTTTGTTTATTGGTGTTTTTATGTTTGTAAATATAGAGCTTAAAGTTTTATTAGGCTTATAAGCAAAACATATGTTTTTCTCCTCTATTGTTTCTTTGATGTTCTGTTTGTCAGTGAGGCCCGGGATGTATTTTACACTGAAAAATTGTTTTTTCTCCTTGTCGGTATTAGGGTGGCCAGATGTTTTGTTTTCTATTTTCTTCACTGCATTTCTTATTAAAGTTTTTATAAGATTTTTTGGAAAGCTATTGTTTGTTAAAATTTTGGTTATCGTTTCTATGTTTTTAGAGTGATATTGTGTGTCACTAATATTGAGTACTCTGTCAATAAAATTTCTGGCAGTATTAATTATTTGGCTCCGTGGTTGTGTTTGTGACCAAATATTAATTTTAAGATTGTCACGCAAAGTCACGCGCAGTCATAGAGAGATTAAAAACCCATCTCCCCTCATCCGGACGATCGGAATCTAGGTCGGTATTCTTGTTGTGAAAAACAGATTAACTTTGCATACTCAAAAATAAGCTTATATACTTTAATTTTTCTTAGTGAAACTTTACGTTTTGCTTACACTACATAAATATGCTTGAAAAAATCTATGTCAGAAATATTTATGTGTCATCGTTTTATATTACTTCTACATATAAGCGTGTTACTACTTCATGGCCATCTACCATGTTTAAATAATATGTCTCCGACTTTCGATGGCTCAAAAATATTGAAACATTAAACCCGTTAAATTTTTACACTACAATCTAATATTTGGGTGTTTTGATTGTTTCAAAATATTTGTGCATAAGAAATAAAAAAGTCTGGCAGAAAACCCAAACTTTCAATATAAAATATTGAATGAAAGCTTCCAAGCAATTAGCTCATGAGTATGGTCGAAATGAGTTCCGATTGATAGTAAATCGTACATTACAGCAGTCTTCGGTACCTCGTTGCCAAAGAAATTAAGAATATGCCATGATTACGGGCTAGGCACAATAAAAATGTTTGCTTTTTTTTAAAACTTATATGAAATACGGTTAGTAAATACGTTTCGGGAAAAATTAGTTTGACAGATAATTTTTTTTTTCGATGAGAAAAGATTTTCGTAAAGAACTTCGATAAGTTTAAAAAAAAAAATTTAGTAATAGATGTTGGGGGTTGGGGTGCATCCTGTGTCGATGGGATGTTAGAGTACCAAGGTGATTTCGACGGACCACACCGCTCTTCTGCAGATAAGTCTTAAACCCATTTTTGAACAAACTCGTAAAAAAAAAATAATTATCCAGCAAAATAAAGCCGCTATTTACAGCAGTAACCAGACTTGCAATTGGCCTGCCTTTTTTTCTGAGCAAAATCCCATGCAATACATTGAGGACTCGTGGTAATTGATGCTTGGGATACAAAGTCTTATCCCCACAATGGATTAATGTATAAAGTTTTTTATTTTAATTTAATGTATATTTTTAGAAATGCGGCTCAAGTTTAGCAGATTAGAGTTTTAACACACACTTAAAATAAAAACTGCTATAAAAAATGTGGTACAGCTTTGATTTTGCACTATAGTTGTATTATATTTTTATACATTTTTGTATTATATATACTTTCTTAAAAATCTACATTCTTTTACATAGTACATTTCCTTTAAAAAGTACCTTTTCTCAAAAAAAAAAAAAAAAAAAAAATTCTCGCTTTAAGAAATGGCTTTTCAAAAATATGTACCTTTTCTGTAAATAAGTAAATTTTCCTTAAAAGTGTCATTTCCTAAAACAGTAACTTACCTAAAAAAGTTAAATTTCTTAAAATGTTATACCTTATTCCAAAAAAAGTGCCGTTCTTAAACAATTAAGTTTTTTTTAAAAGAGTACGTTATCTTTAAATAGTAAAGTTTAATTTAAAAGCATATTTTCTTTAAAAGGTGTCTTTCCTTTAAAAAGTAGAATTTCTTAGAAAATAGCACTTTCTTTCAAAAATGAATTTTTTTGAATTCTTTAGAAATTACGGTTCCCTTAATATAGCTTTACTCAAAAAAGTTTTTTTCATAACAAAGTGCTTTTTTCTTAAAAAGTTCATTATCCTAAAAAGTACTTATTTTTAAGAAGGTACATTTTTAAATATATGTAGCTTTTCTTAAAAGATGACGTTTTCTTAAAAAGGGTTTTTTTAGAAAGTGTTTTTTTTTTTCTAAATTTCGTTTTCCTAAGCATTACCAGCTGCTAAAAAAATAACTTTTCATAAAAAGTAAATTTTCCTAACAAAGTTCCTTTTCATTATGAATTAGCTTTCTTAAAAAAGCATTTTTATACCCTATACCACTATGTGGTTTGGGTATAATGACTTTGTGCTGCTGTTTGTAACTACCAAAAATATTTGACCTAGACCCATCTTTAATTATACCGATCGAATCAGAATCACTATCTGATTCGATTTAACGATGTCCGTCAGTCCGTCCGTCCGTCCGTCTGTGTGTCCATGTAAAACTTGTAATCAAACTGCAGATCGCAAATATGAATATATTTTGATGAAGTTTGGTATGTAAGCTTTTACCGGCCATATGATGAACGTTATTGAAATTGGTGAGAATTGGTCCATGTTCAGACCTAGCCCCCATACAAATGACCCCTATGAAATCGACTTAAATTGCCATAAGATCCAAATTATCATATAAATCTTAGTCAAATTGGGTTTGTGTGTGTCTATTACATCCATTAATCCGTAGTTCAAAAATGATCCCTATGGAACCACTCTTATTCATAGGCCCCATATAGAGCTGCTTCCCGATCTTCACTTAAATCTATCAAAAAACAAAAATATTGCACTGATTCTTCTCAAATTTTGTTTGAATATATTTTTGCAAAATACAAGAGACCTTACCAAACATGGTCAGGATCGGTCCATTTTTGGGCCTAGTCCCCATATAGATATAGCATCCGATATGAAATTTTTCGTATCTGCAGACAAAAAAATTTATAAAAATCCCACTCAAATTTGGATTAGCTTATTTTCTATGTCCAGTTAGTTGGGCCTATGGGGTAGGGTCTCTAAACGCATGGTATAGGGTATCCTATAGTCGGTCTAGTCCGACTATAACTATCTTACTTGTTTTTAATACAGTCTTCCAAAAAAAAAAAAAAAAAAAAATTGGTTATCCTTTAAGAAGCAAATTTTCTTAAGAAATTACCTTGTCTTACGGAAGTAACTTTTCCAAGAAAACAAATTTTCCTTAAAAGGTACCTTTTTTTAAACAATAGATTTTCCTAAGAAAGTGCCTTTTCGTAAAAAGTAAGATTTTCTTAAAAAAGTTCCTTCTATTAAAAGAAAGTTTTTTCTCATAAAATATTAGTTTTCCTTAAAAAGGTACATATTCTTTAAAAAAGTACACTTCATTAAAAAAGTACATTTTCTTAAAAAAGTACACTTTCTTAAAAAAGTGCCTTTGCTTACATCCAAAGGATTGTTTTGTGCAGTTTCATGGTGGTATTTCAAAAAAAAAACTGGAAATTAAAAAAAATCTAATAATAATAATAAATCCCTGAAACAGCAACACAATAAAATAAAATTAATAATATCTAAAAACATTACAAAAAAAAAAAAACAAAACATTTTAACTCGAACTTCATCTAAATAAATTATAAAAACCAAATTTTTTTTAAATCTTTTATGTATAAGTAGATATTAATTTCCCTTTGCATCAAATTTAACGTGTAGCCCAGAAGAGCGGACCTATACGGGTGGTTCCTCTTTTATTATATAGAACACATGTTATGCTATAAGGCAGCAAGAGGGTTGCCGAGAAGTCCAATCCCAAGATTTGCGGATAAATTTATGTCAAAATTTGTTTCCTTTGTTAAATTATTGACCTTTGGCCCTTTAGTTTTTCCCCAACTAAGATTTCCATGTGACTCTTTAATTTTGTAAACCCTATACCGCTATGAGTTTAGGGCTTTGTGCTGCTATTTTTAATTACCAAAAATATCTGATCTAGAACTGATACCCGTCCGACGTCCATCCGTCCGTCCGTCCGTTCGTCTCTCCTTATATGTGCCCATGTAAAATTTTTAATCAAACTACAGGTCGCAAATATGACTAAATTTTGATTAAATTTGGTATAAAAGCTTAACTCAGCCATATAATGAACGCTATTGAAGTTTGTGAAATTCGGTCCATGTCCAGATCAAACGACCCCTATGAAATCGACATAAATTTCCAAAAGATCGAAATTATCATATAGATTTTAGTCAAATTGGGTTTGAATGTGTTTGTTATATCTATTTAACGGTAGTACAAGAATAATCCCTATAGGACAATTCTTAGTCATATGCCCCCGATCTTCCCGATTTTCACTTAAATCTATCAAAAAACAAAAATATTGCACAGATTTTTCTCAAATTTGGTTTGTATATATTCTTTCAAAATATATGTGACTTTACCAAATATGGTCATGATCGATCCATTTTTCGATCTAGTCCCCATATAGATATAGAAACTGATATGAACTTTTTCTTATCTACAGCCAAAAAAAATTAATAACAATGCCACTCAAATTTGGTTTCTGCTAATTTTCTATATCCAATGAGTTGGTCCGAAGAGATAGGGTCTCTAAACCATGGTATAGGGAACCGTGTAGTCGGTCTAAAGCTACTATAATTTTCTTATTAGTTTTTTACTACTTTTATCTTTCATCTTGGAAAAAGACTTGCAATGGCTTCCGTCATTTGACGTTAATGGGATAAAAAAATTTTTTATAAAAGTTCCTTTAAAAAAAAAAACACATTTTACTAAGAAGTTGGGGTTTGCTAGAAAAGTACCTTTTCTTAGAAAGGTATATTTTCTTACAAAAAGTACATTTAAAAGGCAACAAAAAGTTATTTAAATAACTTACCGTTTTGATATGGACAATTTAAATTTTATATATAGAGAACCATTCTGTTAATTATAAATTCAATTTACTCATATAGAGTTTATAAATTTTAAATAAAATATATTTATGAATTATTCATATAATCAGCTTGAAAATAATATACTTAGCAGTATAATCAAAACATTAGTAATATGTTATTCACTCTCTTATAAAAAGCTTTATACTATTTTGAAAAACCATTTTCATATTTAATCAAGAGTTTTTTTTTTTTTTTTTGTTTCTGACATACTTTTCTTTATAAAATTTTTATTATTCTTTATAGGAAAATTTAGTTATTTTGTTTTATTTTTCCCAACCATTTGAAATAACCTTTTAACCCCTACAACCTTAAAATTTTCTAACTGTTTGCAAAAATATTTTGCTATTAGTAATTTCTTCACAAACTAATACAAGACAAGGTCAAGACCAGGGAAAACTAAACAAAATGTGTAAAAGTATAGAGAAGGCGAAACAAAAAATAAATTAAGTATAAACATCAAAGCTTTTATTACAAACTGCTTAGTTTATGGCTAAAGCTTTTGTTGTACAACGGAACTGAAAATATAGAGAACTATAAAATAATACATGTTTATGGCTACTTGATGAATTTTCATTACCTCGGCCAATAAACATGATGAGGCCTGGATAAAATCATATATATATAATTCATTTTATTCCTATGGCTCTGTATTTTAAAATAATCTCTGAAGTACTTAAAACTCTAGGGAAATACAACAAAACTGCTTAGAGACTAAAAGAGCGAAAAGAACGTAACATAAAATCGAATAGAGAAACTTATATAAATACAATAAAAAACATTATGTAATGTTGAAATGCCTGCTACGCATATTTGTCAAGTTCAAGCAGAATATATAAAATATAAAAGCAAGTATAAACCAAATTAGCCGTAACAACATAAACAGGTAATAAATCGCCCAGAAAACTACTCGATATTCCTTAAAGCCTACTTCCGATTTGGTCAACGTTTAATTTTTATTTTGCTTTCTCTTTACTTCTTTTATGAAACTGGATCCTTCAATTGTGAAAGGAAGTGATATATACTTACACAATTTAGATTGTGTTCTTTTTGTTTAGTATTTTAAGAAACAAAGGAGGGTGTATAAAGTTTGATTATTCTGTTAAAAATTACAGTTATTTATTCCCAAAATTGAAGGAACGCACTAAGGATTTTATGGAAAGGGGCGCAAAAGTATAAATTTTTCGTAACATTTTCAAGATTGTTTGTCAGATATGTTGTCTCTGTCTTTAGGGCACATGAAAGTTTTCTGCCGGCCCTGACATCAACTGCCAACACCAGCAGAAATAAGCCAGCTCAACTATTAAATACGCCATAAAGAACATTGGCATTTCAAATACCAGTAATCGAACACCAAATGAAAATAATCATACAAAATTACTTTACAAATCAATAAATAAGCGGAAATGTTATAAGCACTACACAAATGGCGAAGTACTGCTACTGGAAAATAAACTCCCATTTTAGTGAAGTAATATCCACTGATGGATGCGAATTGACTTGAAAATAAGTACGGTGGGAAACAGAAGAATACCTAACGTAACATTTGGCTAATGCCGGTAATCAAATTGACTTTTTGCTGTACTTTACTTTCAATACAAATACCATTAAATTGCTAACTTCGGTTGAAAAATGTTCGGCACAAGATATTCAAGATTCAAAATGTATCATCAGTTGCTAAGATAATAATAAAAATTTACTATTCTCCAATAGCTATGGAACAGAAAAGAAAAAGTACAATTTAATTTATGGGTATTTAGTTCACAAAGAAATAAACGAACATATAAATTCCATTTCAGTTATTCTGCTTGTGTTGCTGTTACAATATTTGGTTCACTATGTCTAAGCTTTTCCTTTATAACATCTTAAAGATTTGTTTGTATTCGAAAATGAAAATTCTTTGAAATAGTAATCAATAAGGGTTGTAAGTTTATTTTTTTTTTTTAAAGAAAATGTTTTGTTTTTGCTTGTTCTATGTAAAATAAGATTCTTTTGTTAAACAAAGAAAATCAAAAAGTTGGTTTACAATGACTTGAAAATTATCCTGTCCTCTCCTGGTAAAATAGAGATGGGTCGTTTTCATGAACAGCTGTCTTGTGGTACAACAGTTTCCAATAATGAAAATGTGCTGAAGTTGGAACCAATAGTTGAACAAAATTTTTAGAAATTATTATTGACAAAGGCGGATCTCCTGGATAGTCCTCTGAAATTGTGCTGCAATTTGTATTCATACTAGAAGTTACAAATCTAATCGTTTCTTATTTTTACAAATAGCCTAATCTAACATCTTGGTGAGGAAAAGGTGGCAATGTTCGAGGGCGGATCACTAAGCCCTTGACTTTTAAAATGAAATACAGTTTTTTTTTTGCAAAAAAAAAATTATTTTTCAACATAATCTCCTTTTAGCTCAATACACTAAGTCCAACGTTTCTCCAAATTTTTTATCACTTCCAAAAAATAGGATTTTTTGAGGTCCATAAAATAGGCATTTGTTTGATCAATAATTTCATCGTTAGAGCTAATCTCTTTTCACCAAACTATTTTTTTATGTTTGGAAATAGGAAATAGTCACTGGAGCTAAATCCAGAAAATATGGCGCATTAGCTACCAATTCGATGCCCAATTCATGGAATTTTGCCATTGAGACTGCACACGTATGTACCGTGCATTATCTTGATGAAAACCAACTTTTTGCTTGGCTATATGGGGTCGTTTTTTTTACATCCTCGTTAAGTCGGTCCAATAAGTTGGCATAATATTCGCCGTTTATTGTTTTTCGCTTTTGAAGGTAATCGATGTGGATTATCCCGCTTGCATTTCAAAAAACTGTTGCCATCACCTTATTGGCCGATAAATTTACCTTGGCCTTCTTTGGACCGGTTCACCCGGAGAAATTCATTATTTATACTGCTGCCTGGTCTCCGGAGTGTTGTAGTGGATCCATGTTTCTTCCACAGTTACAAAACGCCACAAAAACGCATTCGAATTGCGGTTAAACAACTGCAAACAATCCTTTGAAGTTGTCACACGAATGCGTATGGTCAATTGAGAGCAAACGCGGCACCCATCTGGCAGACAGCTTTCTTAAACCCAACTGATCATTTAAAATCGAAACCACTCTAACATATGGAATGCCTATGGCATCAACAATCACGCGCACTTTTACTCTTCGATCGGCCAACACCATATCATGGATTTTTTCGACAGTTTCGGGTGTATTGACCTCAATTGGCCGTCCAAAACTTTTTTTACCATTGAAATAGATGGTGCAGAATCCCAGTAGTATTTATGAAGCTTTTTCTTGGTTTGACTGACGATTTTTTTTTCGCAAAAAATAATTTTTAATATGCACTCGAAATTCACTTTTTTCCATTTCAAAAAAACACGTGGTTGTATATTTTGAACAGCTGTTAAATGCAAAGTAAATAACAGAACTTGCTCAAAATTTTACAGTAGTCTATTTATAGGTGGTACTTGACGGACACAATTTTGCATTTCACGTAGCTATGAGGGAAGTTCGAAAAGTCACATATTGAGATATTTCTTAATTCTATTAAATACTAAAATGTTCGTGTGTTTTATTTGAAGACATACAGTAATGGTCAATACATTCTTCACAATTCTGTGGTTTTCTGGAATAACCGCGTATGTTCATTTTTGTCAGTTTTGAGCTAAAAATTGGAAAAGCTCAGCTTGTTCGTACATACTCTCGTATATAAAAAGAAAAACATTTCTCATGTTCTTTTTTTTCAAATGTTGAGTTAAATAGTTGATTAAGCATGAGTTGAAGTAATAGGCAGAAGGATGCTGAAGATGAACGAGTCGCTTTGTTCGAAAGTAGCTACTCCATCTAGCGCTGTCTTCAATTTTTTTTCCAATATTTCCCTTACATTACAAAAATTATTATCTTTCTTTCATTAGATACCAAATATATTAATTTTTAACGCTCTTTACATGTGTTAAATTAAAAAAAAAAAAAAAATATTGACCATTTCTGATTTTTTTTTTTTTAAATAACGACGTAACTTAAATGTTTATTAAATTAATTTGCAGCACTATCGACGTATGTCAACCAACGTTTGATCGCTGACAAAATATTTTCTCAGAAAACCACACATAGCGACATAAGATATTATTAATGAAAAAAATTGAAAAATAATTTTGGATTAGTTTTCAGTTTATAACCACTTGTAAAAACTTGTGTGTTTCTTTCTGTTATTTTTTGTCACCATTATTCTTGATATGTTGTTCTATTCTCATCCTAAGTCCCGTTAACCTTTTGTTGACGAACAAAAAAATCCATTTTTCAAGTAACAACGGCTTATGTCTACATGGGTGTTTGCATTGGTGGTTTTATTTTTTAAAGAAAACGACGTTTGTCGACATAAGTTGTTTTATCTGCACACACTTTAAGTGTTACTTACATATTGTTTTTTTCATCTTTCTCTAGGATCTATTCCTCTGAAGATTTTTGACTCAAAATTTTATATAAAGTATTTATTGCCCATATCTACAGGACTGTTAAATAAAAAGCTGCAAAACCTTTACACCGAGCACATAATTTCAAATATAACGTTTTTTGGCTCCCCTGAACATTTTGATTTTATGACATACGCCGTTATTCTAGAAAACCACAAAATTGACCCTTCGCTACTTAGTTTTTATTTTTATCATAGCATCATTTATTGTGTTTGTTAAACAAATAAAAACTAAAATAAAATCCATTAATTTATAACAAAAATTATTAGAAATAGAAATATTTAAACAAGTGTAGAAAACATTTGGATCTACTAGTTCATTAACTCTTTATAAACCGATTAAAACTAACAAGTCATTGATTTTAATGATATTCACATTATTTATTGCAATTTGAGATTAAGGTTTTTGATTTTTATAAAAAATAATTTTATTTATTCCACTTTAATAGTTTTAGTTAGATATTGACTTTCAAAGCGGAATTTCTTAAAATGAAATTTCTTCAAGCACCTAGTCTGTTTTTAAATCAACTATTTGTAGTACAGTAAATAGCGGAACCATCCACATATTTCATCATAGAAGATGAACCCGCATAACAACTGCAAGAGGGGACTGAACAATTAAAAAAATATAAACGAAGTATCCCAAAGAAATTGTCAGGAAAGCTAAAACAGAAAATTCTTTAGATGTTAGTAATTCCATTATAAAAAGAAGAGCCCAAAATAAAGGGCTCGGAAGTTACAAGTATGTATAAAAATCCCCTTGTATCGGAAAAGAACAAAAAGGTAGAAAGGAATTCCAAAAGGATCGATGCTCCACTACTATTTTCAATTTTATTCAAGGCGGTCAAAAATCCATAACATTTATTGGATTGGAATTTTTATATGTGACCTGCTCCACGAAAAGGGACCTCTGTGCCGAGTGGTTCTTATAGGAAAAAAAACGCTCTTTCAAATGCCGCAAACCGCAAGTTTCTATGTCTTTTAGTTTTTTTACAAATCACCTGTAAAGATGAACATAATTAATCAAAAAATTTAAAAATGTGATATAAACAGATAATATAAGTATATAATATTTGAAATTTAAAAAAAGTTCAATATCAAAGGTACAAAATTACAAAAATATCAAAATTCTACTCCCTTTTCGTGGAGCAGGTCACATATGCGTTTCTTTTTTTTTTTTATTATAAAACGTAAATATCGACCGATAATGAAAAAAATTATGGAGGGTTTAAAATTCATTTTCATTTTTAGTTGAATTTTAGTACAAAACTGAAGTGTTAAAAGGTTAAAAAAGGTTTTTTTTTTATATACTGTCTTTCTTAAGTTAATTTTTCAACTGATACTTTTTTAAAATTTTGTAAGTTAAATTTTGTCAGAAAATGCCAAATTTTGAACCCCGTAAACCTTTTAGTCCTATTGTTCGCAAGGGCCAAAGGTTGAATTTTTTTTAAAGAGTCCGGGTTACCTGACATTGGTTCAAGATAGAGAAGTTTCAGTGAAAAAGTCGTATGTTTTTACTTTAGTTTAAAATTGTTTTATTGTCTTTTCAATAAATCAATTTATTTCTATATCAATTTTGATTGTATAAATTTATAAAATGAAAATTTTAAAATCAAGAAAAATTGTTAACTAGTTAAATAAAAAAAGAGTTCTGTCGCTTTGTTTTCTGACCAAAAATGTCGCATTTTATTTGCACTTTTTTCGAAAAATATATTTTTTTTTATATATTCTGAATTTAGAGCAACCTTATCTTATACATAATCGAAAGATCGAATTTTGATTATTATCCTCTTTGAAGCCATATGGTAAAAATATTCAAAAAAGGGAATAATGGGGAAATATTCTCCCACTATGACCTGAAGGAAGCCAATGGCTGCAATTTTTTGCGACTTACTTGGGCTCGACTTCAAGACCTTTCGATTGATGTATAAGATAAGGTTTTCTTAATTCAGAATTAATTAAAAAATACACTTTTCGAAAAAAATTCAAATAAAATGCGAAATTTTTTGTTAGAAAAGAAAACGACAGTATTGTTAGTGTACTGAAAAACAAATTTAAGTCAAACAACAAACAATTTTAGCAAATACTTCTTCTAAGTAACCTTGATTTTCATCTCTTAGAAGTTGTTTAGCTTCTTCGTCGAATTCAATAGAGGTAGTTTTCCATTTTTGTCGAATGTTGGACATATCTATGGATCTGAAGTGCACAACAAAATAGTGATAAGGTCTTCATTAGTACAACATCTGGACATTTTCCTTGGGTTGTGTTCGAAAATAATCTGTAGTCTTTGTTCCTTTTTTCTTGCACTCCTTCAGATAGATCTCCTACTGGTAGCATATTGTTTTAAATTATTTGTTCCCCATGATACACAATTGTATGTATTGTGGATGGCATATATCTCCAAGAGTATTTTTCGTTATAAAGTATAGCTGTTTTTATGCATTTATCTTTCTGATGCATGCTAGAACTTGTAATATGAGTTTGAATCGTCTTATTATTTCATGATCTATAACTGTGATAGATGCTGCAGTTTCTGGATCAGAAAAAATCTCCTTGAAGCATTTCCATCATTTGAGTTTCCTTCTCCTTCTTTTGGTTGGTCGATTATTAGGCCTAGCTGTAGATATTTTTTCTTGAATTTGATTTTTTTTTGCTTTCCTTTTTCTTCATTTTCTTTGCTTTTTCTCACTTATTCGCCTAACGGACCAAATTCCAAATCATAACCAGATTTAAGAATATGCTCCATAAAATGTTTTCCAGCATGAAGAGGAGACATTCCAAATTTATAGGCTTCCTTTAAACTTCCATCTTGTGCTGGGGGTTGGCTTAATTTACTTGATGTCTTCTGGCATATAGTGCCGCTTGACGACTACTTTGTTTCGGTTAAAGCTTGTGTAACTTTTCCATCAACCATTGCGAGAGACATTTTAAAATTTGCCACAATGTCATGGTCATCAAATTTAAATATTACTGGTTGAAGTTCTTTAATTTGATCTTTTATTTTTTGAACTTATTTAGTTATGATATCTTTGGTTTTCTTCTTGAATGCAAATTCTTTTGGTCTGCAATACTTTGTTGATGAAAGAATTTCATTCTGCCATACACCAGTTTCTGTTACTCTACCAGTTGACGGCTCTAAACCGCTTTAAATTTTTGTTAAACGCAATGGAACGACAGATACCACAACTACCATACCATCTGATGAATTTTCGGCATTAAATTACTTGTATTGTTTCTGACCAGAGGATCCATTATATCCCCATTTAGAAATTAAAGAAATGCTGCCATTTCCAAATTTTTTTAAATGATCAGTATCAAGCGTATTTAACAATCCTTCTGCTATATGTTCAAGGAATCTTGCAATTTTATTTCTGCTGACTTGAAGTGACACGAATAGCAGATTGAAGTAAGCATTCTTTTTTGGCAGAAACTAAATCTCGATGCTCTGGTAAAGTAACACAATTATTTTCATTGGTTGACTTCCACTCCTTATATTAATTTTTGGTCAACTTCAAATCCAAAAATAGGGCTAACGCTTCTTCTGGAGTAAATTTCTTAACTTCAATTGGTGTAAGAATGCTTTGCAAAATCCTCTTTGTGCGCCTTCGGCTCGCTTCTGCTATTTTTTCTACTATTTACGTTTTATTTTTCTTACTTTGTGTTGGTTGAATTTGGTGCAAAATTGAATCCTTAATAAATCATTGAGAAATATCTTCATTGATATTATCCAGCTTGCGCCTTCGAGATCTTTCACTACATCTGTCAATTGGTTTTGCTGTGAACACTTTTTTCACTCTCGTTGGCAGTTGTAGATGAAAATAATAAATAAGTTCCTTTAATAACCAGTCTTGGTGACGCTTATACATCTTTGCCTTGCTATGGGAGCTCAGTGTGCTGTTTATTCAAAGTTGATGTAGAAGTTGCAATTTTTTCTTTGTATATTTCAATGTCTTGCAGGTTACAGTTCTTAAAGAAATGGCTGTCAGTATGTACAAAATTATATCGTCTACATCTTTTTGTTGAAAATAAATATCAGCGAGATCTCTATAACAGTACCTAATTATAAATACTCTTTCTTGCAATTATGCAAAATGCATTTTTCTATCTATTATTACCACTTTTTGAAGTATGAAAAACCCAGACCCTAACCCCTTTTAAAAGGTGAAGCATACCTGCTCATATCTTAAAAAGGTGTGTCGCAATAGTTTTTTACCATTTACCTGTTATTTAAATTTTTTCCCATTTTGTTAGGTTTTTAAACTATATAACTCAAGTTCCGACTATTAATGCTTTGAAAATACCTATATAAATGTACCTGTCAGAATAAAAAAAGATTTTACCCATTTATATAATTTAACAGTTAAACGCAATTTGTATCAACCCTACTTTATAAATATATAACAACTCGTGTCAACTCTACCGTTTCCTTTTTCTGTCAGTATAAAAAACAAATAAACTTATGCCAAAAAATACACCGGTACGACCAACTTGTGTATTCGCAACAGCTGGAGGGCAGTTCAAACAGCTGGAAAAAATACGGGGTATATATATTTTCAAAATTTTTTTAGCAAATGTTTATTGAGCCTCGAGTGTTGCTGCATAAATTTTTTAACGAAGGAGGCATACTCCTTGAAATTACTGTATTGCTTAACATACATAAGTCGCAATTCTGTAAAAAAGTAAGACAAACGGTAAATTGTAGGAAATGTAGAGACTACTCCAGCCCAAAATGCATTGAAAATATCGGAGAGTGCATATCAATCATTTGGCTCAAAAATAAGTGCCAGTACGATACGCACGATAACACCGATTATTAAAAATCAAAACAACGTCTAAATTTTAAAAAAGAATGGAAATAAAAATTATTTGGTCTGGAAAAATGTTCTTTTAACTGACGAGAGCAAATTTGATGCACTTGGTAAAAAGAAAAATATAATAAAAATAAAATTTGGTTAAGTGCAAATACTGTGTTTTTTTCTTTTTTATTTTGAAAAAACTCGTTACCAAAGTAAAACATGGTGGCGCACAGTGGGATTTCTTCATACAAGCTGCTGCAAAAAAATCGAAGGAATCGAGGTAGCGCTTTGAAATTTGGCACACACCTCTCATACTGCCAAATTAGATGAAAAATAAATTTTTGTTAAAATCCGCCCACAACCACGCCTACCTCCCATATAACGTCAAACTAAAAATCGTTGTATTTTCCTTATTTTCATATCTATGTTAATAAAAATTACTACCAGTGGTTGCATTTGAGTCCTCAATTATATTACAATTTTAATTGCCACGCCCAACGCCCATATAACAATTTTAATTTTTCAAGATTTTCGAAAACACAGATATAATCCTTTGTAGTTCGTGATCGATGTGAAGCAGCATTTACATCTATATAAATAACTAAAGACCAATATGTTAGCATAACATTTGCAAAAAATTAGGAGGCCATAGCTTGCCGTTTCTCTTTAATTAACCAATCATTCAAAATAAAAGCCAAATTTTTACTATAAAATTATCCATTGTTTGGGACACATAGAGCATTTCTCAGCGCATACTTTTAGGGATGTGGAAAAACACAACCAAACCATAATGTAAATAAGCAAACAAGATTCAGTCGGCTTAACACTTGAAAATTCATATTGTGGTGTATTTTTATTTATTGTTTTATTTTTTCTTATGTTTTTTTTTTAAATTGCTAAAAAATAATCTTTAACCCAAAATAACCCAAAAAAAGTTTTTATTAAAAAATTTTGTTTTTTAAACAAATTGAAATATTTCTGAAGTCCGAGAGCAAGAAATAACGTTTAAGCATGATGCGTGCATTCATTGCATTTATTTGGATCTTAACTTTCATTCTTAATACGTACGTTTCAGCCAAGATTAATTTTTCTTAAAAAAATAATCACGACTACGCGCACATTCCTGTAGTCTCTTAGAGAAGTGTCCCAAAAACCGCTTTTGAATTGCGGCTTTAATATCTTCAATTTCTTTTTTTTGTTAAAAGCGAATTTTTCGATTTAATGTAATCGCTTAGCAAATCAACATTGGTACCACAACGAATAAGCTCCGTAGCTAGATCAAAATAAGTAACTGCAAAACTATACATTTTATTAATTAATTTTATAATACAAGAGCTCGATTGAAATTTTTTCCGACACTGACACTTTTTTGTTTTGTACTTTTTTTTTTTTGTTTTGTTTTGTTTATGTTTATTTTTTGTTTTGTTTTTTCCTTACGCACTTCTTTTAAACAGCTAAAATAATCATTAACAAATTTTTGCTCTTATTGATAGCATTCAAACACATGCGCCTTAAAGTCTACACCATTTTACATCGTGTTTCTTTGAATTACTGGAATGAAATTTGGTGTGACTTATTTTATATAATTTATAACTTTGTTCAACATTTGCAGATATTAGCAGAAAATTAGTTGTTAAATCAAAAGAATACACTCCAACCTTTAATTTTTTGCAACCAGAACACCGAGGTAGACCGAGGCAACTTTTTTTTTGTCCAAGAAAAACAAGAAACACTAACTTTTTGAGTGCCTTCATAAAAACCTGAATATCTTTTTAACTGTTGTTGTTATCCAAGAATTTTTTTTGCAAAATTAATGTTGAAATACTATATTTTGGAAATATACTTCCATCAAATAGATGCGACAAAAAGAAATTGTGTTTCCAGGCCATTGAAATGCATGAAAATCTGTGGCAGTTACTGCAGAGTTTCCTTTATATGACTTTACCGCGTTATTTTGTACAAAAAAACAATATTTTAGAAAAAAATAATTTTCCATTTCTCTTAAGTAGACAATTCTTTACAAAACTGCTTCATTACATTTTTGATATTCTACACCCGAAAAACGGTATTTTTGCCGGCAAAATCCCAGTGTGTGGCGGGTCGATAATGCTGTGGGGATTTTTGATGGCAAGTGATAAAAAAAAGTGGTACAAATTGCAACTACAATGAATAAAACCAATTACCTTCACATTTTAAAGGACAATTTGAAACCAAGCGTAGAAAAGCGTGCTGGGGTCAGTCTTGTATCTTCTAACAAGACAATGATCCAAACACACTGCAAAAATTACCAAAGAATGCTTGCTCTATCACGTCTCATAAAAAAAAATTAAACATTTCGGAATACGACACAATTGAACATTTTTGGGAACACCTTGATCGCTCAATCCGAAAACGGACAATATATATATATGGCTGCTGCAGGAAATTTCTAGGGGAATTAGAGAAAATTCAGCGGAATTGATGCCTTCAATATTAGAGTTCTTTTTATTAAGGCAAATGGAAAACAAAAAAAACATTAAAATTTCTAAATTCTATTTAAAATTTAATTTAATATTAAAATTTACTCTTTCTTTTAACTCGTAATACTTGGAGTATTTTCAATTTTTTTATACAGCTTTTTCTAAAAAAATATTTTTTAATTAGAGAGAAACAAAACCATTCGAAACAAAAGCGTAAATATAAAAACTGTAAGTTGCCATTTTCTTTTGACTTGCACTGTAAATGTTGGAGAACTGATTAATTTTTGATCCGTGTGAACTAGTGTTTTATTAAATGTTTTGATTTTGATTGTTTTGATCATTAATAGAAAAATTTTTTTTTATTTTACATTTTTTGAGCATAAATAAAGTTATTTTGTGATTTGTTCTTTCAATGTCATATATAAAAATAAAACACTGCAAAAAATGTGCAATGTAATCGATTTAAAAATATGTCGGAATTTAGTGTTAATATCAATTAAAAATTCCAACGAAGCGTAATTTTTTTTTGGTTAATTATTACTTTTTTTTGCTTAGACATATTGCAATTAATACTGTAATTAATATGCAATTTTTGATTTTATTTTCAATGGCGCATGGTAGAGCAAAAGAAAGCATACATATACATATTTCTAAAAATTCATAACTACACTGTATCCTTAATCGGACCGGTTTCTGGCATTTCAACCTTTATCAGCAATTTTTATTTTATATTGAAATAATTGTTATGTTATAATTGAATAGATTGTTTACACATGAAATTTTTCTACTTAGATCGGTCGTGAGATTTGAACCTGTGTCTATCTCACATACAGTGGTACTTGCAATTTTTGGTCATGCGATTTACCACACTCACATTAAGTCGGGCCTACGGGCAGTGTGGTTAAAAATCAGTCTTCATACCGTAAAGCTTCTTACTTCGAATTAATCTCAGAAGATACAACTCTGCTGAAACAAACAATAATTACTAGCAGATTCCAGCGCTCGAAATTCGAGTGCAATTTCTGGGCAGCTTTATTTTTCAACTTAGCCAATTCACAAACTAACACTTTTATGGTTTATTATTATTAATAATATGTGTGTATAGTTGACCTTTTTTGTTGTTAGATAATTTTAATTTTAGTTCGGCTTGAGGTCATAAATTTTAATAAAATAAAGTAATTAAAACAGAATTGTTTTAAATTTTATTATTAATTCTTGTTTATTTAAAACCCAATATTTCGATCGAAATCTTCGATCATCTTGAGGGGATCTATTTAATGAAAAATGTATAAAAAGAAATAACATAATAAATACAAAATATACATATAAAAACGGATAATACATTTATCACAAGTTTTATTACATACATTTTTAAAAAAACAAGTAT
Source organism: Cordilura impudica (assembly GCA_963682025.1). Taxonomy (NCBI): domain Eukaryota; kingdom Metazoa; phylum Arthropoda; class Insecta; order Diptera; family Scathophagidae; genus Cordilura; species Cordilura impudica. The sequence continues at coordinate 150,131,133 of OY821517.1, forward strand.
TCCGCGATTATTTCTGTTTGTTGTTTGGTTTATTGTCACTATGTATTTGATTTTAATCTATATTTGTCAATTGTATGTCTGTAAATTTGAGCGCATTTATCAGTATCAGTTTTTTAATTTAGCCTCTTCTCTGTCGGTACATCAATAATGTGTAGCATTTCTAGAGTATATCCCTTTTTGTAGTTACTCTCACCCACTAATATCTTTACATCGTCAAAGTTAAGTAAAGGGTCCGCCAAATAACTTTTTTTTTTTTTTGAAAATACTATAAAAAAAAAACTACTGAATATTATCTCAAATTTCTTTTTTTATTTGAAAGTACAATCCTTCCGATTAATAATGTAAAATAATTTCATTCAAATGGCTGCCTCGGCTGGCCATGCAGTAGCCTACATGATCGGTCCAATTTTTAAGCACATTATCGATTGTGTGCAGCTGTAATTTACCAATGGCTTCACGAATATTGTCCTTTAAAGCGTCAACTGTCTCTGGCTTGTTGGCGTAACACTTATCTTTGAGGGCACCCCACAAAGAATAGTCCAACAGTGTCAAATCGCAGCTCCGAGGTGGCCAAACGACGTCAGCTCTGCGGCTGATAATGCGATCTTCAAAAACAGGGCGCAAAACATCGAGTGTAGCTTCGGCTGTGTGGCACGTCGCGCCGTTCTGTTGAAACCAAATGTTGCCAATATCCTCCGTTGCCAATATCGCCATTGACTGTAACGGCCACTCCTTCCTCATTTTCGAAGAAAAATGGCCCAATTATGCCTCTGGACCAAAATCCGCACCAAACAGTGACTCGTTTTGGGTGTATCAGCTTTTCAATGTATGCGTGCGGGTTTTCTGTGCCCCAAATGCGACAATTTTGCTTGTTTACATACCCGCCAAGATCAAAATGAGCTTCATCTGAAAAGATGATTTTTTTTGGCAAAATCTGCATCTTCTGTAAGTCGATCGCAGGCAAACTTAGCGAAGCGAAAACGCATTGGATGGTCAGATGGCTTCAACTCCTGAACCAATTGGACTTTGTATGGCGTCATACCAAGGTCTTTATGCAAAATTCGTCTCAATGATGCCTCCGTAATGTTCAGTTCTTGAGAACGACGCACAGTGGTCAATTTCGCGAGATAGCGGTCAAAACTCTATAACTTTTGACAGGATTGGTATTTTTTCACGCAATTTGTTTTGTTCAATAGGAGGGACTTTAAGCTTCAATTTGCGTGTTCAAACGTAAAAATCGACTAATAGGAACGTAAGTAATTTGGAGTTAAAAATGCATTTTAATTTTTTGTTGAGTTTCCATGTAAAAGTTGAATATTTTGACATTTTAAATAGGTATTTTTTTTATAATTTCTTATTTTCTTCAATCGTATTTTACAACCAATACTTATTTATTATTCCTAAACTTAATTTTGGTCAGAAAATGCCAACATTTGGCCCCTGACATTTATTTAGTCTCAATATTCACAGGGGCCAAAGGTTGGTTTTTTTGGAAGAAAGCTAATTCTTGTGAGGATTAAACTGAAAAATAACTTCCCAACAATATCAATACCATTTGGATATATTATATACAGAACACAACATCGATAAAATTTTAAGTAAACTTTTACTATTGATTTAAAATGCACATATATTTTATTTAAATGTATTAATAAAAATTTATACTAAAATTAGAAACAAATTATAATCTTTAAACTAGTATTAATTAAACAATATTAGTAAAAATTTCTTCCAAATAGCTTTGATTTTCATTTTGCAGTAGTTGTTTAGCTTCTTCATCTAACTCTAATGAGGTTGATTTCCATTTTTGTCGAATACTGGACATAAATGGGTCTGATGTGCACAACAAAATATTAATAAGATCTTCATTAGTACAATATCTGGAAATTTTTCTTGTATTGTGCTCGCGAAAGAATCTGTAGTCTTTGTTCCTTTTTTCTTGGGCTTCTTCTGAGAGATCTCCAATTGGAAGCATATTGTGCTGAATTATTTGTTCGCCATGGAACAAAATTTTGTGAACTGTGGTTGGCATATGTCTCCAAGAATATTTTTGGTTATAAAGGGTTGCTGTCTCATTAGCATACTGACCAAATTTTTTTGCATCTATCTTTATGCTACATGCTATAACTTGTAATATGATTTGGAATCGTCGTATTAAATCATAATCTACTCCAGTTATAGAAGCTGCAGTTTCTGGATCGGAATAAAATCTCCCTGCTGTGTTTCCATCGTTAGAATTTCCTTCTCCTTGCTTTGGCTGGTCAATTATAAGGCCTATCTCACGGTATTTTTCTTGAATATCTTTTTTTTTTTTTGCTTTCTTTTTTTCCAAATTTTCTTTGTTGTTTCTCACTGTTTCGCCTAAAGGGCCAAATTCCAAATCGTATCCCAATTTAAGAATATGCTCCATAAAACGAATTCTAGCATGAAGAGGTGACATTCCAAATTCATATGCTTCATTAAAACTATCGTCTTGTGTTGGTGATTGGCTCAATTGACTTGATGTTTTTTGGCATATGGTGCAGCTTGACGATGACTTTGTTTTGGTTAAAGCTTGTGCAACTTTTCCATCAAACATTGTGAGACACATTTTAAAATTTACTTCAATGTCTTGGTCATCAAATTTAAATGTTACTGGTTGAAGTTCTTTAATTTGATCATTTATTTTTCGAACTTCTTCATCTATGACATCTTGAGTCTCCTTTTTGTAAGCAAACTTTATTGGTCTACAAAATTTTGCTGACGAGGGAATTTCATTCTTCCATACATCTATCTCTGCAGCTCTACTAGTTGACGGCTCTGAACCAATATAAGTTTTTGCTAAACGTAATGGAACGAAAGAAATCATGAATAAATTGGCATCTGATGAATTTTCCGCATTACATTGTTTGTATTGTTTCTGGCCAGAGGACCCATTTAGAAACTAAAGTCATGCTGCAATTTTTAAACTTCTTTAAATAGTCAGCATCAAATGTCTTTAATAATCGTTCTGCAGTGTGTTCAAGAAGATCCTGCAATTTTATTTCTGCTGCTGAACTTGAAGTTACACTAATAGCAGTCGGTGAAGGTAAGCAATCTTTTTTGGCAGAAACTATATCTCGATATGATGAAAAAATTCCACAATTTTTTTCATTGGTTCGCTTCCGCAATTCTGTATATTGGTTTTTAGTCATTTTCAAATCCAAAAATAGTGCAAATGCTTCTTCTGGAGTAAATTTATTTTCTTCAGTTGGTGTCGGCATACTTTCTAAAATCCTTTTTGTGCGTCTGGGGCTTGCTTCCACTATTTTTTCAATGATAGCAATTTTACCCTTTTTAGTTTTCGATGGTTGAATTTGATGCAGAAATGAATCCTTTATGATGCTACAAGAAACTTCTTCATTGATATGTTTAAGCTTGCGTCTTCGTGATCTTTCACTACAATTATCAATTGGCTTTGCTGGTCGACCAACTTTTCCAGTTTCCGTGGTAGTTACTGATGGCTTTTTAAAAATAAGTTTATTTCTCAGCCATTCTTGGTTGCGTGAGTAAAACAATTTCTTATTTCTGGAACATTTATTGTACCGTTTTCTTAAAGTATTTAAAAAGTTTTTTATTTTTAAGTTATGAATTTTAATTTCTTGTTTGTCGCATATTTTGAAGAATGGATTATTCATTATATGTAAAATAATGTCGTTTTCATCTTTCCGTTCAAAATGTATATCAGATAGAACACTATAACTGAATTTAGCCATTGTTTAAACAATAATGAAGAAAAAAAATGAATGCATGGATTAATATACTATTGCTCGAAGTTTCAACATGATCTTTTTTACCTCTTTGAAACATAATATAACAGGTAGTTGGTTTTACCAGTTATTTCCATTGGTTTTAAATTTATTTGCAATTTTCACATATTTAAGTTGTGTAATATTAGATGGCAATAAAATCTTTTTTACCTTTTCCAAATGAATTGCCAGAGAGTTCTATTGTCATTTTTTTCAAAATTTTGATACACCCTTCTAAGTGGACTAGGTCCAAATATGGGCAAACTTCTCCTAATTTCAACAGAATTATTTTTTGGGTCAATAGGAACTCTTGTACAAAATTTCATCAAAATATATGCATATAGCCACTTTCACATACAAATAACTTCTCAAAAAATATGACGTGCATTTGTACCGAATATCTTACCTTGGGTTAGAAAAATTGCTGTAGCTCAAAAAGTGCAGTCCCGATGCATGGACATGTATATATAGGAATGTAGGGGAGAGTTAGGACTACAAAATAGTAAATTTGTGTTTTGACTCAGATTGACTCACAGGAGTTGTGCTCTATGAAGTAGGAAATTTCCGAGAAATTTTACCTTTTTTAAAAAAAAATTTAAATTGTTCTGAAAACAGTAATAGGAAATAAGTTAAGTTACAACTCAAAATTTATTTCGTCCAAAAATCTTGAAAAACAAAAAGTTATGATCATTTAAACTTTAAAAATTAACTAAAAATATCATAAATTTACTAAATTCTGAAAAAGCCCATTTTGGACCACCCTGTTCTCAGTGAAATAGTTGAAATAGAGTTCTAATTTTTTGGCTCCCGAGGTTTACTACTGTCTACTTTCATATGAGTCTAATAACTTTATAATCGGAGAACAAAAACAAAAAGGAGTTTTGGCCGCTATCTCAAAATATTGACCACAGTGCGACGGTGAATTCATGTTGATGGCGCTTCACGCACACTTTCTGCCACATCAGCAACAATATCCTCGGGTGTACGCACTGTTTTTGGCTTTTCGCGCTTTGTTTATCGATGAGGATGCCAGTTTCTTTCACTTTTTTCACAAGATAACGAACATACGGAGCTGACGGTGCTTCTCTTCTTCCAAAATCCGTACGCAATTTTCGCACACATTCTGCAACATTACCATGATTTTCAAAGTAATGTCGCAATATTTCCCAGTGTTGTTCAAGCGTATACACAACCATATTCGTTCAGCGGAAGGATAAAACTAATTATCTGTTTAATCAGACATGAGCTAACTGTTACCATTCACGAAATAGGCACTAGTAGAAAAAAAAAAAAACGTTAGATGGCGAACCCCTTATATGACCAGTCAAAGTACAGTGGGCTGCTATTGCAGTTTTTTGCGATAAAGATTTGTCAATTTGTTTCTGATCTGACTTATGTGATGCAAGTCTATTTTTAAATTGTTTTTGTCGTGCCAACATACATCTTTTGGCATACGTTGCATTCGTTCCCTTTACAATTTATCTTATAAACTAAGTTAGATTTGTCATTTCTTTCCAATTTTGATTTTGTATATTATTATTGTGAATGAAGATAACAAATTCATTAACAAACACATTAACAAATTTAATAACACACACATAGCATACGTATAATTTTATGTATGTGTTAGTATGCAATTTACTCAAAATAAAGTAAAAAATGTAAAAATCTATAAATCTGCAAAACGGCTAAAAAGAAATACCTTTAAAATAATATGCGTTTGGTCAAAATCGGAATAAAATAGTAAAACAAAATTTCGGTCACAAAAAATCGCCTAGCCCATTAATATTATAGATTTTAAATTTCTTGAATATTTATGCATTCTAATTTCCACTAATGTCAATTTCATAGGAGTTGCTATATGTGATGTTAGGTTTGTACATTCCACATATTGTACTTTCTGCATATATTAGCACATTTTGTACCAGCGGTTTAGATCTCGACCACAAATTTTTGCTGTTTTTCATTATATATTTATAAATATTAGTTAATGGTATTAAATTATACTTTTAAATTTACAAATAAATTTGGCGTATAAGTTTTCCGAACTGAATTTTTAACCACTCCCCCCTTGTAAGGTTCCACCTGGGAGGCCCAATAATAGACTAAAACAAGTAAGAAAATTATAGTCGGTCTAGACCGACTATACGATACCCTATACCATGCGTTTAGAAACCCTATCTCTTAGGCCCAACTAACTGGACATTGAAAATAAGCAAAAACCAAATTTGAGTAGGATTTTTATTAATTTTTTTGGCTGCAGATATGAAAAAGTTCATATCGGATGCTATATCTATAAAGGGACTAGGTCCAAAAATGGACCGATCCTGATTATGTTTGGTAAAGTCTCTTGTATTTTGCAAAAATATGTACAAAAAAAATTTGAGAAGAATCAGTGCAATATTTTTGTTTTTTAATAGATTTAAGTGAAGATCGGGAGGCAGCTCTATATGGGGTCAAAGGGATCATTTTTGGACTACTCATTAGTGGATGTAATGAACGCATACAAACCCAATTTGAGTAAGATCTATATGACAATTTGGATCTTATGGCAATTTATGTCGATTTCATATGGGTAATTTGTATGGGGGCTAGGTCTGAACATGGACCGATTCTCACCAGTTTCAATAGGGTTCATCCCATGGCCGACAAAAGCTTATATACCAAATTTCATCAAAATATATTCATATTTGCGACCTGCAGTTTGATTACAAGCTTTACATGGACACACAGACGGACGGACGGACGGACGGACATTGTTAAATCAACTCAGAAAGTGATTCTGATTCGATCGCTATAATTAAAGATGGGTCTAGGTCAAATATTTTTGGTTGTTACAAACAGCAGCACAAAGTCATTATACCCAAACCACATAGTGGTATAGGGTATAAATAGCCTATTGTTAAACTAATTGTAACTACTTCCATAAAAACGAAAAATAAACAATTAAGAAAATTATTGTCGATCTAGACCGACTATACGATACCCTACCATGGTTTAGAGACCCTATCGCTTCGGTCCAACTAATTGGATATAGAAAATAAGCATAAACCAAATTTGAGGGGAATTGTTTTTAATTTTTCTTTGGCTGCAGATGTGAAAAAGTTCATATCGGGTGCTATATTTATATGGGGACTAGGTCGAAAAACAACCCGATCCTGACCATATTTCGTAAAGTCACTTATATTTTGAAAAAATATATATAAAACAAATTTGAGAAAAACCTATTTATTATTTTTGTTTTTTTTTTTAAATAGATTTAAATGTAGATCGGGAAGCAGCTCTATATGTGGCCTATGACTACGAATTGTCCTATAGGGATTCTTTTTGGACTACCGATTAATGGATATAACAAACACATACATACCCAATTTGACTGAGATCTATATGATAATATGGATCTTATGGCAATTTATGTCGATTTCATATGGGTAATTTGTATGGGGGCTAGGTCTGAACATGGACCTATTCTCACCAATTTCAATAGCGTTCATCCCATGGCCGATAGAAGCTTATACACCAAATTTCATCCAAATATATTCATATTTGCGACCTGCAGTTTGATTACAAGGTTTACATGGACACACAGACGGACGGACGGACGGACATTGTTAAATCAACTCAGAAAGTGATTCTGATTCGATCGGTATAATTAAAGATGGGTCTAGGTCAAATATTTTTGGTTGTTACAAACGGCAGCAAAAAGTCATTATACCCAAACCACATAGTGGTATAGGGTATAAATAGCCTATTGTTAAACTAATTGTAACTACTTCCATAAAATTGAAAAATAAATAATTAAGAAAATTATTGTCGATCTAGACCGACTATACGATACCCTACCATGGTTTAGAGACCCTATCGCTTCGGTCCAACTAATTGGATATAGAAAATAAGCATAAACCAAATTTGAGGGGAATTGTTTTTATTTTTTTTTGGCTGCAGATATGAAAAAGTTCATATCGGGTGCTATATTTATATGGGGACTAGGTTGAAAAACAACCCGATCCTGTCCATATTTGGTAAAGTCACTTATATTTTAATAGATTTAAGTGAAGATCGGGAAGCAGCTCTAAATGGGGCCTGTGACTAAGAATTGTCCTATAGGGATTATTTTTGGACTACTGATTAATGGATGTAATAAACACATACATACCCAATTTGACTGAGATCTATATGATAATTTGGATCTTATGGCAATTTATGTCGATTTCATAGGGGTCATTTGTATGGGGACTAGGTCTGAACATGGACCGAATTTCACCAGTTTCAATAGCGTTTATCCTATGACCGATAAAAGCTCATATACCACATTTAATCAAAATATTTTTATAGTTGCGACCTGTAGTTTGATTACAAAGTTTACATGGACACACAGACGGACGGACGAACGGACGGACATCGCTAAATCGACTCAAAAAGTGATTCTGAGTCGATCGGTATAATAAAAAATGGGTCTAGGTCAAGTATTTTTGGTAGTTATAAACGGCAGCACAAAGGTATTATACCCAAACCACATAGTGGCATAGGGTATAAAAACTATTCGTAGCCTTGCTCAACTCTACTCAATTCTGACTGAGGTGTTTACTTATAAACTTAAACCAATTTAGGCTAAATTTACATATATTTGTTGCCTGCAAATATGTCTGTATTCATATCGGATGTCCCTTTACGGCCAGGATCGGTCCATTTTTCTACCTAGTTCCCGTACAAATATAGCACCCGATATGAACTTTTTCATATCTGCAGCCAAAAAAAATTAATAACAATGCCTCTCAAACTTAGTTTATGCTTATTTTCTATATCCAATTAGTTGGACCGGAGAGATAGGGTATCTTAACCAAGGTAAAGGGTATTGTATAGTCAGTCTGGACCGACTATAATTTTCTTACTTGTTTTTTTTTTTTTTTGCAGAATTTTAAAATTTAGTAATAGAAACTTTGCAGAAAATGTTCTGAAATATTAAATTGGTGTAAAGGCCGCCACCTTGGAGATCTTCATTGTGAATGTTTATATACAATAAGTATTCCTTAATGTTAAGCACAAATTCCAAATGCTTTCCCCATGCTATAGTTAGGAAATATTCATCATAAATTCATGGTTTTTAACCACCTTAAATTAGACATTTATGTGCCTATAAACCAAATGTAGGGTATAAAAAAGCGATTGAAAAATTATTACCACTCAATAAAGATACAAACATTTTTTTTCTTCCATATAACGAAATCCATTGTCTCATATACATACGTAAGCAATAAAGAACTGTAATAAAAAAAAAGCACAATTCCAGTTGAACATTAGAATCTTATTGGGTTTTATCTTTCTCTCCAACTTTAGTATCATACATACTCGTACCTACATAATTCACAAACATATCAAAATATGTTTGTGTATGTCTATATCTATGTAATTGGATGAGCAAACGTACGAGTGTTGATGCGAAAGTAAATATGTTAAATTTCGTTTCGTTTCATTTAATTTATTATATTTTTATGTTAAAAATGAATTTTACTCATGAGTGTAATATTGTTAATATTAATGTGTGTGTTTTTTTTTTTTTTTTTTTTTTAACAAATTCTCAACAATGTATTTCAGAAATCCCCACGAAATAACGAATAAATAAATACCAAATAAATGCCTTTAGCTTAGGCTACGTCTGTCGAATACCAAATGGATTATGTGGTAAATTTTAAAGGTCTTATGGGTTATTTTGTAAACATAATTTATGTTTCAAAGATTTTTTCTACATTACATTCGTTATTTTTTTCTTTCTTATTTATTAACCATTTAGAAGAACTACGAACATTAAGTGTTTTGTTGTGTCTATTTTAAACCTATAAAAATACACTTATTCTGTCATTTAGTTAGTTTTGTATATTAATCTTTTATAAGTTATCTCATTATTTGTTTGTATTTTTCGAAAGACACGATATTGCCAAAGACAAGCGAATTAGAATTATTAAAATTGGTATATGTGTTATCGCTGACACTTAAACTCTAGAGTTTGAGCTCGATTAAATTTTATTAGCCTTGGTGTTAAGTCAACTGATTCCAATCGTATTATTTGTATGTACCTGAAATTAATTTTATTTCTTTTAAAGCGATGTAAAAAGGACACATATATATAGGGTGACAGCCATTACTTTTTATTGGAATCTCTAGACGTGCGGGTCATCGGTTCTGATGAAGAAAATATTTATAGATTTTCATAAATAGTCAATTTCACATCAAAAGTTAATTTTAGAAAAAAAGTACAGAATATTATTTATTAAATTTATTAAAATATTATCAACAAGCTTTGTCGAAATCCTTTTACAAATATATATTATTTCGATATTTAGTTTTAAAAAAATATAAATCTCCTTAAATTTGACTTTGGTCTTAAAGAGGGACAGTTTATATTATTTCAATTTAACCTCTAATTTACAAGATGGCGAACCTATATCAAGTAGTCTAATATTTTCATATTTGAAATATGAAAACACCACAAAGATGTAGCCCAAAAGGTGAAAAAGAATGAAAAATCAATTTTTTCTTCAAATCCGCTGAAATTAAAACACTGCGCTCGCCAAATTTAAAACAGGTTACCTTCAATATTTGGAATTTTTAATAACATGTATTTGGTTAATTAGACCTTAAAGTCCAATCGTTGATATCGGTAAATTTCTTGAACAAAATTTTTGAAAAAGTGAAATTGAAGATTTTGAAATAGTGCTAAAAAGATACGTACCGTTTTCACATTAATTTTTCAGGAGAATGCAAAAATCTTGTTTTTGTAAATTATTTCAATGTCTTTAAAAATGTGAGCTCGATTTTCTTAATCAAGTGGTCTGTGGCGCATTTATTGCCTGGGGAGCTTGATATAACTTGGCTGTTTTTCAACCGATAATAGATTTTGTTGTTGTATTAGAAACATTATTTACTCTAGGTTATGGCTTATTAATTTAATTGAAACGCAATTACTAACATCAAAATTTTTCTGAAAAATGATTTGATTTTTTTTTTTTGGTAATTTTTACATAATAATGCATATTTGAACTTTGAACTCTATACGCGTCAAGAAAGCATTGTCCGATTTGGGTAAAATTTTTTGCGATAAAGTTTTAGATCCAGTTTCAGAAATGAAGAAGTCGTAGAACAAACTATGTTTCTGATACCCCAGAGATTAATTTCGAACAATATAAAAAATTATTTTTTCGCAAAAAGTCGATTTTGATATATTGCTAGCCATAGTATTAAAATAAATTATAATACAATTATAAACTAAAACAAGGGTTTACGGAAACGCCAATTGGTATTTTATATCAGTAAAAGGCCCATAATATAAGGTTTTCTTTGGAAATTTTTCAGCTTCCCAGCTGTTTGGAGAAAACATTTAAAAGCATTTTTTCTAAACCCTTCTTTTAGTTACAAAAACTACAATAATGTCAAGCAATATAAATATTATAATTTATTTTAATGCTATGGCTGCTTAAATGAATACATTTTTGTAAACTGTGTACTTCGATTAAATTGTGGAAAAATTTTGAGATCAAAATCCTTATTAATAGCTGAAATGTTATAGTTTTTGAATATATTATTCACTTCCGACAAGCGATTCTGCGAATAAATTTATTGAATATTGATATTTTTAAAATTCTATTAAAAAAAGTATACATCCTAGAACCGTAAAACTTCACAGCTCATTTTAGGTCATAAGTGTAAGCAAATGTGCAAAGTTTCATGCAAATCGGAGATGTTGGGTAACATTTCGTAAAAATATTGGCTGATTTGATATGGAATTACCCGTCTAAACAAAGCGTAATATCTAACTTGGGAACAAAGCGTCCAAATGGATCAGAATTGGATCCCCTATACCTTATTCAGCACGGTTAGTAATTCAATTTAATAAAATTAAATCGTCAAATTTTTTAAAACATAATAATTTTACAAATTTAACCCTTATGTTTACACGACATTGATTTGTCACATTCATAACACGAGGATCTTGCAAGACCCGGCACATAACTAGAGGACTTTATCTAAAAAACGTATAAGTAAATATAAAAATTTTGTGTTTAGGAAATTATTTATTATTAAAAATAAAATATGCACACACTTTAATTAAACAGCTAAACAAAAAAAATTAAATAATAATAGTAATAATATTTCAGGAATTAATTAATTAAAAAACTTAAGGAAAATATTCAATTTATTCTTGGAGCTCCACTTTTATGCATGAGAAACATGTATGCATTTTGAGTGTTGTTGACATATGGGCTGCAAACATTTTTCACATATTTTATATAATTGACAGTCTCATTGCTTTTCCATAACTTTGGCACCGTTTGAGGTGATAACATTTGTTGTAGCTGTCTGAAAAAGCAAAAAGAAACAAATTCATGATATGTAATACACATATTAGATATAAAAACTTACCAATGATTCAATAGCTGATGGACTAGGGAACTGCTTTATGACTTGGATTAGTATAATGTTTTAGGGCGAACCAGTGCTTCAGATAGAGAAAACAGGGAATTCCTTCAAGCATTTGTATTTTTGAGGCCATCTGCTTCTTTACAAATTTTGTAACTTACCAATGCAATAACATCTATCATATTGAAAAAAAAAGTAAAACTCCATCTCCTTTTGCGTCTTTTAGTGGTATTATGCCCTAACAATAGGTTCATTGCATCGACACTACATTTGTTTTCATTATAACATATAACTGCTTCTGGTTTTTTTAGTACGCCAATCACAATTTCATTGTAATGAACAGTATATAGAAGATTAAGGACTTTATCTTTCTTCGTAACATATCAGCATATAGCAATATCATTTAAAAATAATTCAAGTTGGGAGGAAAGAATTGGCCGGGAGCTATGATTTTCACTTCAGGTGGATTACATATCTTGCTACTCCGAACAGTACCAACAAAACCCAAACCAATATTTGTCAACTTTTACATCCGTTTAATGACGTAGCGCGGTTTCCATTTGCATTTTTAACACTGTAAATATTACCGCCTAGCGGGTAATGACTCATCTTTTGTAATTGTGTTCCATAATTTGATCTTGTCTGGGTTATTTTTATTCTACTTGGATATCGAATCATTGTATCGAATGTTGAAGGTAAAAAATTTCATAAATACTTCAAGTGGAATTTTTTTTTGCATAGGACCTTCAGTAAATCGCATAATGTTATGGGTGCGGATACGACCGGCAGCAGGTGCCATCTTTTCCGTAAAAATTTGAAGTCCGGTCTATGTCATTTCCCCCTGACTGCACTTAGCTGAATATCATCTTCAGATTCATCGATGTCATAGTTCTCTAGCTCCAGTCCTTGTTCCTACTCAATGTCAGAAGCTTCAGCCTAATCCGATACGTAATCTGCATCATCGCCATCTTCGGCAACAATCGAATTTTTCTTCCATTTTCCTGTCCCGCTCAAGCAGTAGCAACTCGTTCGTAAAGTATTTGGTCGAAACATGAATACGTCTGGTAGGCCAAATCAACTTCTTTTATCCCTTCATTATTTCTTTCCATTAAAAAAAAAAAAAAAAAATCAACAAAAAAATCAGCAAATCACAAATTATGCACAACCACTTTTGAATGAACTGATTATTTTCAATTTAGCTCATACTCATTGTAGTCCAAATAAATGTTCTTGCAATTCACAGCTTACTTAGTTTTATCAGCTCAGAAAAAAATATATATTTTTGAAATCTACGTTTAATTTGTTGGAAGTAAGTTTTTAAAATTTTGTGAAGAAAAAGTGCCAATACCTATTAAAATATTAAGAAAATATATGTAAAATGTATACACCCTATCTAAGAAAAAAATGGATATGTACACTAATCTATTCTAAAATGTAGCCTTGAGGATATCATGGAATATCATAACAATAGCTCCTTAGGAAATATAAAAAATTCATGAAGAAAAACAAAAAGGGCCTGGCTAGATCCTGGTGTAAAAAAAGGTTTAATAAAAATAGTCGGTACATATCGACTATATGAAACCCTATACAAGGTGTTTCGAGAATTGATGAAATATCCAACTCTTTTTAGGTTGGTTATAGAAAATATACCTAAACCAAGTTTGATTGCCATTCTTACTGGATTTTTCACCAATGTCAACAGGCATGTTCCTAAGGCTGTCAGAAGTTTGCATATCAAATGTAAGCAATATATATTTATATATGCCACTCAATCAAGCCACTCTGATTGTAACACCTTCCAAAAAAATAAAAAATAAAAATGAAAAAATAAAAATCATTACACTAAAATAAGACTATATATGTGTATAATATTTTCGAATACGTAATATTTTAATTATAATATTTTGTATTTTATTTCAAACGTATAACTTTAGAAAGTAAATCTACCGCTGACACGCCAACTTCTCAACTGCCACTAAATAACACTGTATGTCTGTGAAATCTGCATCAACACAATGTCACAAATTTAACTTCCTTTTGTCCAATAGACACTTACGAAATGTAATATTACTTTTACTTTCGATACAAATACCAGAGTTTCTTAATATAATATTATTAAGTCTTACTTTTAAAATAACTTAAGAAATATGAAGAAATTTTGAAAAAAAATTCTTTTTAAAAAGCCTTGAACTTTCTATAATTGCTTTTTCTATATAGTGCCACTTTATTAAGTCATTTCTATTTCTTTATTAGCACAATTACCTAGAACTATTTCTCTTTTTAAACTTTTTCTTTTAACTCAATCTCTCTGTCTGTCTGTATGTCTATTTGCCATCCCCCTTTGACTTTGCGTGACTATGTATACTGGAAGTGACCAGCCATGGTTTGAAGTAGAGTAGAATTATGCTAAAAATTTGTTTACCATACTTATCGGGTTGATTGGAATTTTCCGCGAAAAGGCACTAACTGCTCATCGATTGTTACACATGCATTTGGATTTTATATAAGATGGATGTTGAGGGACCATTTGTTCCACAAAACCCGAATAGCGGCTAACTTATCACGCGCACGTCGATCTGATTTTTCAGATTTATCATAACTAGAAGCACAGAACTCGGCTTATATTTTGCTTTATTTTTCAACTTAGTCAATTCACAAACACATTTTTGGTATGTTATTATTGTGAATAAAGATAACAAACTCATTTACAAACACACTAACAAATTTAATAAACACATACACATAGCATATGTATAAATTTATGTGTGTGTTAGTAGCAACTTTAGATGCAATTTAACCAAAATAAGGGAAAAAATTTAAAAATCTGTAAACCTGGTATAATATACGTTTGGTCAAAATGGGGATAAAATGGTAGAACAAATCATCGGTCACAAGAAATCTCCTAGCCTATTAATATTATAAATGTTTTGCATGTCCGTAGTCATGTTACGCGATTTACCACATAAAGAGTTGGACCAGCAGCAAAAGATATAATGTTTTCTGCACTTTTGCACTACCCACCAATGAGCAGTCAGATTTTTCATTCAAGATATGTTTTCCGTCTTTCGCAGTGAAACCAGAAATTGACTCTTCCCGCCAACTCCTTCTGATCAGAGCAAATGCTTTTCTCCATCAGACATGTTTATATTTTCTGCTTCGTAGTCTGAAAAAATTTGAAATTGTTCATCGGAACTTGCATCGTCCATTGCATTGCTTTCATTTTCATCATCGGACTTGCTCAGAAGCTCCTCTTTTTGACAAAGACTCAGAGCTTTCGAATAAAGAATTTTTGTTTACATTGAATATTACTTAGTATACACTAACATACTAAATTGTTTTTACATTATTTACTTTCATTAATATTTACACAACCTACCCTATAGAAAATGTTTCTTGTTTCTCTATTATCTGCATTTCCACGTGTCACAAAACAAATAAAAAAGCGCACATATACAAAAGCCTAAGCATTATTAATTATTGGAAAGCAAAATCTACCACACTAAGCACTCGACTATTATATAGTGCACAGTGTGTAAGTGTACTGGCTTCGTATATTTTACGTTTTTAGAGATAAATAGTTGTCAATATTGATTTATAAATATCAGATTAAAATAAGTAAAAACTACATTGGGCAAAATTTGCCCAAAAGAGAGGATTCATTACTTTTTGTGTAGAACTTTCTCTAATGGAATTAACTATATATGTAAAAAAAATAATTGTTAAAAAGTTTTTTTTATAAAATTATAAAAACGAAACACCCGAGATATTTAAAGTTAATCAGGCGCTTGGCAAAACTTTTAAATAAGCTCCCATAATAAGTCTCTCATTTTTATGGACAGGAAATATTATTATTGCTTATAAAATAGCCGCATAATCTGTAAATTAATTAATTTATTAAATTTATTTTATTATTAGATATAACCTGGTGTGCATCGCTATTTACAGATTTACAGTTTTTTAAGTTTTTTCCTTTATTTTAAGTAAATGGCATTTAAATTGCTACTAACACATGCATAAAATTATACAATGCTATGTGTGCGTTTATTAAATTTGTTAATGTGTTTGTAATAAAAATGAGTGTGTTTATTGTGTTGATTTGAAAATTGGCTACAATTGATTAGCATACCATTAGGGCCTTTATTTAATGAAAAAATAAAATTTCGTAGAATTTGGCCTCGAACTTCGAGGGCTGGAATCTGCCAGTTAACTCTATTATGTTAGTATAGATTATTAGTGTAGATTTTTTTAATTTCAATGCTTGCTGATTTACAATGCTTTTTGTTGTTTCATTCGGTACAACAAAACAGATTTTTCGGCATTCCTACCCAGGAGCAAGGTACATGTAGCTGCCCATGAGATTAACTTGGTTTTTCCAAATTAGATCTGGCAACACTTAACTATTGGCCTTGAATTTGAAATACCATTTGGCAATTTTTCTTTTTTAGCGATTTTGGATTTTGCCAATTTTTGATTTTTGTTTTTTGGGCGATTTTTATTCTTCGCGATTTTTGAGTTTGGCGATTTTTGATTTTGGCGATGTATTTTCCACGACAAATCACATTGATAACTAATGAAATTGTCAAAAGACTGTCACTTTCGTAGTACTTCATACTTTTTACATAGGAGGTGCCACGCCCACTAATCCCATCCCGCCCAATTTTTATTGGACTACTCACATTAATATCTGATGGACTCGTGCAAAATGTCAAATCTTTTCCTTTTATAGTACACCAGTTATATGATATTAGATATCTACCTTGCATGGGCGGTTCTATGCCCACATCTCCAATCACGCCCATTTTACTCCGAATATATGGCTTTAAATAGTTACTTCGCATGGGGACTGCCACGCCCATTGGTGTGAACCCGCCAATTTTTTGTTTGACTACTCATACTAAGATCTGATAGGCTTGTGCAAAGTGTCAAAGCTTCCCTTTTTTAGCACACCAGTTATATGATATCATATATCTACTTTGTATGGGCGGTGCCACGCACACTGCTCCGATCACGCCCATGCTTTTTCCGACATCAGTAACTTATGGTTTCACACAAAGTCCCAAGACTCACACTTTTACAGTACTCCAGACATATGTATTTTATATTTTCTTTGTATGGCAGGTGCCGCGCCTATTGGTCCGATACTGCCCATTTTGTGTCCGACTACTCACATTAATAACAGTTGACATCAGACAAATTTGAAATGCTCTCTCTATTACAGTACTCGAGATATATAATATTGAATTATTACTTGTATGGGAGGTACCACGCCCACTTATCCGCTCCCGCTCATTTCCGGCGTAGTTACTAATGTTAACAATAGGTGACCACACACAAATTTGCAAAGCTCTCCCTATCATAATATTCAATATATGTATATGATATTTAAAATGTACTTTGTGTGGGAGGTGCCACGCCCACTAAAAATATTTAAAAATTACAGCCTATAGCACTACCCATATCCGCAGTAAGACTCTGCGAAAATTTCAGGAAGTTCAGATAGGTAGTTACGGAGATTTCCTCTTACAAACAAACAAACACACATTACCTCTTTATTATATTTAATTAGTATAGATTAGTATAGATATATTTAACAATACAGTATAACAAGAACGAGTCTTATATTACAATACTGGGGAGATATCGGTACAAATTAAATTTTGTTAGAAAAAGGGAGACACAGAAAAACAAATTATAACATAATAATAAGAAAACTAATGATTACAATCAATGCAAAATGTTAGTTAAACAAGTTTGAAAATTATAGTCGGTCTAGACCGACTATACGATACCCTATACCATGCGTTTAGAAACCCTATCTCTTAGGCTCAACAAATTGGATATAGAAAATAAGCATAAACCAAATTTGAGTGGGATTTTTATTAATTTTTTTGGCTGCAGATATGAAAAAGTTCATATCGGATGCTATATCTATATAGGACTAGGCCCAAAAATGGATCGATCCTGATCATGTTTGGTGAAGAGTCTTGTATTTTGCAAAAATATATACAAACAAAATTTGAGAAGAATCAGTGCAATATTTTTGTTTTTTAATAGATTTAAGTGAAGATCGGAAAGCAGCTCCATATGGGGTCAAAGGTATCATTTTTGGACTACTCATTAATGGATGTAATGAACGCATACAAACCCAATTTGAGTAAGATCTATATGACAATTTGGATCTTATGGCAATTTATGTCGATTTCATATGGGTAATTTGTATGGAGGCTAGGTCTGAACATGGACCGATTCTCACCAATTTCAATGGCGTTCATCCCATGGCCGATAAAAGCTGATGTATCAAATTTCATCAAAATATATTCATATTTGCGACCTGCAGTTTGATTACAAGGTTTACATGGACACACAGACGGACGGACGGACGGACATTGTTAAATCAACTCAGAAAGTGATTCTGATTCGATCCTTATAATTAATGATGGGTCTAGGTCAAATATTTTTGGTTGTTACAAACAGCAGCACAAAGTCATTATACCCAAACCGCATAGTGGTATAGGGTATAAAAATAATAAAAATCATAAATGAAAAGATATATATATATATATATATATATATATATATATATATATATATAAAATAGTGGATTTAAAATGGCTTGCATTACTTATAATTTGAATAGTAGGGGGTAGATGGTTCCAAAGGCAGATCGAGTTTAAAAAGAATTGTCTTTTCGACATTTCTTTCCGATGTGGGATGGTTTTTATTCGTTTTCCTCTGTTTGATCTTGAAAAAATTATTCTTTTATAAAAGTATCCAGTTGTCTTTTGTAGATCAATTTGT
The DNA here is from genome assembly GCA_963682025.1 of Cordilura impudica. Lineage (NCBI taxonomy): Eukaryota > Metazoa > Arthropoda > Insecta > Diptera > Scathophagidae > Cordilura > Cordilura impudica. The sequence continues at coordinate 150,150,113 of OY821517.1, forward strand.
GTAGAAATAAAAGTGTATGGCATTTTAAAAGATTTTCGTACGAGATATTTCAAATCTGTTTCGAGAACTCAGATATGCTGCTTCTTCTTGTGCGGCCAAAAAAGTATCTTGCTATATTGTTATAAGTGACATTAAGCTTTCTCATGCATAATGTATCACAGTTTGCGAATAGTTCGCATACATAAAGAAGTGTTGGCAATAAGTAAGTTTTTGTAACATTCGAACATTGAATGGAGTATAATACTGGGTCATCCACAGATTTCGCAGCATTGCGTAAGTTTTTCCACAAATTGAGTAAATATGATTCGAACAGTTGAGTTCTCTGTTGAACAATACACCTACATTTTTAGCAGTTTCGGATAACCCAAGTCTTGAGTTGTTAATCAGAATTGGTAGTAATTCATTAAGTATGTGTTCTGTTTTGTCAATAATCAAGGCTTTAGACTTGCTTGCATTTAAGCAAAGACCATTTTCTGAAGCCCACTCCCAAATTTTATGTAAATCATGATTTATTTTTTTAATACAGTCATCTATATTAGTTGGTTTACAGCTTATGTAGAGCTGCACATCATCTGCATACATTTGTATTCCACAATAATCGAGGCAACAAGGAAGATCATTTGAATATATTGCAAAAAGAAGAGGTCCAAGTATCGAACCATGTGTGTAAACTAAGAGCCTAGTAGATTTATCAAATCCATGGTACACAGATTAACTTCTATCATGTGGATAATAATAAATTAACTTAACAGCCGTATTTGAAAATTACCACTTGAGTTTAAGGTAAAGAAGAAAGTGTTCTAATGCATCAAATACTTTAAAATGATCCAGCAAAATAAGAAAAGATTTCATATTATTATCCAAATTAGCTCTAAGCTCCTCCAAAACGTCAAACAGGGCAGAAACACAACTATATTTAGGTCTGAACCTAGACTGTTTATCAGTAAGTAACTAGTTTCATTTAAAAAATTGGTCATTTGAATTTGGATTTAACGTTCAAATACTTTAGAAAGATAAAGTAATATTGCTATGGGTCGATATGTTTATCATTTTTTGGGATGGGAATAATTTTTGCATGTTTCCACGTCGTAGGGAAAGTTGAAGTTGCAATTATCGCGTTTAAAAAATGTGTTATGTAATATAAAATATATGGCAGAAGTAACTTCAAAGATTTAGGATGAACTCCATCATGTCGAAGAGAATTTGAATTAATGGTAAGATTAGATTACAAAATGTCTTCCTGGGTGAAATGTATGAAACCAAAATTTAGCGGATTTTGCTCGGTTGAATTGCTTTCGACTTTAGTTGTAGAATTGCGGTTATTAGTATATGAAGTATTGTTATCGTATAAGTTAACATTCACATCAGGCATTGGTATGTTGGTAAATTCATCATTTAATTTGTTAATATCAATATCATTTTCGACTTTTGCATCCACGTTTACAATATATATATTTCAAAGTTCTTTCCACTTCTTTTTTGAGCAAACAGCTGATTTAAATTTTCCCTCATAATAATTGGATTTTGACGATCTAATTTTAGAGTTCACTTCTTTTCGGAAATTTTTAAAAGTGTTATGCAGCTCCGTTGTTTTGAAATGTTTCCGCCTTTCATATGCTTCGTTTCTTTTATTAATCAAAGCCCTTATTTCCTTAGAAAACCACGGTTTCTCATTTCGTATCATTTTAGTTTTGATTGAAATATATTTCTTATACAAAGAAATTATATGGTAATTAAAAACGATGCTTGTTCATCAACAGTAGGCATAACAAAGATTTGGTTCCAGAAAATTGAAGATAGTTCCATTTCCAACGATTGATAATCAATATTCAGAAAGTCTCTAAATTTTATAGTTTGTGTATTTTTTGAGCGGTCGTATTACAGTTCTAAGACATAAAAATTAAATCATGTTTTGAGAACAAAGACGCTGATAGCCGATCAAATAACAGAAGCTGAGAATGATTATTAGTAAAACAAAGATCAAATTGAGTGCTTGTAGTTTTTGTAAAATGTGTAGGCATAGATGAATTTACTAAAATTAAAATAATGGCATACATATCTTCCATTAAACTTTTATCAGTTAATATATTAGAATTAAAGTCGCCAGTTATAATAACATCTGAGTAACCAAATGTAACTGTTGTCAGCATTCCTAGCAGTGGGTCTATATCAATGGCTTTTTTGGCCCTATATATGGTACCAATTAAGAGTTTTTGCTTGCTGCCGTTAAAAACTTCGGTGCTGTTTCGTGTAGGAAGATAATTATTGAATGTGATAAAATTATGGTAAGAAAACTACGGTATGAAGACTATTGGCCATGTTCCATTTTTATTTATAATATTTTTAGTTTTTAATTTTTTTAATTGTATAGCGATGTAATTTTTTTTTTTTCAAAAGCTTCTACTAATTAAGTAAACCAATAGAGAGTGACATTCTACTTAAGGGCTACTTAAAAATGTGATCAGCAAGTATGTTGAATATAAGTCAAACCCAGCAAACTATTTATATACATAGAGCTTTATATTGGTGATTATTTAAAATAAATTGAATTAGATACTGAAGTCAATGTAATGGCTGTAGTAAAAATTTGTTTGTCCCAATGTAAAAATTCATTCCGCTTTTAAAAAAATGGTGTCATAAAATTATATTATATATTAAAACTCGCTATGACTTACAGATACATATTCATATGTATGTTTTCATAATAAATTTTTCCTCCGAACTTTCTATTATCCAATTAAAACATTTTATTTTATCTATTTTAAAATTTTTTTATTTCAATACTTGCTGTTATGCAATATTTTTAAAATTTGTATTCGTTACAGAAATTATATTATATATATATATATATATATATATTATATATTATATATTATATATTATATATTATATATTATATATTATATATTATATATTATATATTATATATTATATATTATATATTATATATTATATTTTATATATTATATATTATATATTATATATTATATATTATATATTATATATAATATATGTGCTGATGTTATGAAAAATAATTTGCTGGGCATCAAGTATACTTTACTGAGATATGAGAAATAAGGGTATCTGAAAATAAAACGACAACAAAAACTATACTGTGTTGACGTTTAAATTTTTCGCCATTCAACGTTGAAACTTATATTTTAAAAAACACCCTGTAGGAAATATACCAAACATCAAAAGCCAAAAATTTTAAAATTATAATATCTTAAAATCTTTAAACAAAAAAAAAAAAAAAAAAATAAAAAAAATAACAATAATAATAATAATCAGTTTTCAATACATTTTTTAAAATAAATTTATAACCGAAGAAAAAGATCCCTATCGGGTTTTTGTTAGTATGTTTCTTATTATTTTTGTTCTTTTTTGGCTTTTGTATATGTATTAACTTCCAAAAACTTGTTATTGCAGCTTTGTGTCTACACGAATATTTTAATAGTATTTTGTGTTGTTAGTGTTAGTGATATTCATACTCATAGTTGTCACGTATGTGTATATTCGCATACTTATAAAAAGTAATAGTATTTACTGTTTATTTTCCGTTGAGCTCATTTTCTAGGCTGTCAAGTTTTCAAGTGTAATTTTATGGTAACTTCATCATGAAAACAGCGTGAAAATTACTTTTATATGATAACATGCAGATTTGTTTTTGAGTAGAGCTTGTTTATTTTTTTTTATATATTTTCCTTTTTCTACATTATATGTTGTGGTAATTGAAGAACCTTGTACTGAGTAGTGAAACTGTTAAAACGCAATTAATTTTAATTAATTGTAGGTAAACAGGACATTTGTAAATATGACAAGTTAAGTAATGATTTAATGCAGTTTAACAATTTATGCAAAAAAAGGGAATGTCTGCTTCGTTTTGTCAATTTTGTTTATATTAAATATAGAAACTGTTATAAATGTAAATTTTTACAAAGGGAGAAAAAATTTTAAAAAATTTTACTCTGTTTTTTTTTAAAAATAAAAGTTTAATTAAAAATGTTTTTTAATATTTCGTGCCGATTTGACATCATTCGAAAAAAAAAATTGATTTGTTAATATTTTTCTATATCTAGTGTCCAATATGTCACTAGTAATTTAATAGCTGCTTTATTAAATAAACTATAAACGTGCATTATATAAATAAATCTCCGTTCATTTATTTTTCTTTTTTTCAAATCGGTAGTTGAACGTTGTTGAAAACAGTCGTGAAATATTTTGATCCGTACATTTTTGTTACATTCTTTTATTGTAAAGAAAATTGTGATTTGTGATTACCACTAAAATAACCAGGAATTTATTACCTTTAAAACCACATAACTCTGATTTCATAAAGTTACTTTGTTAACATTAAATTTGTAATAAATTGTTTTTGAAATAATTAAAATCAACAAAGTTAAAATTACAAACATAAAAATCTTAAATTAAATAGAACAAAGCATAAAAAGAAACAGACAATAACTTAGTTGTACAACAATAACAACACTACTTACTCAAATAAGAAAACGCAAATAAAATACGAACAATCAAGTGCATAATATTTTTACAACAACACCCATTTTACAATAACAACACATAGCAGCCTATTTGCAAAATTGATAACAAACAAACAAGTAAACTCTTTTCTTATATTTAACAATAACTACACATAATTTGTAATAAATCTGTCAAACTTAAAAAGTAGCGTTGCCACATCTGTTTATTAATATGTCCTGTTTGATAAATACTTGTTCCATTAAGGATGATGGGGAACGGATGATCGTTTGTTGGTTGTGTCATGAACTTTGTCATCTTAAATGTAGTGGTCTTTCTGGGTTAGTTGCGGATGCTTTGACCAATAATAAAGGTCTACATTGGTGCTGCTATAAGTGCAGAAAAATTGGCGTAAGTTTTTATCGCTTCTTTCAAGATACAAAAAAGAAATTTTTGAATATCCAAGAAGAAGCGTCGGATTTAACTAATCGTATTAATGATTATGGAAAATTATTTGACGATTTCAAATCATTGGATAATTTAAAATCTCCTCCTCAATCTTCACCGAAACGCCGTAAATCGTCAAGAAATGCTACCAAAGAAAAAAACAATAATCCTGTTCCGGTTTATGTTACTTCTGGTTCTTCTATACCTGATTCACTTTCAATTATTAATAACACTAAGGATCCTGCTATTCCTTTGAGCTGTGCTGATATTGCCCATAATCAACCTGAATTTGACTTAAATAACCATGTTCCCGTTTTCAATAATAGTCAAACTATAAATAATACGCTAAGAGCTGTACCACCTAAAAAAACTGTTTTCATCTCGAGGCTGGCCTTTGATACAACTACTGAAGATGTTGATTCCTTCATTAAATCTAAGGTGGGTCCAAACGTAGACATTTCAACATATAAGTTTGTTTTTTCTCAACCAAGATCCATTACTTCTTTCAAAGTTACTGTTACTAATGATCTTTTTGAACGTATTCTGGATCCTAATTTTTGGCCTAAATATACATTGGTTCGTGAATATATATACAGGGAAAATCCAAGATCCGCTAACATTGGTCGTCTTCCACAAATTGATTTAAATGCTCCAAAAAACTAGGAGCTTGTACTGTTGATTACATTTCATTAGTTTATCAAAATGTTCGCGGCTTAAGAACTAAACTCACATCTTTATATATGGAAAGTTTCAACTTACAACATCACATCATCGTACTTACTGAAACTTGGCTTAATGATACTTTTTTGAATACGGAAATACTCTCTTACAAATACAATATTTTTAGACGTGATCGTGGGTCCACAACAAATGGTGGCGGTGTTCTTATTGCGGTCTCCAGTATTTTATTTTCAGAGGCTTTATTAATTGACCCCTCATTCGACATCGAATTTATCGCAGTTTTAATTAAACTTAATGGAAAACAATTATTTATTACCTGCTCATATATTCCTCCATCGTCCTCACAGTCTATTTATGACAAACATGGCGAAGCTATTAAATATATTCTTCGTACAGCTAATCAAGATGACTTTGTTATTATTCTTGGTGATTTTAATTTGCCTTCAATATCCTGGAAGTTCTTACCTGATGAAAAATATTTTGTTCCATCCAAATCAAATAATAAGTGTGAAGAGCTTTTCAATATTTTATTTGATCTGAATCTCTTTCAAATAAATGGTATATACAACAATCTTTATAAATTATTGGATTTAATATTTGTCAACGATACTTCGGAATGTTACATCAAGCGTTCAATCCCAATTTCTTCTCCTGAAGATACACATCACCCTACCATTGAAGTAAATTTATATATTCCCTCTGGACTTTTAAAAACACCTTCTAAAAATGATGTTAAAGATTTTTGTTTCGCACAATCAAATTACTGTTTGTTGAACGAACTTCTACACAGTACGAACTGGCACAGTCTATTATCTTTTTCTATTGGATCCACAGTTGCTATTGATCATATGACTGAAACATTTTACAGTACTATTTCCGCTGCAATGGATTTATGTATTCCGAAACAAATTCGTAATAAACTTTCTGGTCCTCCTTGGAATACCAAGCAACTCATAAGACTTAAAAATAAAAAAAATAAATATTACAAGAAATACAAGCTATCCGGTTCTCTTGTGGATTATGGGAAATACTCCATCAGCCGAGCGGAATATACTGCACTGAATAAATCATGTTACTCTAATTACTTAATCAAAATGAAAAATAGTTTCAAAAGTAATCCAAAATCTTTTTATAAATTTGTCAACACTAAGAGAAAAACAACTGGTTATCCTGCTATTATGAAATTTCAACATACTGAATCTTATGATAATACTATTATAAGTAATTTGTTTGCTGATTTTTTTTCAACAACTTATTCCAATTCAACTTTTGATGATTCTACCACTTATCCATATATACTGACTGCTAATAGAACCATATGTATTCCATTTCTTGATGTCTCTATGGTTTCTAAAGGGTTGAAAAAACTAAAATTTTCGTATAATAGTGGACCTGATAAAATTCCTAGCAGTATTTTAATCAAATGTGCGGATGCTTTAGCTATTCCATTGACAATAATGTTTAACTCATCAATTAAATACGGATACTTTCCAAATATATGGAAGGACTCTTTCATTATTCCGCTATTTAAATCCGGAAACAAGTCGGATGTTACAAATTATCGTGGTATTGCAAAATTAAGTACTATACCTAAATTCTTTGAAAAAATTATAACTGATCAACTATGTCACCAAGTCAACACATTAATTTCTCCATTCCAACATGGCTTTCAAAAACGGTGCTCAACCTCAACGAACCTTTTACATCTTACAACAATAGTCAATCGTGGCTTTCTTCAAAGAAAGCAAACTGACGCAATTTACACTGATTTCAGCAAGGCGTTTGATAAAGTCAACCATAAACTTCTTATAAAGAAATTACATCTAATGGGATTTTCTGATCTTAGTACAAAGTGGATATATTCATATTTGACAAACAGAAAGCAAAATGTACTTTTTAATAACATATCTTCGAAAAATATTAATGTTTTATCTGGAGTACCGCAAGGCAGCCATCTTGGACCGCTTTTATTTTCTTTATTTATAAATGATTTGCCACAGGTTATTCAGTTTTCAAATATCCTGATGTATGCTGACGATGTAAAAGTCTTTATGAGTTATAACCAATATTCCGACCACACTTATCTTCAAAATGATTTGGATTCGTTTCACTCATGGTGTATTTTAAATTTAATGGAGCTCAATCTTAAAAAGTGCAAATATATGCGTTTTGTTCGAAAAAGACCAATATCTGTAAATTACGTGTTGGGAGGCTTTCAATTGGAAAAAGTTGATAACTTCTTAGATCTTGGTGTCTTATTAGATTCAAAACTTAGTTTCGTTCTTCATATTACAATTACGGTAAACAAAGCCAGAGGAGTTCTTGGTTTTATAAAACGTTGGTCTAAAGAGTTCAACGATCCGTATGTAACAAAAACACTATACACGTCACTTGTGAGACCGATTTTGGAATATGCATCTATTATATGGGACCCTATCTATCAAACTCATATTGATAGCATTGAATCGGTGCAAAAACAATTCCTACTATTCTGTCTTCGCAGCTTAAATTTTAACCAATTAAATCTTCCGTCATATAACAGCAGACTCGCCCTTGTTAAGCTGCCAACCTTAAAAAGCCGCAGATCTATGCTAAACGTTTCGTTTCTTTTGAACATAATTAATGGCGATGTTTGTTCTGGTTTTCTGATCAACAATATTTCATTTAACATCCCCCAACGGCCAACACGTTTCTTCTCACCTTTAACTGTCCAGTTTTATAGATCAAATTATGCAAACGGTGATCCGCTTAGACGAATGTGTTCTGAATTTAATAAGCTTTATAGATTTATAGATTTTTTTTCAAATACAAATGTCATAAAAAGTAATATAATAATTTATTTGAACACATTAAATTAAATTTTTAATTTTTCATTCATTGTTAAATGTTTTTTTAAATAGTCTGTAAGGATTAATTCCATAGATTAATAATAATAAATAAATAAAAAAAAAAAAATAAATACTAATATTTCTTTATTACGTGTTCGTATTTGTTAACAAAAAAAAAAAAAAAAATATCTGCACAAGTAAGAAAATTATAGTTGGTCTACTCCATCTATATGATACCCTATACCATGCATTTAAATGGTGTTTTGTTAGACTTGTGGTTTTCAAGAAGAAATAAAACGCATATAATTTAATGTTACGGAGAAGAATTTAGCTTTATTAGAAAGATATGGGTTCGCCATTACGTTTTAAAAATGATTTGCGGAAAGTGACCGCCGCGGCTGGCTCGAATAAACTCAAGGCAAGGGGACCAATTTTCGGATACTCTTTGCAGAAGTTGGGGTCGTTTGTCAGCAATAACGTGCCGAATAATCGCTTATTTGCCTAGACAAGCGACTTCACAGAACCCCACAAAAAATAGTCCAGCAGTGTTAAATCGCACGATCTTGGAGGCCACGCCACAGGCCCACGATGCGAGATAATATGCTCACCAAAAGTTTCCTTCAATAAATTGACTGTTTCGTTGGCTGTATGGCATGTACCACAGTGAGATTCTAAGTGCAATAAGTCTATTTTTCAACTGTAAAATATGAAAAATCTAAAGATGCAATTTTGTAGGGAATTGTTTATTTAAGAGAAATGCATCATTGCTTTTTTAAAAAAAATAATTTTTTAGCGCAAAATAATTACTTAAAAATGCTTGGGAGAAGTAAAGCGAAAAGTGACTACGATTTGAATGCAATTTGAGGGCCAGCATACGCATATCTGTTGTTCGTTTAACTATTTTATGTCATGATATTCATAAAATGTGGTATTTTATGATTCTTTAAGAAAAAAAAAAACAACTGGATATCACAAATAGTTTCGAAAATATTTAAATTTAAAAAAGCACATGAAATTTCAGTGTTTTTAGTTTTCTTTGGAGGAAACAATGGTTAGCTCCGGCGACCTCCATGCTCTGACTGCAATAAAATGAAAGAAGGGAGTATATTATTGCGATTTATAAAAACGAATCCTTATAATATTTTATACTGCTGAACAAAGATATAAATTTTATGAAAAAAGTCACAAGAAATTACGCTACAAATTAAGCAAAGAAATAAAGACAAAACAGGTATATGGTGCATACTTTTAGCCAAACGTATTTAAATGCTTTCATAGACTGATAATGCAATAGAATGGCAACTAACACTGATGTTTTCAATCGTCTCTTGGTATCATCAGGTTCTTTTGTTACTAAAATAAGGCATCAATCCCGTAAACAACATCTGAATTTAGATGATATTGAAAAAGAAATGATAGATGAATAAGTAAATAAGTTTCCTTACGCAAGTAAGTAATTATTTTATTTTAGGTAATCCAACTAAATATTTTTACAGAGAATAAGTCAGGCGGATAGTAGGTGAAACGGCTATTTTTTCTGAGTAATATAGGCGATAGGCATGGCCGATTTGGATGAAACTTTCCAAAATTTTGTAGTAGTACAGATGATCCATGCCAAGTTACAAATATTTCTACCTAACAGAAACAATTTTATACGAAAATTTCATTTTAAGTTGTATAGACGGTGGGCGTGGCCGAATTGGATGAAACTTTATATTTTTGCTACTCTACGTCATATAACGCTCTATGCCGAATTTCAAGACTCTACAACAACTCATTATAATTTTTGCACAAAAACGTATGAAGCAATCCCACTACGCGCCGTCTTGTTGGAACCAAAGCTCGTCCACACCAACATCCTCCAATACAGGCACAAAAAATTCATTAATCATGACTCTATAGCGCTCCCCATTGACTGTAACATTATGGCCGGCTTTATTTGCGAAGAAATATGGACCAATGTTTCCCTGTGGCCATAGAGCACACCCAACGGTGACTTTTTGAAGATGTAACGGCATCTCAACAATGGTTTGTGGATCACAATCACTCTAAATGTGACAATTTTGTTTGTTAATGTACCCATTTAACCAAGGTGAGCTTCATCGCTAAACAAAATTTTCTTGTGAAAATCGGGATCGGTGGATATCTCATTTTGGGCTCAGCCGCGGCGACCACTTGCCCCAAATAATTTTTGAAAGATAATGACAAAACTTTATCTTTATAATCAAGCTTAATTCTTGGCCATAACTATAAACTATATGCGTTTTATTTTTTCTTGAAAACCACAAAACTAGAAAAGACGCCCTTTATTAGGTCCATCTATAGAAATAAGCATGAACCAAATTTGAGTGGCATTGTTATTAATTTCTTTGTCATTGGGAATGAAAAACTTCATTTTTTATTGGGACTTGGTCGAAAAATGATTAAGAACTGTCCTATATGAATTATTTTGGACTACTGATTAACAGATATAATAAATACACACAATCCCAATTTGAACGATATCTATATGATAACTTGGATCCTAAGGAAATATAATTTAGGGATTATTTGTATGGGGACTAAGTCTGAAAGTGCACCCACTGTCACCAATTTCAGTACCGTGTGTCAAGTGGCCGCCAAAATCATATATACAAAATTTCTTCAAAACATATTATATTTTCGACCTGTAGTATGTTTACAAGGCTTACATGGCCCCACATATGGACATACGGGCGGACATCGCTAACTCGAATCAGTAAGCGATTCTGTGTCGATCGGTATAATAAAAGTTTACTCTAGGTCGAATATTTTTGATAGTTACACACGTCAGCACAAAGTCATTATACCCTGACCACATAGTGGTTTAATCAATTTGCTATTGGATTTTCTAATGGATTACGCAAGGATAAAAACCGTTGTGTTTTTCTATGAAACCACCGTTAATTATATTATTTATTTTAAATACGAAATAAAGAAAAAAAAACCGAGCATCATACAAATTTGTGTTAATATATTCCAATTAAGGAGAATTTTTGCAATGGCCGATAAAACATTATAAACCATTTATAAATTATTTTAAATATTTCGGTATGATTGATCGATATAAAATTTGTGATTCTGACAGTAAAACAGGAATATTCATACACAGGAATACAGGAATATTCATACACATCATTGTTTGACATTTTTAAATAAGTATATGTTATAAAAACAAGTAAAAGTGTTAAAATTTTTGATACTCTCCAAAGTGTTCTGCACAAAAAAGTAACTATTACATATAATAATGGTTCTAATTTTTACAGTGATAACACTAGCCAACAAGGTTTTGGACTGGGGCAACCAAATATCTTTCCTAGGGTAATTTGATAGGCTGAATTCGAATCTGTCGCAACAGGTTTTCGAGATACAAAAAAATGTTTCTATTTGTTTTTAGTTTATTTAAGAATCAATGAATTTTCAAAAGTAAATGGCGTTACTTGAACGTTGTTTTTACTTTGTTGGTTCGGTTTCACGTATTAGAGTCCAGCATGCTTTTGTCCTAAAATCCCTGATAACTTCTTTCCATTTTCATTAAATCTTGTTGAGCACGCTCCCTTGTTCGTCGCTCATCGCACCTAGGTTTTGTGGAAAAAATCTAAATGGGAATGAAGAAAATGCATTCCGAGTGACATTGGTGCATCTAATTCGTGATAATTTTTCAATAATTTTGCAACATTTTGTCTATAGTTTTCACTTTTATTGTTTTCAAGAAAACTGTCCACGATGCTGTTGAAAGATTTCCAGGCTGCATAATCTTTCTCCAATAGACATTGTGAAAAATATTCATCACTCAATAGCTTCCTGATCTGAGGGCCAACAAATATGCCTTCTTTGATTTTTGAAAAAACCGCTAACAAATATTTAAATGCTGCACCATCTTTGTCCAGAGCCTTGACAAAGTTCTTAAAAAGGCCCAATTTTATGTGCAGCGGCGGAAGAAGAACGGTATTTGGATCAACTTATGATTTATTTGAAACGTTTTGTTTCCCTGGTGAATAATAAGTTCTATTTTGCCAATATATTCTGACGTAAAGGGTCCGCCAAATAACTTTTTTTTTTTTTTTGAAAATGCTATAAAAAAAAAAACTGCTGAATATTATATCAAATTTCTTTTTTTATTTGAAAGTACAGTCCTTCCGGTTAATAATGGAAAATAAATTGATTCAAATGGCTGCCTCGGCTGGCCATGCCTACACGATCGGTCCAATTTTTGGGTACATTATCGATTGTTTGCAGCTGTATTTCACCAGTGGCTTCACGAATATTGTCCTTTAAAGCGTCAATTGTCTCTGACTTGTTGGCGTAACACTTGTCTTTGAGGGCACCCCACAAATGATAGTCCAACGGTGTCAAATCGCAGCTGCGAGGTGGCCAAACGACATCAGCTCTGCGGCTGATAATGCGGTCATCAAAAACAGTAGCGCCGTCCTTTTGAAACCAAATGTTGCCAATATCCTCCTCTTCAATTTTTGTGAACGAAAATTCGTTCAACATAGCCCAATAACGATCGCCATTGACTGTAACGGCCACTCCTTGCTCATTTTGGAAGAAAAATGGCCCAATTATGCCTCTGGACCAAAATCCGCACCAAACAGTGACTCGTTTTGGCTGTATCGGCTTTTCAATGTATGCGTGCGGGTTTTCTGTGCCCCAAATGCGACAATTTTGCTTGTTTACTACATACCCGCCAGGATCAAAGTGAGCTTGACCTGAAAAGATGATTTTTTTGGGCAAAATCGGCATCTTCTGTAAGTCAATCGCAGGCCCACTTAGCGAAGCGAAAACGCATTGGATGGTCAGTTGGCTTCAACTCCTGAACCAATTGGACTTTGTATGGCGTCATACCAAGGTCTTTATGCAAAATTCGTCTCAGTGATGCCTCCGAAATGTTCAACTCTTGAGAACGACGGTGAATTGATGTTGATGGCGCTTCACGCACACTTTCTGCCACTGCAGCAATATTCTCGGGTGTACGCGCTGTTTTTGGCTTTTCGCGCTTTGGTTTATCGATGAGGATGCCAGTTTCTTTCACTTTTTTCACAAGATAACGAACATACGGAGCTGACGGTGCTTCTCTTCATTCAAAATTCGTTCGCAATTTTCACACACATTCTGCAACATTACCATGATTTTCAAAGTAATGCCGCAATATTTCCCAGCATTGTTCAAGCGTACACACAAAGGGAACAACGATATTTTGTGAAACTTTCATCTATAACATTTAGCAAACCAAAGACCTCAAACGGATTAATTTACAGTTATTGACAATGGTTTATCACACCTTAAGGTCACCATAGATCTTCCCTTTATGATCGCTGTATTTGGGTTATATCAAACTGTCAGTCATTGATTCGTAATTTTCCTTTGTATTAATGGCATGACCAATGGTATGGATGGTTTTTCATTCCCATTTTGCAAAAGAAGAGCATTTAAACTGTACTTAGAGCCATTAATAAATAATCTCTATTCAGTTTTGTCATATGGCTGGTTCATTTTTTTGAAATAAACCACTAACACCAGTACAGCAGAGAATAGAGTGTTTCTTTTCAAAACTTGGAGAAAATTCCAAGTTTCTATCTCTTTAGATTGTTACTTTTGTCCCAAATGCAAGATGTTTCCACTGCTGCATGCGTTAAGCTAGTAATTCTGCGTCTTGCTTCGTTAAATGTAAATCACGAATTGGATCATTCGGCTCTGCTTGAGTCCCTAAATATCGTTCATCATCAGCCTCGTACAAACTACGACTGCTGGTGAAAGATGTTTCGGAATTACAGCTCGTAGCAATGGGAATGACTGGTAATGGATCATTTCGTAGACGATCAATTGGTTTGGAAACCGATGGGACATTCGCGTAAGTAATATATTTTCGATTTTTCATATTGATTCAGGCATCTTTGGTTGAACAGAAATTAAAACCGGTTTGGTGGTTACTTGACTCTTTCCAAAGTACTGGAATTAAAAAATCGAGATAGATCTTCTTGCCATTTGACCATTTTTTTAAAACTGTTCGCAACTATTGCAGAACATTGTCGGTGTCCACGGTTTGTCCAAGTTTCTAACAGCAAAATCAATTTAATTTAAGTATGCATTTTTTAATGATTCTGATGTTGCATATCTTTTTTTCCAACGATTTGCAGATGGAAACACTCGAAAGAACTGGCCAAAAAGTGACGATATTAAAAAAATACATTTGAATGACGTACGGAATTTATGTAGAGAAACTTTGAAACACTACAGATCACGGATGCAATACCAGCTATACTGTTTGGATAATTAATGTTTAATACAAATTCATCCGTTTTTATTTCAGATTCTAACCTAACGATACAATTATGTACTCTTTATTAATAAAAAATCACTTTTATAACAATTTTAGTTAAAGGGGTTAAAAAAGAAGTATAAGTAATATCTCACTACAAACAAGTATACGCCTTAGTTAATTGTTTTTGTATGCGAGTACTAACAAGGGTGTCGACGAACAAAAATTAGGTGAAAATCATTTAATTCCCTCTCTATATATATAGTTCAATTTACTTTTAATATATTTAAATTGTTTTCTTGTTATAATGACACTAATTGACCTTCATATTTATCTATTTGTGGTTTTTCTCTTTCTAGGTAAGTTGAAATAAAAATGTGTCAATATTATGCTTCAATATCATGTAAGTACAGGGAGAAAATAATATACACCTTGTACCTAACTCTTAGTTTATTTTCCATATTAATCAGCAACTCCATCGTATTTAGACATGGGCAACGGTAAATGGTTTAGAGATAAATCCGAAAAAATCTACATGCATTATAATTCAAAAGCGACTTTCCAAACTATATATTATACCTTATATATTTATAAATAATCAGAAAATGGAAATAGTAAAATCTGCTGAAAATCTAGGTATATTTTCTAATGACACTCCTATGTGGTCGAACCACTTTAAATATGCTTGTGGTCGTACTTTCTCTACAACTAGAACAATGTGACAAACCCAGCATTGTACACCTATGAAAATAAGAATCCTACTTGCCAAAACGTATCTGATGCCCGTGTTATTTTATAGTTGTTAGCTATTTGCGAAATGTGACACAATTCGTAAACGTTGCATTTAATAACATAATCAGATATGTGTCCTAGTGTATCTCTGTTTTCATCGCAGCTATATGGCATTTCTCTAGATAATGTTTTAAACATAAGAGTTCTAGTTTTTTTTTCATAAAATAGTATATACCCACCAACCAGATCTTCTGTATGACAAACTCTATTTCAGATAGAAGCAGGGGAAAAAGAATTAGATCAATTAGATATAAAGGTTTAATAGCGGAGTGGCATTTCTGCATATTCGCAGTATCCCTCTGGAATTCTATACCCCATAGCTCTCAACTTTTAAGTAATGCACGAAAATTTAAAGAAAATATTTTTAAACTGTTTTCGGCATAACAATTTAAAACATTAAATATTATTTGATATTATATACATTTGATTAAATTAAATTTCAGATATTTCAGTTTTATTTTTTTATTTTTAATCTTAATTGTTTTTTGTATTTTATATAAAGAAAATTTGTGATTAGTTACTAATTTTTGAATTTATTAATGATTCTATAATTTTAAATATAATCAGCTCCATACTGCAAAATTAGACTTTTAGCCTTTTGTATGGAGCAGTCCCAATAAATAGCTAAATATATAAAATAAATAAAAGACATGCATTCAATTTATTTTCATTAATTTTAATGTTTTTTCCTTTGATACTACAAAAACAAAACAAATCCATTTTTTTTTTCTTTGAAAAAAAAAAATAAAAATGAACGTTTACGAACTTAAAAACACTTCTTGTACAATACATAAATCGCAATTTTACTTAGTTTTCAGTCCTTGAATTAAAATCAGGATTTTTCTGCACAGCATTTAACAAACAGTCTTTAAGTGCTACAAGAACAGAATTTAATTTTTTTTTTTTTTTTTAGAAACAAAAACTACTTACTCAGCTTTAAAAATCTACTTTTTTCCATACATGAAGCACATATTAACTTAGTTATCATCCTCCTTAAAAAATAAGGAAAAATCGCAATAGCATGTTTCAAACAAACTTACTTTTTGCCGGTGGCACAGTTGCAACGAGAACAATTTGCCGGTTTTTTTATGAGATGTATTTACAGCGACTAATTATACCCGATATCATTATGTGGTCAGATTATAATGACTTTGTGCTGATGTTTGAACTACCAAAATTATTTGACCTAGACCCATCTTTTCTATTCAGATTAATAAAGAATCACTTTGATGTCTGTCCGTCCGACTGTCCATCTGTCCGTCCGTCTGTGTCCATGTAAACTTTGTAATCAAACTACAGGTCGCAAATATGAATATATTTTGATGAAATATAACGTATATTATTTTGTCAGCCATGGTGTAAAAGCCATTGAAATTGGTGTAAATCGGCTCATGTTCAGACCGAGTCCCCATACGAATGACCTTTATAAGATCGACTTAAATTGCCATAATATCCAAATTATCATATAAATCTCGGACAAATTGGGTTTTTGTGTGCGTTTATTGCATCTATTAATCAGTAGTCCAAAAATAAACCCCACAAGACAATTCTTAGTTGTAGCTCCCATACAAATCTGACCCCGATATTCACTTAAATCTATCAAAAAACAAAAATATTGCAACGTTACCAGTCTCACAAATTTTATCTACAGTAGCCTCTCCTTTGGGCATATTAAAGTCCATTAGCACTTCAGGTTTATCCCTTACCTCACTCGATCCAGTACAGGACTGCACTGCTGATACAGCATGTATATTTCTCCCTTTTTCTGACATATTGAAAACATGGAGGCACTTGCCTCGGTGTCCAAACAAGCTGGACTTTTCGACTCGGACTCGTAACTTTATGAATTACTTCTTACTCTTTCTCATTGTCCCAATGGAATACTAGTGAAAAAAATATCACATGAGATATTCCGGCTAGTATATTGAATACTTTCGCTCAGCTACACAATAAGTCCATAGACGACCTATCAACTGCATTGCTTACTGAGGTATATATCCATACTGGAGTTGTAAAATAATCTGGCATCCGTCAAGGCATAAATTTTGATACCATATTTATTGGGATTTGAGGGGTATGTTGCTTTAACCTACAACGATGTCTTAAAGGCTCTAAGTTTGCAACGATAGTAACAAAGTGGGACACACTGTAATATTTTTGGAACGTTTCTACAACTTCCTCAAATAAATCCCATATAAGGGGCGTATGTGTCTACGACAGAAATCAAAAAACTTTCAAGAAATCAAAGTGTTAAATTTTCCAATATTTTTATCAATTCAAGTTTGTTCGCTAAAAATCATATGACATCCCCTTTTGTTAAATGAAATTTGTCAAACAAACTGCAAGTAGATTTATGAAATACAAAAATCTTAAATTTTAGTTTGAAAAAGGAAAAAAAAAATAGCACAAAAACAACTTAGAAATAAAAAAAAAATTACAAAATTAAGAAAATCAGTTTACTGACTAATTTGTTCAATAATTCAAAATTTCTTAGTAAATTTATTTTTATTCCAATAAGAGAAAAATACTTGGTAAAATCTGGCTAAATGCGCAAAGAATTGTACCGCTTTCGGAAACAAAACTTTTACTTTCTTTTCCAACCAAGGTTGCAGAACTGTTGGATGTATGGAATAGGAATTTAAAGTTGGACGATTGCTTCAATCCCTATACACAAGACCGTGTGTGCCACCTGCATTTCACTCCGGAATGATTGTGATAGAAACGTCCGAAGAAAGGAGCAACACTTATTTCAGATATATCCAATATTAACGAGGGAACGTGGCGAACGAATTAAGAGAAAATGCGCTTAAAAATGATACAAAATTTAAGGAAAAGAAGTTGCCATTTAGAGAATGTATATTGCGAAAAGCTTTTAATGCATTCAAATCTTTATCACAAGAACGATGTTGGAATGAGACGGTTGAAGCAAAAAATTATTCCAATGAGAAAATCCTCCGGAACAGAAACGGAAACAGAATACCGCACCGAACCGGCTCGGCGTACATATAACAGAAGGAAAATGTATGAAACTGATATAATTCTAGCTGAATTCGAACTTTACTGAAATTGCTAGGGCGGCTGCCCATGGAGTAAAGAACTATGAAAGAAGAAGAAAAATCTGTTGCGAGGAAAAGTTGCTAGGGAGATAAAATGCGCCAAAAGCAACTAAAAGTAATGAAGCGTGAGGCGAATCGTCTAAATGCTATCATCCCGACTCCATATTCCAGCAAGTAAGGAATTGCATTTGCAAGAATAATTGTACAAAAGAAGCAAATTTCCAGTGAGGAGAACAAAAAATAGAGTATACGACAAGCAAAACATCCTTAAGGAATTGTAGGCCAATCAAGTATGTGAAGTCCGGAACTGACAACGATGTTTTAAGTAAGCTTAAATTTGGGACCAAAATAAAAGGAATGCGTTTTACTCCTCGACGAGGTTTCGATAAGAAAGGACTTGCTGTATAATAAATCAAATGATCGGATTGATGGGGTTTTCGATATTTACCATGATGAAAGACCAAAGGAAGTAGCAACGAAATAGTTTCGAAAGGACGAATGTTTCGAGAGAAGCTCAAGTGCTGAATCGCATCATGTTTGCAGCTATAAAAACTAAATTAGATGCTGAGTTCTTCAATGAATGGATTGCTGAGAAAAGTGCTGCATACACCTTTCTTCGTTAACCAGTTCAATAAAGTGTTCGAAGTACTATATAGCAGAAATTAAGTTAAAAGGAAATTTGTTTCATTCTTGGCTTTATTGAATACTAGATGTAACCCGGTGTGCTTCGCTACACCCTCTCCCTCCCCCCCCCCTTCCGAATTGTTATGAAAGGGCTCACGCAAAGTCCCGAGGCCCTCACTAGTACAGTAATTCAGATATATCACATTTAAATCACATTTAAATATAAAGTTTGTGTGGGGGTACCATTCGCATTTATCTAATCCCGCCCATTTTTTTTTCTGACTACTCACGTTAATAATAGAGATAAATTTGCAAAGCTTTCTCTATCATAGTACTTAATATATATGATATTAAAAATTTACTTTGTATGGGAGGTGCCACACCCACTAAAAATATTTAAAAACTTAAAGCCTGTAGCACTCCCATATCCGCAGTAAGACTATGTGAAAATTTCAGGAAGATCAGATGAGTAGTTACGGAGATAACCTCCTACAAACAAACAAAGAAACAAATATTACTTCTTTATTATGCTAGTATAGATTTTTAGTACATATTTTTCTATTTCAATGCTTGCCGATGCTGATATACAATGTTGTTGTTTTTTAATTCGGTACAACATTATCAGATTTTTCGGCGTTCCTATCCTGAAGTAAGGTACATGTAGCAGCCCATGAGAAGAAGATGGATTATCCATATTAGATCTGGCAACACTTAACTATTGGCCTTGAACTTAGAATATCTTTTGCCAATTTTTCTTTTGAGCGATTTTTGATTTTGCCCATTTTTTATTTTGAATATTTTTTTTTTGGGCAATTTTTATTTTTCGCGATTTTTGGGTTTGGTGATTTTTGATTTTGGCGATATATCTTCCACAACAAATCACATTGATAACTAACGAACTTGTCAAAAGACTGTCGCTTTCGTAGTACTTTATATTTTTTACATAGGAGGTACCACGCCCACTAATCCCATCCCGCCCAATTTTTATTGGACTACTCACATTAATATCTGATGGAGTCATCCAAAATGTCGAGTCTTTCCCTTTTATAGTACACCAGTTATATGATATTAGATATCTACTTTGCATAGGTGGTGCTACGCCCACTGCTCGGATCACGCCCATTTTTTTGTTCGACTAATCAGACAAAGAACCTATGGGCTCACGCAAAGCCACAAAGCTCTCTCTTTTACAGTACTCCAGATATATGACATTAAATAGTTACTTTGCATGGGAAGTGCCACGCCCATTGTTGTGAACCCGCCACTTTTTTGTTCGACTAATCAAATGAATAACTTATGGGCTCACGCAAAGTCCCAAGACTCTCACTATTACAGTACGCCAAATATATGGCATTTTATATTTAATTTGTATGCAGGTGCCACGCCTATTGGTCCGATACTGCCCTTTTTTTGTCCGACTACTTACATTAATAATAGATGACATCAGGCAAATTCGGAAAGCGCTCTCTATCACAGTACTCGAGATATATAATATTGAATTATTACTTGTATGGGAGGTACCACGCCCACTTATCCGATCCCGCCCATTTCCGGCGTAGCTACTAATATTAATAATAGGTGACCTCACACAAATTTTCAAAGCTCTCCCTATCATAGTACTTAATATATGTATATGATATTAAAAAGTTTCTTTGTGTGGGAGGTGCCACGCCCACCAAAAATATTTAAAAAATTATAGCCTATAGCACTTCCCATATCCGCAGTAAGACTCTATGAAAATTTCAGGAAGATCAGATGGGTAGTTACGGAGATTACCTCCTACAAACAAACAAACAAACAAACAAACAAACACACATTACCTCTTTATTATATTAGTGTAGACTTGGAAACAAATGTATCAATGGGCGTTTTCTTACATTCAGGTGTTTTCTCGATTTAAGCCGAGATTTGTTCAGAAAATAAAACAAAATAAAATTCATTTTGTTTAGGAAATTTAACCAGGATGCGCTAGAAAATTTCATCTTTAAAATATGTTCGAATTGTGGATCAAACGATCACCCTTTGATCAGTGAATTACAATGCATTCTAGTACGACTAATTTCTGTGAAAATAATATCATTCAAACATGAGTCAGTGAATCAAAATTGAGAGAAGAAAGACACCGTTATTCTGGAAGAGGCGAAAGCAAGCGACATATCAGAGGACTTAAGAAAGACTCTTTATATTCAGATATCTACGGAAGAAGCGGACAATGACAATGATACCATCGTTATTAACCCAAACTTGGAACAACTAGCAATGAGTTGAAAATGCTGCCATATTACACGAGATATGTGATTTTTAAAGAAATGTGTGAAGAAAATCAAATGGGGGAAATGTAAATGGAGAACCAGGATCAGCACAAACCTTTATACAGATCAAGGCTTATAATGTGGAGAAAACAAAAAAAAAATTTTTCCATTTCTACGCAGTTCTTCCCCGAAAAGTATCACATAATAAATCTGATGCGGGCAATAATTACTACAATCGAATAGAATATGGCTACATCGAAGTTCTCTGCATGGTTCGATGGAAGCGTCCATCAGAGAGCGCTTTTAGATTTTTATATAACTGTTTTGTTGTAAAAAAAAAAACCCAAAAATATTAGTTGTTAGTTTTATTTTAAAAAGTAGACAACGGACGGTGCAGAATAGAAAACTGAAAAACTAACGACCTAAAATAAGCAAAATTTAATGATAGAAAATTTGTAGTTTAACGACAATGCATATATTTTTATGTTAACTATTTCTTTTGCATACTATTATAAACTAACTAGTCATTAATAAATTTTCAATTTTCATTTATTTATAAATAAGTTTTTTCAAAAAGAAAGCGGTGAGTGAAGGCAATTATAAGTATGAATGTTTGTGAAGATTTTCTGTATATGTTTTATGTGTGAATAACATAAATTTCAAATATCGTAAATTTTTGGTCGTAACTTTGGGAGCAAAACCAAATTACCGTATTTAAGGCACATGATTTTGTTCCAGCAACAGGGTCTTCGGTTTCAATTATTTATCAGGGGCATGTTTATACGCTTGTTGTCTTCTCTTGCATTATCAGTTTTTATGCTCCAAATATTCAGTTTGCACATCCTCCTTATTTATGGTCCTTGGTAAAACCTCCAAATGGTTAGGCGTTCCCCGACCAAATTTTCTTTATGACCAATTATATTTTTTTTCCTTCTCGATATATATTAGTTCAAGTTTTCAGCTATAACACACGAATCCCTTGTGAGTTCTCAGTTCGTTCTTCAGCATATAACATATAAGGCATATACAAATAATTCTGTAACCCTCAGACAAGGTTCCATAGTGCTACTTTTTTCATGAAAGGGCAGTGTGTTTGCCTATCTTAATCAATCTTTTGTTCAATTTAATTCTGCTAAATGCTGCAAAATTTAAATCCAACTTCTGGCCAGCCTTAATATATTATAATAAATACTATTGTCTTTAAAACTTATGTCATTAAATTATTTTCACACACCAGGTTCTTATAATCGCACCATGCGAATAATGGCGTACGTTGCAAACGGTATCATGTTCATCTTCTTTTTTTTTTTTTTTTATTATATAAAAAGACACGAAGTCACGTGTTAATACACGTTTAATTTGTACACAACCTTAGGAAAATTTATCATACCATTGTATTTTATGTATGATTAGCAAAGAAATAAGAAATAATAGAAATTGAAAAAAAAAAAATATTTTTAAATGTTGAGCTTGTAAGTCTTAAGGATGTATGTGGTGATGTTATTGTATTTATAGATTTTTATATACACTGCACAACAACGTTATATGCCCAAAAAAAGGATTTATAAAATGGACCTTTTTTTTGGTATATTTCAATTGACAAAAACAAATCAATTACTTACTCCAAGTGTTTATATCAGCATTCAAGTGAACTTCTTGTCTACAAGTGATGTCTGTCTGGTCAATATTTTATTTTAAAGTGCTTTAAACAATGATTGAGTCCACTCAAGGACAGACCATTTCTTTTGCAAATCAATATTGGAAATCTTTTCATTGTAAATTAACCGCCATCTTTGAAAAATATATTGATAAAGGTGAGGTTATTTGTTGTGTATTCCATAAAGATCCAAACATTGAATTAGTTTTTCCTAGATTTTTATCTGTTGAAACGATTCCAGTTTTCTGGCTGTTTCGGGTAGTGTCATTGTTCTCCCTGCAATAATCAGATACTTTGAGGCACTTCCACTTTGCACTTGCCAATGTATAAATTTAATTTAGATCTGCATTTAATTTTCCAACGTACATATATGTACAAGCAGTATACCCGCTACGTTGTTTACGTAAATAATATATTAATGGCGAGTATTTAAAATATAAGGATATTTAAAAACAATAAGATATGAGTGATAAAACGATAGAAACTTTTAACATAATATATTTTTGACGACTTGGACGGTAAATACCAAAAAAATGGATTAAAAGCTCTTCTATTAGTTTAAACAATTTTATTGATTTAAAAAAGAAAAAATAACAAAACTTCAAAGTATGCATGTTTATGTTGTTGACAAAGCAACGGGAAACTAAACTATACATTAACGCTGTAGAAAAATGATGGTCATGGTCTTGGGGATGGATGATTCCTATACCGAACGACTTTATTATTAGGATATTATAGTAAATCCCTCAAAGCATTTGCTCATGTGTGGGTATAGGCAAATTGTAAGCCGTTTAAATATTTCACTTTTTCGTCAATACTATTCGCCAACAGTATTCTAATTTCAGTTCATGTATTCTTTAGCAAGATTAATGCAGGCCCCACGATTTCTCTGATATTCGTGGTTTCATTGCAGAACGATAATATCCAAGATCAGCCTAAATTGCTCGTCGGAAACAATTCGAACAGTTTAACTTTCAGATTGTTAGTGAATTCTTTAGGTAGCATTTTTGGCCATTTTTAAACTCCCTCGCTGTTAAATTATCCTGTCTTTGACGCGTTTTGTGGGGCCTGCGCCAGAAATGAAATTATGGATTTATTCATAAAAAATTTCTCACAAATATTCTTTTGCTTTTAACCAGCACTAAAATCGTCTATTATTCTGGTTTTTACGTTTAACTCTTCATGAAACTTTATTCTTGCCATTAGTTTATAAAAATAGAAGGAAAATCTTATCATTTACATTTTCTTTTAAGCCTTCTTTTATTTTTATTGTTTTAATCAACTCTGGTGAAGAAGTTTAAAAGTTCGACTGTTTTGGCATCACTAAAAAAATGCGTTTAAACTTTTTAAATAATGGTAAACATCTCGTAAGACTTGATTTTGAAAAGAACCACAGATAATTCAATTCAATTCAATTCAATTCTTTATTTACTATTTAATATAACATACATATATCATCTTAAACATAATTTATCTCAAGAGTTTAGGAATATTAAATCCTTTTCTGCTTTGTTCTAACTATACATAAGATATTTTTAATATGGACACAAGCTATTTATAATATCACTTGGTATGAAGGAAAAATTAGCAAAACAAAAAAACCTTTCTGATTTTTGTTAGTAAAGATAAAAATAAAAGCTATAAGATAAGGGGCTTAAAATTACGCTGAAATTCTGATGTGAGACATCGGGTGTTAAAACTTGAAGTCAATCTTTCAATTTTATCTCGAACTAGATCGATATTTGCGAGCGCATGGAGTCGATTTGTTGAGTAGTGCCATGGTAAATTGTAAATCATTTTCAATAACTCGTTTTGAGCTATTTGCAATTTTTTGATGTGACACTGAGCAGATGATGACCATACTGGAGCAGCGTAGAACATAATTGCATGAAAAACTGATTTTAATATTAACTTTTTATTATCAATGCTCAGTTTAGAATTTCGATTTATAAGAGAGTATAATATTCTTGTAAGCTTATTGACTTTGTCAATGATATATGGGATGTGGTTTTTAAATTTAAGTTTCCGGTCAAGTATGACTCCTAAATATTTTGCACTACTTTCCCAAATTATTGTGTTGTTGTTGAAATTTATTGAATTATGTGGTAAATAACATGATTTTCGCCTTCTCGTAAAGTATAGTGCTTGTGTCTTTTGAGTATTGACCATTATTTTCCATTTCGTGAAAAAATCATAAGTTTCTTTTAATGCAGCTTCCAATTTTGAGATGACGTCAGTGGCAAGTACATCAGAGCACAGTAAAGCTGTATCATCAGCGAAGATTGAAGTTTTGCAATAATTTAATGCTGGAAAATCCGCTGTATAAATATTATATAAAATTGGCGACAAGCAAGAGCCCTGTGGGCATCCTGCTGGTGTGCTTTTTTGCTGAGAGTGAGTGGAGCTTATGTAAACATAGAATGATCTGTTTTTAAGAAAACTTTGGATAATTTTAATTATTTCTATTGGAAAGTTGAAGTTTGACATCTTAAAGATTAGTCCGTTATGCCACACTGAATCAAAAGCAGCCTTAATATCGAGTAGTACCATTCCCGTTGATTTTCCATGTTCAAAATTTGAATGGACCATGTTTCTGATTCTTAATAGAGGTTGAACCATGTTATGTTCTTTTCTGAATCCGAATTGATATGATGGTAGAATATTATTAACGTTAATAAATTCGGTTAGTTTGTCTTTTATAACCTTTTCTAGGATTTTGCTAACAGATGAAAGTAAGCTTATCGGTCTGTATGACATAGGACTGTCGGCTGGCCTACTCGGCTTTAATATTGGAATTATTTTGGACTCCTTCCATATTTGGGGAAAGTAGCAAAGCCGAAGACATGCATTTACCAGTAATGTAATGAATCTTATACCTTTTTTAGGTAAAGCTTTAAGACATTTATTATTTATGCCATCAATACCTGGAGATTTTTTAGCTTTAAGTCTTTATATATGGTTGTGTATATTATCTAAAGATACTAGCAGGATATCGCTCTGATTAGGATTTATTACATTGAGACGGGCTATTTCATTCTCTACAGCCGTAGCAGTAGCAGGATCACCGAGGTTTATGGAAAAAGTATGATTCAAGATAAATTGTTGAGCCAATATTTCGCATTTTTGTTGTTTTGTGGTGTATACCGAAGTGTTATCTTTTAACATTGGTATGTTTTTCGACCTCTTCTTTAAAATTTTTGACACATTCCAAAAATGAGAAGAGCCTTTATCCAAAGTCGATAACATTGTATTCCATGATTTATTTCTAAAAGTTTGTATTTCTACTTTAATAGATTTATTAAGAAGTTTAAGCTGTATTTGGTCTGCATTGTCTCTCTAACGTACCCAATTTCGTCTAAAAAAATTTCTCATTTGGATTAGGTGAGTAATTCTCGTGGGAAAAGATTTTATTGTCATTGTATACTCTATTTTAGGTACACTTTGATAAATAGCGGTATTTATACATTCATTGAATGTTTCAACTAATGTATCAATTTGGTTAGTTTCTGTTATTGTGTCTAACTCTACTACATCAATACTTCTATTTATACAATGTTGAAACAGTGTCCAATTTGCTTTATTGAAATTATAAGATAAATTGTGAATTACGTTAAAATTAGCATTTACAACCGTTTTTATGGGCAAATGATCAGAGGAAAGGTCATTAATAACTTGAATTGGTGACATATTCTGGGTAATGTTTGTTAAGAACAAATCTAATGTTGAAGATTGCCTGCTCGGATTTGAAGGTATGTATGTGTGGTCATGTGGATAAAAAATTTGTATAAAATCAGTGTCTAGTTGTTCATGCAGCAGGTTACCCCAACAGTTTGCCCTCTGGCAACCCCATAAATTATGACGACAATTAAAATCACCTCCGAGGATAAATTTATCATTGGAGCGAGCTAGTTTTCGAAGGTCGGAAACGAAATTTTGTTTCTTACGGTTATCTTGACCAGGATTACCTCCGGCAAAATAGCACGAATAAATATAAATATTGTCGTTATTGTTTAACGTCATTTTTATTCCAATGTTTTCAATTATTGTTGTGTTTAAAATAGGTAACAGTGTGTGAGATAAATTCTTTCTGATGAGAATAGCAACCTCTCCTCCTTTCCTACCATCTCTAACACATCTGTAGCAGTAACATTCTTGATGTCGAA
Source organism: Cordilura impudica (assembly GCA_963682025.1). Classification (NCBI taxonomy): domain Eukaryota; kingdom Metazoa; phylum Arthropoda; class Insecta; order Diptera; family Scathophagidae; genus Cordilura; species Cordilura impudica. The sequence goes on from OY821517.1 coordinate 150,177,369, forward strand.
TTAAAAAATTTTGATTGAGCCATGTCTCTGACAATAGGCAAACATGAATGTTATTAATTATTAAAAAATTTAAAAGTTCGTCCTTTTTATGGCGTATGCCTCTGGCGTTCCATGATACGATATTGATATTATCCATTAGTATAGAAATTTACAAGCGAGGTTAGTTATTACCTCAAATTGATCTGCACGAGATTTACATTTTTTTAAATTTGAAATTAACTCCATAGTGAGAGTTTTTATCTCCTGTATTGAAAACGGGTTATTATCAATATTATTGGTTTGTTGTTGAGTATTCCAATTGCTAACACCAGGCTGTGTATTTTGATTTAAAGTATTAAGGAAACTTACATTATATTGAGCATTGTTGCTTTGAAAGTTATTTTTTTGCCCGTTATTTTTACGATGATTATGATTTCTTGGAAGAGTACGTTGCCTAATTTGCAAATAGCTGGCTCTGTTCGGACAATCGGGAAACATCGCTTTGTGGTTCCCCATGCAGTTTGCAAATTTTTCGACTGTTTCAGTACACTCAGTAGACTTGTGGTTTCCAGCGCAGTTGACACAGAAAGTTTTCACTTTGCAGCGACTGGAACCATGGCCAAACATTCGGCAGTTGTAACACTGCGTTATTTTTGATCATGTCGGTGGTTGAAATTCCCACTTAACTTTAACAAAATCGAAAACCGAAAAGTTTTTTCTCAATTCTTTGACAGTGATTGTTTTCCTTTGAAAATACACAACATAGATTATTTGTTCGTTGTTAGTATTTCTAACTTTAGTTACTAACTTAACGTCTAGGCATTGTAGCCCTTTACTAATAAGACTATTCTTAATTTTGACTGGATCTTCCTTATCAAGTCCCAATAAGCTTTGTATGGCTTGTCACTTTTTGTGCCATATGTAAAATGCTAATAGTTTTTTGCCACAAGATTATTATCGTAAGACTTGGTTTTGAAAAGAAACACAGATAATAATATCTAAAAATTGAATGTAATTTTTTTTGTTAGATAATTTTAATTTTAGTTCGGCTTGAAGTCATAAATTTTAATAAAATTAAATAAAACGGAATTGTTTTAGATTTTATTATCAATGTTTGTTTATTTAAAACCCAATATTTCGGTCGAAATCTTCGATCATCTTCAGGGGATCTATTTAATGAAATATGTATAAAAACAAATAACACAATAAATACAAAATATACATACAAAAACGGATAATACATTTATCACATAAAGTTTAATTACATACATTTTTAAAAAACAAATATTCCGCGATTAATTTTTTTATAATTTATTTTTTTCTGCATTGGCCTTTCGTGTTTGTGTATAAAAATTTTAATTTTAGAAATTCATTTCGAATCTTGTTTGCACAATTTTGAAACATTTCGCTATATTTATAGATGAAGCTTGAAAGTTTTGTAACAACAAAATGACATTTGCAGGCCGGAATTAATGTTTTTATATTCATATCATATTCAATAACAAAGGTTTAAACAGTTAAAAATGTATTGAATGTAACTATAATTATGCAAATGTGATGTAGTATAAAAAAGTTAAGTTGAAAAGTTCATACCGTTCCTAGAAATATAAAAATCTACTTTTGCCTATATATTGACGACTTCATGTGGAAATGGTGTAACTCAAACTTGCGTTGCTTTGCATGAGAAGGAAAAAAATTTTTTATATTTATACCAATCATTCATTATACCCTGACCACTCAGTGGTATAGGGTATAATTACTTTGAGCTGATATTAACCAAAATTATTTGAGCTGGAACCATGTTTTATTATACCGATCGAATTAGAATCACATCCAGAGTCCATTTAGCGATGTGTAAACCTGGTAATCAAACTGCAGATAGCAAATAGACATTTAATTTGATGAAATTTGGTATATGGACTTCTACCAGTCATAGAACGAACAATGTTGAAATTTGTGAAAATTGGTGCATGTTCCGAGCTAGTCCCCATTCAAATGACCCCTATGAGGTCAACCTAAATTGCCATCAGACCCAAGCTACCATATGGATCACAGTCAAATTGTGTGTGCTTTTTACAGCATTAGTCCAAAAATAAACCCTATAGGAAAATTTTTAGTCATAGCCCCAACATAGCTTCTTCCCGCTCTTCATTTAAACCTAGTGTAATGTATGCATACTATAGGGCATTCACAGAGTGCATGAATGCTGAGCATAGAGCATTTTCACTTTGGTAATAAGAACTATTTAATTTAGAACCACTTGACATACATATGTTAACCAAGAACAGCGCAATTGTTAGTGCACGTGTTTTCACTATAAGCAATGCGATCAATGAATGTGTGTGGTATAAACAAACCCAAAATAACAATAAATAAAAGGGTTTCGGATTTCATTCTCAAGGGTGCCGGTAACACAAAGTAAATACGGAAACGTATATTTTGTGTATTTGAATTACCGTACTTGACATGATTTTGTGTTTGACCACCCATTAATCGTTTAATGCAGGTGTTGCACATATGTTTGTCATGAGGTAATTTACCAGAGTCAATCACTATGCTGCTGTAGCACTATTAGTTTTAAGAGAGAATTTAAGAGAATTATTTTGTAGAATTCTAGTTAGTAAATTTAGTATATAAGTAGCAGATAATTTAATTTTAGATACAGTATAATTTTGGTCTTCATCAGAACAAATAAAAGAAAATAAAAATTACTAGAAAGAAGAAGTATTTTCATTTAACCCGAATACATTATGATCAACCAGTCAAATTCTAAGCATTAAACACATAGTTACCACATGGCGATCCTACCATATACCACACTAGACAAAAATAAATATTGCACAGATTTTCACAAATTCGGTTGGTATTTATATGTTTTTGAAAAAAATATGTTACTTTACCAAATATGGCCAGCATCGGTTTTCGGTGGTCGACCTAGCCCCATATAAATATAGTTCACTTGATATGAACTTTTTCAGGTCTGCAGGCAAAAAATTCAATAAAAATTCCACTCAGATTTGCTTTATGCTTTCTAACAAATTAGGTAGTTGGACCTAAGACCAATTCTCTAAAGAATGGTACAGGCTATCGGTCTATAACGACTATATTTTTCGTACTAGTTTTTTTTTTTTCAGAAAATGTATTTTTAAATAAAAATTTATCAGTTGAAAAGTACCAGTTTTCCAAGTTTTTGGCAGTTTAGAACAAATTTTATTCTTGTCCGATGTTAGTGTCTGTGGTGTAATCAAAAAATCAAATTTTATATTCCTAAATTTGCTTTATGCTTTCTAACAAATTAGGTAGTTGGACCTAAGACCAATTCTCTAAAGAATGGTACAGGCTATTGGTCTATAATGACTATATTTTTCGTACTAGTTTTTTTTTTTCAGAAAATGTACTTTTAAATAAAAATTTATCAGTTGAAAAGTACCAGTTTTCCAAGTTTTTGGCAGTTTAGAACAAATTTTATTCTTGTCCGATGTTAGTGTCTGTGGTGTTATCAAAAAATCAAATTTTATATTCCTAAATTACTTTGTAAAATACAAGAAGGTATACTTTTACACTTACGGACCGTATTTACCCCCTTAGCATACGAATTTCGAAAAGTTTTCCTCTCGTCTGATGTTTATATATCTGGTTGAATCCACATACTATATTTCATATTCCTAGATTCACTTTTTTAGAAGATACCAAATGCTTTTCCTCCCCTAGACGTTAGAACTAGCAGTACATTCATCCTTGACTGATGCCCGCCTTTTGGGTGGAGTCTGTATACCAAAAGTTATATATATATATATATATATATATATACAGATTTATATGATAAGAAGATACAAAAAGGTACCATTTTAGCTTTTATGGGCCGTTCTTTCGCCTTAGTGGACCGAATTTCGAAAAAATAATCCTGAGCCAATGTTTGTTTCTCCGATGGACTCTACACACCAAATTTCGTATTCCTAGATTCATTTGTTAGCATTTCGCCGCTTTCTAAAAATCCCTTCTAAGTGGATCTTTTCGCCAAGAGAGAAACTTGCAGTTCAAATTTCAAGTTTCTACGCAACTGTTTTATATATATATATATAGATAACTGTGCATCATCAATATATTTATGTGCTTTGCAAAACTGTAATTGTTTTTCTGGAAAATTTAAGCAGCTGGTAAAAAGTAGAGGTCCAAGTATACTATGCGTTCATAACTGATAGCATATTTGGTAATATGAGAATCAATATTCTATAAAATACGTACTATGAATGCAATAATTATCACATCTTTATGGAATCAATAATATTAATAGGCTAGGCGATTTCTTGTGACCCATGTTTTGTTCTACTGTTTTATTCCGATTTTGACCAAACGTATATTATTTGAAAGGTATTTTTTCTTTTTAGCCGTTTTGCAGATTTACAGAGTTTTAAATTTTTTCCTTTATTTTGATTAAATTGCATTTAATCATACATAACATTATACATATGCTACGTGTGTTTTATTAAATTTGTTAATGAGTTTGTTATCTTCATTTACAATAATAATAAAACATAAAAGTGTTGGTTTGTGAATTGGCTAAGTAGAAAAATAAAGCTGCCTAGAAATTGCACTCGAATTTCGAGCGCTGGAATCTGCTAGTTTATAGTAATATGTTTTCTTTCCAAAAATAAACCTATGTTAAACAAAAGTTTGGCTAATTAGAAATACCGCTATCAAAATCTCTTACACCGCAATACCTAACATATTAAAGCGTTCAAATTGCTTTCCCCATAGAAATGATATCGGGAGTTCTCGTCAGGTCAATTTATGCTGAAAATTGTTAATTCATGAATGCGAATGAGCTAAAAAATTAAAACTTCAAAGACTGGGAAGCAGTTCGTCAAGGTGTTGATAAGGTGTTAATAAGTTCTATGAAAAAGTTAATACTTTATTGCATTAAAGTAAAAGGTGATATTGCAAATTATTGAAAAAATAAGGAATTGATTGTTTATTTTTCTCAAAAGGGCTTTTTAGCATTTGTGGTAATCAAACTGCAGGTCGCGTATATATATTGTTAGGAAAATTAGTGTATCGTATAATGCAATGTATTGAAAGTGGTGAGAATCAGTTCATGTTCACACCAAGTCTCCATGCAATTGACCCTTATGAGATCGACATAAATTGCTATAATATCCAAATTATCTTATGGATATTGGTTAAATTGGGTTGGTGAATGTTAATTACATCCACCTATCAGTAGCCCGAAAACAAACCCTTTAGGACAATTCTGCGTCATAGCCACCATATGAAGCTGATTCCCGATCTCCATTTAAATGTATCTAAAAACAAAAATATTGCACAGGTTTTTCTCAATTTTGGTTTGTGCAATGTTTTGCAAAAAATTATTGACCTTACAAAATACAGTCAGAATCGGTCGCTTTTTCGACCTTGTCCCCATATAAATATGGTATCCGATATGCACTTTTTCATATCCGAAGGCGAAAAAAAAAAAGAACGAAGCCACTCAAATATGGTTTATGCTTATATTCTAAATCTAACTAGTTGGACCTAAGAGATAGGCTCTCTAAACGCATTGTATAGGGCTATCTATACCGACTTGTTGAAATTACATTATTAAATAGAGTATATATGTTACAAATGACAGGTTATATGATAAAATTGTTTTTAAACATTCAAGATGACAGCTTAAAAATACAACTAAAATGAGAAGTTGTATTGAGGGGCTAAAATGTCTCTTTGATCCTAAAAGTTCATATTTTGAATAATATTAGCTATATTCATGAGAGGTTTATCTATCTTATTAATTAGGCACTACTAGTAGTAGTAAGAGCTGCCGAGGCAAGACTTGTACCGTAGGTTCAGTTCGAGCTCTTTTGTTTTTTAGTTTTAACCCTCTAGCTGGCGTTGGCGTCAAGTTATAAAAAAAAATTCTTGTTTTCAGTGCGATTTGACTGCAATTCAGAATGTGTGTATGTTTCGTCATAGGAAATTTTTGCATGTATAAATGGACCCGATAGGTGGCGCTGGGGTAAAGTTATTTCGAATATTCTTACTTACGGTGCGAATTTACTGAAACTAAGTATGTACATATATGTATATATGTTAGATGATGCCAAAAATTTTTTGTTGAACTCGGTAGATGGCGCTGGATTTCCAAAAATTATGTGTTGTCAAATTTATTTAAATTTTATAAGTTACAAAATTCACAATATATAAATATTCTAACCAAAAAAGAAGGAAAAATTGCGTTGGCTATTGCTTCGTCCGGAATAGCCGGATCATTATTGCATGGTGGTCGTACATCTCATACAGCACTCAAATCACCATTAAACGTACAAACAAATGAGAATGCCGTCTGTAATATCAAAAAACGTTCCAGCATGGCAAAAGTTCTGCAAAAATGCAGTATTATTACTTGGGATGAATGTACCATGGCCCACAAATATTCCTTAGAAGCATTACATAGAACTTTAAAAGATTTGAAAGGCAATGAAAGAATTTTTTGTGGAGCTCTCATTTTATTTTCTGGAAATCTTCGCCAAACATTGCCAGTCATACCAAAATCAATCTATGCTGACGAAATAAATGCCTGCTGGAAATCATCAACATTATGGAGTAGCGTTCAAACTATAAAATTAACAACAAACATACGAGTACGATTACAAAATGATCCAATGGATGACCAATTTTCAAAACAACTACTTGATCTCGGTAATAGTAAAATCAATATTAACACAACCAGTCAAACTGTTCAAATATCCACAAGATTTTTGTCAATTTATATCGTCAAATGATGAATTAATTGGAAATGTATTCCCCGACATTCAAAATCAATATCGTAACCATGATCGGTTAAGTGAAAGAGCTATTTTCTCCGCAAAAATGTCAATGTTGATGACGATAATATTAATGTTGTTATTCAGGACATGATTGATTGTGAAACGTTTTCTTTGAAATATATGGATAGTGTTGTTGAAAAAAATGAAGCAGTCAATTATTTAATAGAATTTTTATATTCACTTGATGTGCCCGGTCTACCGCCACATTTATTAAAATTAAAAGTTGGTTTTCCAATAATTTTGCTACGTAGCCTCAACGCTCCGATACTATGTAATGCAACCAGGTTAATTGTTGAGAGAATAATGCCCAATGTTATTGAGGCCACAATTCTCAAAGGAAAATTTAAAGGAGAACATGTTTTGCTGCCAAGAATTCCTATGATTCCTACCGACACACCGATAACATTCAAAAGATTGCAATTTTCGATCAGATTGGGCTTTGCCATGATCATTATAAATCTCAAGGATAATCATTGCAAATATGTGGTTTGGACCTCGAAAATAGCTTTTTTTCCCACGAACAACTATATGCGGCATGATCCCGTGTCGGAAAGCCAGAAAATTTATTCATTTTCTGTGAGAGTAATGAAACTAAAAATTTTTTTCACTCTTAAGCATTATAATAATAGAAATATATTGGTCATTCTTATATGTTACAATAAATATTTATTTTCATTTTCATAAAAAAAACATGGCTTTTCTTTAACAGTTTTCAATTAATATTAACAAATGCACAAACGTTTTTTTTATATAGGATATACAGATTCTAACTAAAATAAAAAATTCATTGAGGGCAAAACAACGTTTGCCGCGTCTAGTTATTATTATATAAAATCTTAAAGATTATGACTTTGACTATGTCGTTCGCCGGAAAATTATTATTATTATATTTTTTATTATTATATTTTTTTTATTATTTATTATTTATTATTATTATTATATTTTTTTTTTTCTTTTTCATAATTGTATTCTGCTATAAGCATTTTGCGATACGCCAAAGCATTGATAATGTACTGCAGGACATACCGCCAATTATATTCTTCATTCAGTATTGTAATTATTTCTTCTTCTGATATTCTAATTTTTTTAAAAAAATATTTTCTAATGTTGTTTAAAATAGGGCATCTACAAATGAAGTGCTGTAAATTTTCAATTTCCTGTGTATTGCAAAATGAACAACGTTTTTCAATTCTTCTAGAAAAGCGCAAACCATTTAATTCGATTAAATCACATCGAACTTTGAATATCCACATAAGATTAGATTCAATATTGTTTTGGTGAAAATAAAATTGTGATACCGCTAGGGCTAAGTTCTTATAAAAGGATTCTGTTTGTTGCCATCAATTTATTCGCATTTGTTTGTTTTTATTTTTCAGAGCTTCTATCAATAATACGTATTTTTCGTTTCATTCCCATACAGATACATTTGATGACCATTGTATATTATGTTCGTTACCTAACATGTTCAAGCGTTTAAGCCATGAAATATTTTTTGCTAAAGCTATTACACTTAGCTTATGAGGTAATCTGTCGTCTGTCAAATTAAAAATTGTATGACCTATATACTGCAAATGCAGGTTTAGTATATCCGATTTGCATCATCTATTCCCGATTCCATTATAAGTGCATAAGTTGGTGTAAATTTTAGTAGCTTATGGATACGTTTTATGAAATATTTTTGAACGTTAACTATTTCCTCAAAATATGAATGACCCCACACGACTGAATGTATCGATAAACAGCATGACACAGTCGAATATTAGATCGCAATTTCATATCTTTTTTACTTAGGAAACCACTCCAAGTAGAGTTTATACAGTTTTTTGCAGAATTATTTTTTTTTTCTACATGTTTTCTAAAAACACATTTTGTAGTTAGAATCATACCAAGATAACAGTATTCAACTACTTTTTCTATTTCCATTTCTCTGTAAGTCCATTTCTCCTTTTTAGCTATCCTTTCGCCATTTCTAGAAACCATTATCTTACATTTCAATAAATTTGCTTCCAGATTCCATATACAGCAATATTTTTCCTAAATTGTTGATCATGTCTTGTAAAATCTTCACTTCCTCTGCTATTAAAACGATATCATCTGCGTATAACAGCAATCTTATATTCCTAGTATCTATCTGTAAACCACCTCCCAGTTCTTAATGAAGATCATTTTTGTACAATGAAAGCCGGAATGGGGATAGCAAGCAGCCTTGTTTGACCCTGATTTAGTTTCAAATTTTTCTGATAGCTCCATTCCATTCTATACTGCAGAGTATGTGTTTTTATACAAATTTTCATTAAAATTTACCATTTTGGTGGACACACCAATTGAATTTAGTTTAAACATTAATGATTTTCTAGCTACATTATGAAAAGCTGCTTTAAAATCTACGAAGAAAGCATAGACTTTTATCTTTTCATTAAATTTGTAATGTATTATTGTTGTTAAATATCTATCCACTGTAAAAATCTTACATCGATTTTTCTAGTCTTTCGCAAAAAAAAGTACAGTTGTAACCCTCTTTGTGTTATAAGAGTTCTTCTTTAGAATCTACTAAAAAGGCATATTTTGAGTTCCACCCAAAAAACTTGTTATTTTTGATGATCACTGAAAAAATCGCAAAAACAACTACTGTTGTATACTTTTTATTCGCAATTACAATGAAACAACTGTTTTTAAATTTTATAGTAAATATTAAAAAAAAAAAAAAATTTTTTTTTGACTCTACTGAAAATTTGTAAATTTTGAGCTGACTCATTTTTGAGGTACAGGTGCGATATGTTGTCCACTGTAGAATAATTTTTCCTAAACCGGCTTGATATTCAGAAAGTATTTTGTGTTGGTCTACCCATTTATACAATCTTTTTGCGATGACACCCATTAAAATTTTTGCAATACAATTCATAAAGGATATTCTTCTATAGTTTTCTGGTAAATTAATATCTCCTTTTTTAAAATTGGATATATTACGTTAGTTACAAATAAGTCATCCAATTGTTTATTGTTGTACCGCTTACTGTTAGCATTTGTGAGTTCTATTAGGCACTATTGACAATGAGTTTTTTCAGTTCCCTGCTGCAGATGATCGTCTACGTATTCCGTATGTAGAATTGGGATTTTAGACATTATTCAGCATTTATATGCAATATCCATACGAAAAGTAAATAACCATTTTTTTTCAGTATTGAAACACGGTTTCTTCTTAATATTATTCTTGAAAGTTCTCACCGAAATAGATTCACTAAAAACTTGCAACAAATTTTCCTATAGAAACTGAAGTTGAGTATCAACCGGGGGCATGTAGTAGATAGCGTTGTAATTTATTTTTCATAGCTATGAGGATATATAGGCATAAGTTATGGGCTTAAAACCATAATAGGTAAAATCTCACATTCGTGTTAGTGAAAACGTGAGTAGAGTTGAATAGCGATTCATAATATCCTGCATATAAGCACTTGCACTTACTGAAATGTTGTTGAACATCATGTGCATGATAAAGTTTACCGTACTCATCATACTCATACTTACAACATTTATGATCTTGTTGATTTAAACTCGCTGCGTATAGACGATGAAATATTTTGAGTTTTATAAGTATGATTCGCATACGAATATTAAAATACTCATTATGGGTTTGTGCCCTTGCTCCGTTGCATTATTATGGTGGGTAGAAATGTAAACATTTATAAATATACATCCATTTAAATATTAATAATTTGAATGACTTGAATGAACTGTAAATATTAGAAGCATTTTCCTAAAATTATAAATCAAACTGATCCAAGTTATTGAGTGCATTCAATTAGTTGGATTTCAATAATCTCTACTCTATGCTTAAGATTTCATGATTGACTATAAATAGCGAAAATATAATACCTAGCTTATTTTTGTCTATAGGCGACTCATATCGGTAAATTGTGATGACTACCTATAACTACAGCAAACATTTAAATATTCTTGACTTTGTATTGGTGTTACTACTTTATCGTAGTCAGAACCAATTAAAAAATTAATCTAGTTAAATGGTGCGTGGTAAAGAAGAAGAAGAAAGTATATATTTCAAAAATACATAAATGCACTGTATTCATAATCGGACCGGTTTCTGTCATTTAAGCCTTCAGCAGCGATTTATTGAGCTAGTTAATTTAAATATATTTTTGTGTAATTGTGTGGTGGTCATTAATTGAGAAATGTGTAACAAACATTTTAATCAATTTTCGATTGTACCAACAAAATTTTAATAGCAGATAATAACACTACATTATGATTAATTAAACTAAATATTTATCATAAAGACAACTGAATTTTAAGCTTCTTATACCCAAAATATATCAACTACATCGCGATTCTAATCTGTCTTATATGTGGGTGTGTTGAAAAACATTTACAAAGACAATTTTAGTAAAGTAAACCGCTACATAGAAATGAGTGAATGTGAAGATGCTGCTTTAAAATTAGTCGTATTCTGTTAATGCCATCGCGATACTGTGGTTTCCTCATACTTTCCTTTAGGTTAATTAAAAAAAGTGTCTGAAGTTTCTATCATCACATTAATAAAACTTTTGTTTTTGGTGTGCTTCTAAAAACAAAAAAGTTTTATTTCTTTTTAACAATTATAAGCAAAAGTTTGAGGAAGATTTTAAATTATGCGACAAGTGGTTTTGTATAATAACAATACACACAAATAACCGAAATACCACCTTTTTAAAAAAATTATAATTGTTATTTATTTAAGTGGTTTCATTAAGGAATTTTTTGCATAATTTAATTTTATTATTATTATTATTTTTCTTTAACAAAATTGTTTTCTTAGAGACTTTTTGTGGCTTTATTTGAAAGTTTTAATTTCTTTTGTCAACTTCTTAGTGGTAAAATGAAAATGTTTTGTCTCAAAGTTTAAAAAAAAATAATTTTTAAATTAAAAACGACTTTAATTTGTAGAAAACTCGAAAATTTAAATATTCATAAAAATTTCAAAAGTAAAAAAAAAAATTCAAGGCCTAACAATTAATGAGTACCTGAGTACCCTAGATAATAGGAAAAAGTATAATGAATTATTTGGTAAGACCTTTGTCTCAAATGACCTCAATTTCTAAACAAAGTGCATCTGTTCTTTAGGTACCTACATACCTAGCTGATTTCCCGAATTATTGACAATCATTAATCCTAATGTCTTGCCTTCAACATTTTTAATTTATCCAAATTAATCACGTAATATTATTACATACATATATAAAAATATTTTAATTGTTTTTTACAATTTACCTAATTAACAAAGAACAATTCTAACTAAGAACCGTACTCGTTGACATTTGTAAATTGAAAATTACCCACTACTGTAGAGTAAACAAATGTACACATTTATATACATTTTTCCAACAACTTAAGCACGTTAATTGCTAAATTAGCATTTGTAAGTGCCAAGTTTAACATTAAGTATTTCAATTACAACAACGTATGCTTTAATTACATACATTCACTACTATTCGTACTTATGACTACTTGTGCGCGATACAATACAACTGGTGTACGAAATGACAACAAGATCCAGCGCACACGCATACATGCTTACACATATAACATATAAAGATAACAACAAAAATAACTAACAAATTTTAATTTTTTAATTATAGTTAAACGTACAATTATTAAAAACTATGTAGCAGGGTTTAATAGGGATTTGCATAAAGGGTTCCACATATGTAAACCGTTGCTGTGTATTGCTATGGCGAATGGTTTGATTATTGTATAATGTCATGGAGCCATTAACACAATCAGCTAAATATAATAATTTCATTAATTATTTTTAATAAAAATTCTATTATAGGTGAGCTGTTAGTAAAGGGATTTTAATTAAATGATATAATTATTTATTATTAATATGTTAATATTGTAACTAAAATATAAACAGCCCGACCACAAGAGGCTTCACAATTCTTCACATGTTTGATGATTGTTTAACCCTTGTATTAATACCCGTGTACCAGAGTACCCACTTATGTATATTTACACGAAAAAAAATTATTAAAAATCAAAATTTTTAAACAAGCTTCTCGATCGTCGTTTTCTAATTTAAAAGAAAGCGAATTAAGATTTTAGATTTAAGTTTTTGCTCCGTTTATACCCAAAAAATTTGCTGAAAAATTTACCATCGCAACATGCACACCCGGGTACCCCGGTACCCAATACAATTTGTATGAGATATATGATTCAAAATCTCTAACCATATGTGCTTAAAGAAATATATTAGAAAGACTAGTAATATATTGGACCATATACCGGAATTCAACATGGATTTTAGCTGCGATAGAATCGCGGAAATGTCGACAAACACAGCCTGCAGTATAAGAATACCTGACAGGGAAAGCTGGTTGAACGGAAATATTCTACAAAACCTTTCAGGGTCATACTACTACACAGACGGATCTACTCTGAATGGTAGGACTGGCATAGGTTTCTATGATGAAGACCTTTCCAACGTCATATACCTACGCATTCCGGACCACAACTCTGTCTTTCAGGCCGAAGTGGTCGCGATAACGGAATACATAAGAGCTACTGACGCACGGGCAATCCCAAGCCCCGGAGACGTGAACATATTTTCGGACAGTCTAGCGGCTATCAAGGCGATGTCCTCGGACAAAACTAGATCAAGGACTGTCCTCAGATGTAAGGAGGAAATTGCAAACTTCACTACAAGAGGTAGATTTGAAATCGCTTGGATCCCCAAAACACAGTGATATAATGGGAAACGAGATTGTAGACGAACTGGCCAGGAAGAGTTCTCTCCTGGGGGGAGTTAATTTGGAAAACCCAATACCTTTCCAGTCTCTCAAATTGAAACTATCGGAGTTGGCAACCAGTTCACGTACTTCAATTTGGGAGGAAACTGACGTGGGTAAGGCTACGAAGATACTATGTGGCTCTCCAAACACTTCAAAGACTAAGGAAATCCTTAGTCTAAATAGAAGGGAACTGAGTAGGATCATTGGCATCCTCAATGGGCACTTTGAGCTGGGGGCTCATCTCTACCGTATAGAACGGGCAGAATCGGCCACATGCAGAGGTTGTGGAGAGGATGACGAGACCGTAGAACACTACCTTTGTTACTGTCCTGCACTCAGATGAAAAACAACTTAAAATCAATAAAAACCATATTGAATCAATAAGAAACATTAGCGAAAGTCTAGTAATGTTGAAAATTCTTATTTCAATATGGAACAATATTAATTTAAAGTTGATAATTTTAATATGGAAACAATGTGAAAATAATATTGTTCGGTATTGAATTAATATTGAATTGTTATTGAAACAATATGGAAACGTTATTGAAATTACGTTTTTCATTTTAGAAATAACATTGAAACAATGTTGATTCAAGAATGAAACAATTTAAAAATAAGGTTGTTCAACTTTGATTTAATATTGAAGCGTTATTAAATTTCATATGCACACTATTGATACCAGCCCAAAATAATTTAGAATTGATGCAAGAATATATTCAGACTTTTGAGGAATTTTATTATTGTATTTTTAGTGCAATAAAATAGTAAGCATTAAAAAGTGATTTTTTAATAATATATGTAATATCGAAATAAACCTTCACTTACCATATTTTACATTTTACATTTATTTATTTCCAAAGAAAACAAACTTATTTCAATAACAATTTATTTACATTTTTATAAACTTGAAGAATAAAACTATAACTATGCGACATATTTTCGTCTAACGTATGTTTTACCGTTACATAGTGGATATAAATGTAAGGGTGAAGTACTAAAATCTGAAAATAATTTTATTTCGAGACTGTCAGGGGATGCCGCTGAAGGTGTACTATTAAGACTGCTGTCTTGCATCCATCTTCTTATTTCCGACTTGAGTGAGTCTGCTTCATCTTCAATGCCAACCTAAAAAAAATTAATAACAAAACAGCAATTGTCTGACTTCAAAATCGATTAGGTACATTGAAGAACAACACCCACCTTTTCTTTTCTCCATGCAAAGAGCTTGTTGCGGAACTTTGCGCGGATTCCTATGGGTGGAATAGCCTCGCTTATATCGTACCGGTCTAAGTATTGCAGGCTATCAAAAGTAACCTTGGCGTCTACACCAGTATATTAACACTTGTTTCTTAACCATAGTCTAAAAGCAAACTTACCTTTTAAGTAAGGGAAAACATTTGGCATTCCAGCCTCTTCCAACCATTCAGTTAATTTGTTGTTGTCTTCATCTTCATCAGCCGCTTGCTAACTCAATGATTTGAAATAACATGATTCATTTGCTGTTGTCTCAGTGTTTGTTTTGTCCTTACGGTTAAAAACGTTTAAACATTTTGCTTCTTCAGTAGGAGCAGATGCATGCTTCAAAATGTTTACCACTTCCTGGCTTTCACAGAGGACCGTGTTACCCGAAATCGATGTTTCGTCATCTGATAATTCATTTTGCAAAATGGAAACCACTTCCCCACTTTCTGAGTATTATACACCATCCACTAATGTTAACTTTACCGACATTTTCTTAAAAGCGTCCAAAACACACAAATTTTCACAACGTAATAAAAAGTAAATGAGCTGCTAGGCCTAATAAAGAGCCCTCCCTGGATGATATGGTTTACATATTTATGTAAAGTATTGTCATATAGATTTAATAATGTTTAATTAATTGCAACTTAAATGTAATATATTTCAACTTTAAATCAATGTTGATTCAATATATCCCACGAAATAAATTGAAACAACATTAATTTAATGTATTTCAATATAACTTTTGAGTTATATTGAACATTATTGAATTAATATGCCGCGTTCTTGATTTTAAGTTGCAGCTTTTCCCTGAGTGTGCATTTGCGGGAACAAGGGTCAGCTATTTATCCAACGACATCATACCAGGCCTAGCGGCTCTTAGGGGGATATGCTGGAAAACACTCAGGAAATTTGCTGTCGAGACCGAATTCCTAAGTTAGTTAAGGGGGTAGATAACCGGATGATCACGAGGATGTAGAGCGCACAACAAGCCGACTTTCTGGCTTAAGTGTATACCCGGATAAAACGGATATGAGCTATGTGTATGCATGGCTCCTCTTTTTCAATCTAACCTAACCCAAGGCTAAGTAAAAAAATGAAATATAAAAGGGTATATCGAAAATAGGAAAAGAACAGTAACGTAATAACCCCTTCCCAAATATGTGCTAAAGTATTCTCACAATTGCCCTCTCAGCCATATTTGTCTTAACATCTATTGGAACAGTTTCGGGAACTAAGTACCAGAGATGTTTCGAATTTTTTTTTGCAGCAGCCTAAATTATTTCTGGATAAATATCCTGATAATTTACCAATTGGTGCATGAAACGAAATACATGATAGGTGCTTTAATTGTATCTGGTGACAAGAACAAAGCCCGAACATATACTCGAGCAAAAAAAGTACATATTCTTCTTAAGGAATTCTGGTCCCTATGAGATAATTTAATTTGATCTTGAAAGAAGAATATTTCAAATGCATAAATTGCTTTTGACATCCATCTAGCATGACTTATAGCTCCTGGTATATGAAACGAAATGCCATTCTTTGGAATGCCTCCAAGAAAGATTATTGTTAACTCCAAAAATTCTCGAGAATCATCTCGCAGATGTTTGTGAGTAGCAATGAATAATGTTTGAGCGGACATCATAAGGCAATTCATTTTTATCAGTAACGTAAATATTTTTGTCAATTTTAGCCCAAGTTTCTCTAAATCTTTTGAAAAGTGACATGTCTGGACCAGTAGTAGCATCAAAACTAATTAAAAAATGCGATGACGACAAGGGAGTTACAACAGGTCACGCTTGAACAACTTTTCTAGATTTTTGCAGGTACCATATATTCGACCTGTGTTGCTTGCTATAGTATCACAGCAAAATGCCTGAGTTTTGTTAGTGAAACTCCATTTCTCGATTGCATAGTAAGCCAACACTTGCTCTTCTCTTGAAGACTTTAGGATTTCAGGCACTCCCAGCGGTTGCTTTTTGCCTTGAAAGGTGACTACTATTGCCAGTCTATCAACCTTTTCTATACCTGTTAGTGCTGGGAGTGACTTTCCATCTCAGTGTAATACTTATTTTTGGCAGTTGTCTAATTTAAATTTGTTCTGGATTTCTGTCGGAAGAAAAATTCCCTAAATTTTTTGTGAGATTTTGCAAAGAATTACGATTTATTACTAGCTTCTCAGTATCTTGCCCGAAAGCTTCTGCAGCAGCAATTAAGATAAAAACTGAATTTCTAATACTTATTTTGCAACGACCAAAAACTTCAGAAAGACGCGAGCAAAAAAATGTAATGCACCTCGACGGGCTGGAAAAATGGCTGCAATTAATGCTGTTGGTGATATACGTTGAACGGTGGTAGAATTTTCATAGTCCTAGCCACTTTCACTATTTTGGCTGCTTAATGTTGAATCATCAGTTTCCACGAAAAGACGTTGACAAGAAGCAAATTTTTGTTTCATTTCTTCACCATTTTTTTTTCCTGACATTTTAGTTTTTGATCAACACCAATCATGGAGCTCGGTCTCCCTTTTTGGCACTGAAGAATTAAAAATTTCTTATCGCGTTCATTTTTCGTCTGTTCCAAAGCATCTGATTGTGCTATGTCAAAGAGATCGTCCATATTTTTTATGAAAAGACCTCTTTTGTCTTTTTCTTTTCAAGTATTTTTTGGGAAACCTTTCCCTTCATCATATAGTTTAAGTAATTTATCAACGCAGTGATCAGTTACGTTTGGTACCATGTGGCTGCTCAAGACAATCGATGAAAATTCGTGGAATCCGTTGAAAATATCGTTGAAAATGTGCACGAAAATATTAATCACTTTACATTTCCTTGTTATTCGTTCATATTTTTCGTTGATTGATTGTTTTTGTTAAATTTTTCGCACATGTGTTTTTCAATGCCATTGAAATGTTGTTGGTCTGAATTTTTATATGATAATTTTGCACATAAAAATATCGGTGGTCACTGAATCGAAAATAAGTCACTTTGCCCCGATTTTCAGTTGAAAATTGTTCCCAAGTGTTTTGCTGAAGATTGTTTCTTCATCGTCCTTCGATTCTTTACTGTTTCCGTGAATTTTACCACTCGCTTAGCACTAACTAAACACTGGGGGTCATCAATGTGGTTTTCAGATTACCTTTCTTTGTAATGGCCCGTGCTCGGTGATATGATAAATTACGCTAGTTGCGGAAAGGTTGAAAATGAGACTCACTTCGAATTAAATTTATTTCTATATTTTATTTCCAATTTAATTATTTTACAAGATTGAATATTGTTTGCTGAGACTTGTATATACGGGTATGTTGTGTTTTGCATGTACCGCTGCTGAGTGCTGAGGTACAACTTATATAACAAGAAATCACAGTGCTCAGCTATATGCGTGTCTGTGTAAGTGACAAAATATTAAAGTGCATGTTGTCTGCTTGTATTTAAATTAGTATGCGATCTAAGCTTAAGTATTTTTATACCCTATATGGTTTGGGTATAATGACTTTGTGCTGCTGCTTGTGACTACCAAAAATACTTGACCTAGATACATCTTTTATTGTACCGACCGACTCTGAATCACTTTTTGAGTCGATCTAGCAATGGCCGTCCGTCCCTCCATCCATCTGTCCGTCTGTGTGCCCATGTAAACTGTGTAATCAGACTACAGGTCGCAAATATGAATATATATTGATGAAATTTTGTGTAAGCTTTCACCGATCATAGGATGAACGTTGTTGAAATTGGTGAAATTCGGTCCATGTTCGGACCTAGTCCCCATACAAATGACCCCTATGAAATCGACATAAATTGCCACAACATCCAAATTATCATATGGATATCGGTGAAATAGGTTTCGTATGTGTTTATTATATCCATTAGCCAGTAGTCCAAAAATAATCCCTATTGGACAATTCTTAGTCATAGGCCCAATATAGAGCTGCTTCCCGATCTTCACTTAAATCTATCAAAATTTGGTAGGTATATATTTTTTCAAAATATAAATGACATTACCAAATATGGTCAGGACCGGTCCATTTTTCGTTCTGGGCCCCATATAAATATAGCACCCGATATGAACTTTTTCATATCTGAATCCAAAAAAAAATAATTACAATGCCACTACAAGTTGGTGTATGGTTATTTTCTATATCCAACTAGTTGGGTCGAATAGATAAGATCTCTAAACCAAGGTATGGGGTATCGTATAGTCGACCTAGACCGACTATAATTTTCTTACTTGTTATTTTTCAATTAGGCGATTGCCGCAAGGTTGTTTAGAAGGAATTCGTGCTTTTTGACAATATATGGAAACTTCTTGCGCTTTCTTTCATTGTAAGATTTACAACTCTCACATAGTAGAAAAACTCTTTGAACCTGTCTATTTGAAGGTAGTTTGGATCCGACGATTTGATTGGAAATATAACCAACAATAGAGACATAAAAATATTTTCTTAACTTGTAGAATGAACTATCTGAAGAAGCTGACGCCATTTAAAAGTCTAGGAAATACTTCGTTCGTTCAAATAATCAAGTCACCTTAAATCAGCAGTTCAGAAGTACAAACTATTCTGAAACGAAAATTGCTAAATTAATCAAAAATCATCATATTTAATTATAAAAGAGGATAAATAACAATAATAATAATCATAATTATTGGATGGAATAGATGAACAAAGACTTTTATATATTTGAGAATAATATTTTGGAATATCAGAACAAGTTGGTGGAACCACTGAATATATTTAAATCAGTTGTTGTCATTACCGACTAAAGTATTTCGAATGTCCAAAATGGAAATTTCAAATCAGAATGAAAATAATAAACAAAGTATTTTTTTGAGTTCATAAATTTCTGATGCTGCCATCTATTGGGAATTTTTTAAAGCATTTCAGTCCCTTTTGTCAAAAAATATTAATTTATATATTAAATATTAAATAACAACATAATCTTGAAAAATAACTTTACAGATGACAAATTCAAAAACTCATGGTCGATGAGGGCCGCCTTAATTAAGTGCGATTTAACTAAAATTTTGCACATATAATTTTTTTTGATGACTGGAACAGGAGAGGGGGTTCGGAGCTAAGCTTTTCGAAAGTTGAAAAATAAGGGCCCCTAAAATCTATACTTAAGATAAGAATATGTGGTTTATAACTATAATATTTTTTGCAGTGTATAAAAGAATATGCATATGACATCATCGTTTCATCAATGTGGAATTTTGTTTGTATGTTTTCATTAGTTAATGGAAAAAATTAGTTAAGTTCGCTTAAATCGCTTCAATATGTATCGGTTCATCAGACAAATTTATTTTTATATAAACTAATCCATGTAGAGAAAAACTTGATATTAAACGCAAACTTTAATGTTAATCTATAGCTGCGTGTAAAACATTAGTTGAATTTAAATTTTCATTCAGGGAAACTTTTTTTCATAATGTCCTCACAGGAACAAACTCAATGTGTTGAATTAATATATGCAGTTTTTCTAATAGATGTGCCTTTCTTTTGAAATAAAAGACAAAGTAAAATATATAAAGTTAATAAATTTTATAAAATAAGCCACAAACCAAGGACAACCATAGCAGTGAATTGCTGGCAGAGTAAGTCTGGTCAATTATTGAACTTTGATTAAGAAACTAACAAATAAGACTTACTTAAGAACTAGAGTTTGTTAGCCGAAAATTGGATAAACTCTTGTTTAAAATAGTGTCTAATTCTGGTGTGGCGTTATATAAATTTCAGATGGGCTCTACGCTCTTGGCTTACACCAAATCCGATGATTACAAATTAAATGACAAAATTTAAAATTTTCCCTTCTACAATAGTGTGGATGCTATAAAGTCGCGAATATAATTAACATAAATTAAGAAAATATTTACACCTTTAAACAAACACAAGAACATTCACATACACACCCTATTGCGTGAAATAAAAAACAAAGATTTGAGTAAAATTAAAATATTTTCACTTTAAGCATTTGAATATATAATTTGCTATTTTAATTTTCGCTGTACCCTATTTATTTATAGGGGAGAGAAAAAATAAAACAAATACTCAAAGAAATTCATAAAAGCATACATATGAAGGCCTTATAGCTCTTACTGCTACTCATTCATATTATGGCGAAGGTATTAATGTACTTTTGTTTTACAATCGTAAAACTCAAAATGGGTGGTTTTGAAAGTCATTTCACTTGCGAGTATAAAGGGGTAAATGTTTTAATGTGTATATGCGACTCTCGTTTATTATTTAACTATCCTACTATTTTAATAGATGCTTTCTTTAATCACACAATTAAAATCGTATCACATATACCACAACTGTCTTGATCACGAAAAATATAAAGTTTTTTACGAGAAAATTTATCGACTTAGTGAAAATTATATAGTTTCATATATTTTTAATGTACAAAATATATTTAAACAACAGTCATGCTCAAGTTCTGAGAATTTTCATATAAACTTAAGTTTGGCTTCCCACCAATAATCCATCACATAGTTAATCTAACTTATGCCGTTTTCTTTCCTGACAAAAAATGTCGCAGTTTATTTTCACTTTTTTCGATAAGTGTATTTTTTTATTTATTCTAAATTAAGAGTAAACTAATTTTATACATCAATCGAAAGGTCTCAAAGTGTTGTGTTCATAAAACGCAAAAAAATTTGATTTTTATTCTCTTTGAAGTCATGGGGTGAAAATATTCAATGAGGGGCACAATGTGGAAATATTCTCATACTATGATCTGAAAGAAGTCAATGGCTACCAGTTTTTGCGTTTTACGAGCGCTTGACTTTGAGACGTTTCGATTGATGTATAAAATAAGGTTGCTCTTAATTTAGAATATATAAAAAAAAAACTTTTCGAAAAAATTGCAAATAAAATGCGAAATTTTTTGCCAGAAAACAAAACGGCATTAGTTAGCCATATCGCACATAATACTTTGTCCAAGGTGACTTTGAAATTTTTTTCGGTTTCTCGATATGGCGAAATATTTTTTTCATGTTCACAGTAATGTTTTTGACATATGTTCAAATTTCATATCATTATTTTAATTAGTTCAATAGTGAACCAAGTTTTTTTTCAGAGTGCGGTTAAAATGTCAATTTCTTATGAAAATATTATTTTCAGTTGGGTCTTGTAATGATAAATATTTTAGGAAGAACCCTTTACAAAAAAAAAAAAAAAAAATGATTGCGTTTTCTAGTCCCCATATGAAAATTACATCAGATATGAACTTTTTCATATTTGCTTGCTACAAATTAATATCGATACCAATAAAATTTGGTTTAAACTTATTTTCTTCTATATCCAGCTATTGCTTCAGCAAAGTTGAATCTGAGACCATTTACCGAAATGCATGTTTTAGGGATCAATGATAATTTTCTCAGTTGTTATACCCTCCACACCTCAGTGGCAGAGGGTATATATAGGTTTGTCATTCCGTTTGTAACGCATCAAAATAAATTCCTGAGACCCCAAAAATATATATTTTCTTGATCCTTATATCAAGGGAAGTTGATATACCGATGATCGTCTGTCTGTCTGTCCGTCTGTGAAAAATTGAAAATCGAAAATGGAAAATGGAAAATGAAAAATGAAAAATGGAAAATGAAAAGTGGAAAATGGAAAATGAAAAATTAAGAATGGAAAATGGAAAATGAAAAATTAAAACTGGAAAATGAGAAATGGAAAATGGAACATGAAAAATTAAAAATGAAAAATGAAAAATGAAAATTGAAAAATGGAAAATGGAAAATGATAAATGATAAATGATAAATGAAAAATGAAAAATGGAAAATGAAAAATGACAAATGGAAAATGAAAAATGAAAAATGGAAAATGGAAAACGGAAAACGAAAAATTAAAAATGAAAAATGAAAATTGAAAAATGAAAAATGGAAATTGAAAAATTAGAAATGAAATAAGGAAAATGAAAAATGGCAAATGAAAAATGAAAAATGAAATATTGAAAATCGAAAATGGAAAAGGGAAAAGGAAAATGAGAAATGGAAAATGAAAAATGAAAAATGAAAAATGAGAATGAAAAATGGAAAATGAAAAATTAAAAATGGAAAATGGAATATGGAAAATGAAAAATGGAAAATGAGAAATGAAAAATGGACATGAAAAATGAAAAATGAAAAATGAAAATTGAAAAATGGGAAATGAAAAATGCAAAATGGAAAATGAAAAATGACAAATTGAAAATGAAAAATGAAAAAATGGCAAAAGGGCTATGGAAAATAAAAAATGAAAAATAAAAAAAAAAATTAAAAATTAAAATTGAAAAATGGAAAATGAAAAATGGAAAACGGAAATCGGAAAACGAAAAATTAAAAATGGAAAATGGAAAATTAAAAATGAATATTGGAAAATGGAATATGATAAAAATTGGAAAACGAAAAATGGAAAGTGAAAAAAAGAAAATGAAAAATGAAAAATGAAAAATGAAAAATAGAAAATGGAAAATGAAAAATGGAAAATGAAAAATTAAAAATTAAAAATTAAAAATTAAAAATTAAAAATTAAAAATTAAAAATTAAAAATTAAAAATTAAAAATTAAAAATTAAAAATTAAAAATTAAAAATTAAAAATTAAAAATTAAAAATTAAAAATTAAAAATTAAAAATTAAAAATTAAAAATTAAAAATTAAAAATTAAAATAAAATTAAAAATTAAAAATTAAAAATTAAAAATTAAAAATTAAAAATTAAAAATTAAAAATTAAAAATTAAAAATAAAAATTAAAAATTAAAAATTAAAAATTAAAAATTAAAAATTAAAAATTAAAAATTAAAAATTAAAAATTAAAAATTAAAAATTAAAAATTAAAAATAAAATTAAAAATTAAAAATTAAAAATTAAAAATTAAAAATTAAAAATTAAAAAATTAAAAATTAAAAATTAAAAATTAAAATTAAAAATTAAAAATTAAAAATTAAAAATTAAAAATTAAAAATTAAAAATTAAAAATTAAAAATTAAAAATTAAAAATTAAAATTAAAAATTAAAAATTAAAAATTAAAAATTAAAAAATTAAAAATAAAAATTAAAAATTAAAAATTAAAAATTAAAATTAAAAATAAAATTAAAAATTAAAAATTAAAATTAAAAATTAAAAATTAAAAATTAAAAATTAAAAAATTAAAAATTAAAATTAAAAATTAAAAATTAAAAATTAAAATTATTCTTTTAAAAAATTAAAAATTAAAAATTAAAATTAAAAATTAAAAATTAAAAATTAAAAATTAAAAATAAAAATTAAAAATTAAAAAATTAAAATTAAAAATTAAAAAATTAAAAATTAAAAATTAAAAATTAAAAATTAAAATTAAAAATTAAAATTAAAAATTAAAATTAAAATTAAAAATTAAAAATTAAAAATAAAAAATAAAAATTAAAAATTAAAAATTAAAAATTAAAAATTAAAAATTAAAAATTAAAAAAAATTAAAAATTAAAAATAAAAAATTAATTAAATTAAAAATTAAAATTAAAAATTAAAAATTAAAAATTAAAAATAAAATTAAAATTAAAAATTAAAAATTATTAAAAATTAAAATTATTAAAATTAAAAATTAAAATTAAAAATTAAAAATTAAAAATTAAAAATTAAAAATTAAAAATAAAATAATTAAAAATTAAAAATTAAAATTAAAATTAAAATTAAAAATTAAAAATTAAAAATTAAAATTAAAATTAAAAATTAAAAATTAAAAATTAAAAATTAAAAATTATTAAAAATTAAAAATTAAAATTAAAAATTAAAATTAAAAATTAAAATTAAAAATTAAAATTAAAAATTAAAAATTAAAATTAAAATTAATTTTATTAAATTAAAAATTAAAAATTAAAAATTAAAAATTAAAATTAAAAATATAA
The DNA here is from genome assembly GCA_963682025.1 of Cordilura impudica. NCBI lineage: Eukaryota > Metazoa > Arthropoda > Insecta > Diptera > Scathophagidae > Cordilura > Cordilura impudica. Next base: position 150,202,070 of record OY821517.1, read on the forward strand.
AATTAAAAAATTAAAAATTAAAAATTAAAATTAAAATTAAAATTAAAAATTAAAAATTAAAAATTAAAAATTAAAAATTAAAAATTAAAAATTAAAAATTAAAAATTAAAAATTAAAATTAAAAATTAAAAATTAAAATTAAAAATTAAAAATTAAAAATTAAAAAAATTAAAAATTAAAAAAAAAAAAAATTAAAAATTAAAAATTAAAAATTAAAAATTAAAAATTAAAAATTAAAAATTAAAAATTAAAAATTAAAACTTGAAAACTTTAACC